>LPNX011075721.1:199732-249206 GCA_001517045.1 Pseudotsuga menziesii | reverse complement strand
AGCAACTCAGTGTTTATGGTTGCAGGGTTTACTTGGAGAGTGTGGTTTCGAACCTGAGTACTCAACTACCATCTACTGTGATAACCAGAGCACCATTCACCTACTCTTCTGTTCATCTTCAGAACAAGTAGCTGATATCTTCACCAAAGCATTTTGTGAGAAGACCTTCAACAATCTCAAATCACTACCGGGGATTGCTGATCATGCTGTCAAAGCATGAGTAGAGACAAGATTCTACAATTTGTTTTACAGTCCATGTTTAAGGGAGGATTTTCCCAAGTTGGTTTTGCCTCTTTCCTTGTTTCATATGGACTTGCAGTATGTAAAAGGGTGACTATGCCTTGTTGCTAGGCCCTATATTTTTATTTATTACTCATAAAGTCAGGCTTAAGGGGGGGTTTTAGAATAATCAACCCATAGTATTTACCCACTTAGACATTAATTCATTTATTTTTGTCTTATTTGCCTAGTTCATGAGTCCCACCATGTGCAAGTTGTTAATTGCCTATCCATAGAGGTCAAACTTGCCATCTTTAACTCATGTAGCACTTGGGAAAGCCTTAGGAATCAAATCTTCTTTATTCCTGGCCTCCTAGGCGCCCTTCTACTTTTTCTGCTTTATTGCCTGCTTTTTCAGTGTTTTAAGGCACATAGGAAAGCAAGACTAGGTGAGGTGAATCAGCTTTGTTGCCTCTTCCTCCTCCACTCTTTCCTCCATGCAAAAGCATGTATGAGCTACCATTCCACCACTCATTATCTTGCCCATGCGCCCTTGCCAATTCATGAGCCTCATGACAAATTTGGGATCACCTTTTTACACCTATGGGGGATTTGCCTATTTTGGGTAAGCCTGCTTTATGCTAGATTTGGATGCCTCCTTATGCATTTGACCTATTCATGTATTCTATATATTCAGCAACCTATGTTATTACAGGGTTGGCTATTGTACACTGAGTTAATATAATTTTGTGTTACAGCTCCATTTTCAGTCTCCATTGTTGACAATTTTGCATGATCAATTGTCATTTGTTGTGAGTGAAATTAATCTATTGCTGGTCAGAATTTCTACAAGGATGAATCTCTTCTTCAAAACAAGATTTTTGACAGATCTAGCATGAAATTTGAGAAAAAATCTCAAAAATTCCAGCGCTACACCAAAAGATGAAGCTTTACCACATAAGTCCTAAGAAAAGGAATTGTTGATCAAGCTTGCTTGATCAGCTAAGATGGGTGTGATGAAAACCTGAAAAGTGTAGGTTGTTCGACCTTATGGTGCCCTTTTTGTGTTGTTTGCAGGTCCTTCACTACATTCGCTACACCAACTTCATGGCTTCTTCTTTGAATCCTCTCACTACATTCAACTACCACCAATGGAAGGAGGACATGGAGATTCAACCTCATTCCAAAGGACTCTACATATTTACAATGAACACAGAAGCGGAGAAAACAAATGTTGTTGAGAAGGAAAAGTACTGAAATAAGTTGGATGAAGCCTATGGTTTTGTTTGTTTGTCTACTTCCAGAAATATTCTTTTCCACATCATGGAATTGAAGACTCGAAGGATATTTGGGATAAGATTGATTCCTTGTTTGATAGGAAAGTTGATCTAAGGATCTATCAGCTAAAGAATGAGTTGATTTCCACGAATCTAGGCAACTACAAAACTATGAATGATTTCTTCACAAAATTCAAGCACTTGGTGCTCCATTTAAAGTAGTGCAATGTTGAGAAGGATGATTATCAAATCATACTAGCCATCCTCTCAAAACATGGTTCATATTATTCAATATTTGTTTCCACATTCCATACTGGGAAGCTAACAATCCCAAATTTGAAATTTCCTTCGCTCAATGCCTACATTAAGTCTGTAAAAAACAAGCATGACAAGATTCTGCAGATGGGGATCATCAAATCCTCAAAATATCAAGCGTTATTTTCTTCGAGGCCCAAATATATGAAGGGTAAATGAAAATAGAAGAATCAAAATAAGTTTGATTCTTCGAAGTGAAAAGAGAAGAACTGACAGCAAGAAGAGCCCTTTGACTCAAAGAAATACAAGAAAAAAGGAAACCAAGGTAAAGAGAAATTCAAGTACTCCTATTACAGGAAGGGATTTCACCCTGAACATGCCTGCATCAAGAAAAATCTTGATGAGATGACTCTTATTCTCAAGAGGAACAATATCAATCTTTTGGAGAGTGCTCGAAAGAGAGATAATAAAAATCAGGATATCCAACAAGAAAGAGGACATGCCCTCATGGAAATCATCTTGAAGCCCAAATATATCCTCATAGAATCTGGAGCTTCGAATCACATGATGGAAAGCAAAGAATCCTTCTCATCCCTGGACATGAATAAAATCATTCCCATCCACATCGGAGATGATTCTCATTTCATTTCGAAAGGAAAAGGTATTGTAAAACTTCAACATGGAACATTTTTGCATATTCTGTATGTTCCCTCCTTGGCATCCAATCTGTTGAGTATATATCAAATGACACACACCAGACTTCCCAAGAGAGTTACTTTCAGCCTGAATGATTTTGAAATAATATATATTGCATCCAAGAAGCTCGTTTCAATAGGAATAACAAACCATCATGCTAAAGCGTATGATTTTTCCCAGTTTGTGGCGGATGCAAATCCCACCACTCTTCTGACTCATGGAAATGAGGTTAGTAGGATATGAAATTAGAGATTTGGTCATTATAACTTCAAATACTTGCATCAACTTCATAAACATTCCAAGGTTGAATGCCTCCCAACCATCAAAATGTCTAGTGGAATTTGCAAAGGTTGCATTGTCGACAAACAACCTGAGCACAAGTTTGATTGGGGAAAGCAAAGATGTGAAAAACGTATTTTAGGGATGATTCATTTTGATATTAGTGGACCCATTCCTACAACATCCATGAGTGGTTCATGGTACGTACTCACCTTCATTAATAATTTCTCTAGATACACTTAGGTTTTCTTCCTAAATAAAAAATCTGAAGTTTTGGTATGATTATACGAGTTCAAAGCATCTGTTGAGAATGATTTTAGGAGGAAGATAAAGTCTCTCAGATCTGATAATGGAGGAAATTATATCAATTCTGAATTTCTGCAAATATTTTCTTACAGTGGGATCCAAATCCAACACTCCATTCCCTACACACCCCAACAAAATGGTGTAGCGGAAAGGAAAAATCGGGCCCTCAAAGAGATGACTACCTACATGCTGGAAGACAACGGTTTAGCTGGAATCCTATGGGATGAGGCCATGAATGTTTATACACACATTGAAAAAATAGTTCCTCACTCTTATATTAAAGTAAATACTCATTTTGAATCCTATTTTGGACAGAATCCGTATGTGTCAAATTTCAAGGTTTTTGGGTCCACTACATGGGCTCAAATTCTGCTTGACAAGAAGAAAAATTTGCAACCAAAAAGTATTGAATGTTTTTTCATTGTATATCCAGAATAATCTAAGGGATTCAAACTTCTAAATATTATAACAAAACATATATTCATTTAGAGAAGTGTCCGATTCGAAGAACATATCCAAGACGGAGAACTAGTTGAAGAAAAATATGCTGAAATTCCCTCCTGTTTTGCTGATCATTTGGGTAATGAAAGTGGGAGTGAAGGATCTTATTTTTCATATATGATATCTGATACCAGTGATATAAATATATAAGGTTCATAATTATATTCTGATGTGTCAACTCATCTCGTAACTTGGGCCAAAAAGACACTCTCTTCCGCTGGGACAAACATTGGAAATCTTGTTGATCCAAGAAGAACCCGGTCTGATTTTTAAAGAGAAGGTATTGGTCTCTCCTGTCATGATTCATTGATATAAGAGAACTATTATTTAATTATTGTTTCATATCCTAATTCCTACTACCATGCTCCTAAATATCCTATATGGGAAGCTTCTATGGACAAAGAGTTTAATTCTCTTTGGAAAAATGCAAATTGGGAGTTTCCCTTCCACCTGGGAGGAAATTAGTTCAATGCAAGTGGGTATATCGAACAAAGGATGCTGCAGATGGAACAACCTGAAAATACAAAGCATGAATGGTTTCAAAAGGGTTCTCCTAGGTCCAAGGAGTGGACTATCATGAGAACTTTGCACCGGTGGCAAAGATGGATTCCATAAGACTAGTTTTGGCCATCACCACATCCAAACACTAGGAGGGGCATCACATGGATGTCAAGAGTGATTTTATTCATGGAGACATGAATGATGAGATATATATGAATATTCCTTAAGGATATACTTGAGATCATTCCTTGGTGTTTAATTTGCAGAAATCAATGTATGGGTTGAAACAGGGCCGAAGGTCTTGGTATGTTAAAATGGATGCCTTTATGCTCTCACAAAACTTCTAGAGATGAAAATATGATTCTAATGTATATTTGAAGCAGTGTTATGATAATATTCTAATGATATTATTATATTTTAATGATATTTTGATAACAATAAGTACACTTGCTTCGATTTCCTTCATAAAAAATGCTCTTCATGATGATTTTGGAATGAGTGATTTGAGCTTGCTGAGACAGTTTCTCGGGCTTGAAGTCACATAAGAATTTGATGGGATAGTGGAAACTCAGTATAAATATATTGAATAAATATTAATTAAGTTTAACATGGCTTATTTAAAGGCTGCACCATGCCCTTTCCTCTCAAGAATCAGTCTTGAAGAGGGAAAATCCACTCCACCCATGGATTCCACAATGTACCGCCAGTTGATTAGAAGCTTGCTATAATTGACACATTCACGGCATGAATTTTTATATGTTGTGAATGATGTATCAATATATATGAAGAATCCCCATGATCTCCATTGGGAGGCATCCAAGAGGATCCTTAAGCACATCTAGGGGAATAGATCCTACGACATTCACTATGCTGCAGATTCTGAGCTAGAGTTGGTCGGTTTTACAGATTCAGATTGGGAAGGGGATTCCATAGATTAGAAGTCCACTTCTGGGTATGTGTTTATGTTTGGTGGTGGCCCCATTTTATGGTATATAAAAAACTAGGCTTTCATTGCATTGTCTTTAGTAGAGGCCGATTACAGGGGAGCAATGAATGCTTGCATCCAAGATGTTTGGTTGCAAGGAATTATTTCAGAGTCTGAGATTGGTAGTTCTTTGTCCACAATAATATTTTGTGACAAAAAAAGTGCTATCAATATCTCCATGGATCCAGTTTAGTGGCAAAGGACTAAACATGTTGAGATTCACATGCACTACATCAGGGAGTTGGTGCATGATAGAACCATTGTTCTACAATACCACCCTCCAGATGAGCACATTGTAGATATTTTAAACAAGAAATTTACTGAGAAAAATTTCACTTACCTCCATTCACTATTGGGGGTGAGTTCATTAGGGTGATCAATTACATCTTCAATGTTCATCTTGAGGGTGGGGGGCGTTCCGACTAGGTTTTCACTCTTTCCTCACTTAGCATTATTCTTTGAGCATTTTAGAGTTACTTTTTGTATAAGATGACCTATGGCCTTTATTTCCGGGGCCTTAGCATTTTATGCATTTTATTTTTACTCCTCCACATGATTATAGATTAAGGGGGGGCGTTGGAGTCGTTATCCAACCCACACACCTATTTGGTCAATTTTTTCCTAATTACCCGCTATCCTAAGTTTATTGACTCAAGTTGGAATCAACATAAACACACCAACAAACTCATAAAATCAACATCATCTCAAGTCCTTCGATCAGGGAGTTCAACTAATCCTTCTCCTTTAATCAGGGAGGTTAACTAGGCTTCCTCCTTCATTCAAGGAGAAACTTTGAGGTGATCTTCTTGTCATAAGTGCACCAATTAGTTAATTGAATGTTGTTTCACCTAAAAAACATAATTTGAGTTGGAAAGGTGCCTCCCTCATGTCATTGTCTATTTTGGGCTTATTTGAGTTAACTGGAGTGATTTAAGGTGCCTCCAACAACTTCTTGTGACTAGTTTTAGTTCAGTTCACTTCATCGGACCTGGATTGAGTTAGTGATGCACCCCCACATATTGATTCACATGCAGTTGAGTTCTATTTAATTATACTTAGTCATTTATTGTACTTTGATTTAGTTAGGACTCAGTTAGAGTCAATCATGGATAAATTAGTGGTTATTTGGTGTGTTTAGTGTGGCTAACAGACAATTGAGCTACTCTCATCTATCCAATTCGAATGAATTCTATGGAATTTGAATTGCCTTTCATTCATGCAAGTTGTATGACATTGTATCTTCTGATTGTTGCACCTAGAAATTCCACATTTCCTATCAGCCTTCCTAGAAATTCCACATTGTACATTTTTCTTCTAGAGAACCTCACTTGAGATGCTTTGTTTCCCTTTTTCCCATGCCTTGGTGGGTCGACGCCTTTCTCCCTTTTACAGAGAGTGCCAACACTGATTCCTAATGTGGAGTAAAGATCATTGATGCCCCCTTTCTTTAACAAAAAAATTGGTTGTCACACGTGCCCTTTCTGCCAGGAGTACTGATAGTCCAAAAAGAGGAAAAATGAAGTTTTTTGGAAGCTTCCATACGGAAGCCTCTTTAGAGTTTGTTCCTACATCCTTGGGAGAGGTGAAATTTACTTCCCTCACCTATTGGGATCTCCTCCTATCCATTCCCCAAGTTAATCTCATGTGTTTTTGGCCTATAAATGAGGCGTTCATGATGTGAGTGGGTGAGGCCAAGAAAAGTACCCTTATGCTGTTGGATTTAAGTCTGAATTAGAGGCAAGATAGAGTTGGCTTGTGTGTAAAGAGATATTCATAGTTGTAGAGGATTGTATATGTTCTTGTAGATATTGAAGCCATCAACATCAAGGCTTGGTTATACTTCTCTCTCTTTCACGATTAATACAAAAGTGTTCCCCTTTCCTATATTTGATTTGTTGTTAATTTCAATTGAATATTATCAAACTCCTTGATCACTGATAGAAGTAATTATTTTATCATGATACTCTCACTTTGTATTTTTGTCTCTTGATCTGTTTCACGGGTATTGGATTTTGTATTACAAAGAACTCCTGGAACAAGGACAAAGAGATCGAGATTTGAGGTATGATGTTATTTCATGTTGTTAATTAATTACTTAATGAAAGGATATACTATTGTTATTTTTTGTTCTACACTTGTATGTTGCAGGGTAGAGGAACAAATAATGTTCGCACTGATTGCATAATTCCTGATAACAAAATTAGCGACCAAACTGGGGACTCTAACTCAGTCAATTTTGGGTTAGATCTAGTCAGATCTTATGTAGATATAGTCATATCTACAAGATTTGGTAACCATTCCACCTATGAAGGTTATTATCTCTCTTTTTAGTCATTTCAGTTGATAAGGTAAGTCATTCATCTTACTTTTCTAATTTATCGCCTCTGTTCTGGGAGTGGTGTTCACTCTTTACGATTTAAATCTTTCCATTTTCTGGTTTCTCCTGTAGATCCTTAATTTCTTTTAGTTTATTCACCAACCGACACACCCACCTTTGGCTGACAGAGTTCCAACCTCTCCACGATGCTTTTTATTCTCCATCATGAGCATTGACAACGCCTTTCTCCAGAATTGACAGAGTGTCGAAAGCACCTTCCTTCAAAAGCTTAAGTGCAATGATCCAACTTAAAATGATCTGGTGTAGTGCCCTTTAGTGTGCTGAGGTAAGCCTTTAAACTGCCTGTAAAAAAAAATTTAACTGCCTGTGAAAGGTTTTCCTTTAATCGTTTCAGACTGTTTGTTTCTCTAAAATTTCTTGTGTGTTATACTTGTTTGTTTTCTATCTGATTTTGGTGGTTTGTGCAGATCTGATTCTATTTTTGAGCTTAGTTCCAAAGAGTTTATCTTCTTCATTGTTAAAAAAGAAAAGTGGAAAAAAGTTCAGCTTTGGATTTTAGAAAAGTGGTTATTCTCTGAAAATTTTATTTTTTGAAAAGAAACCTATAGCCTCTTTCTGAATTAGTTTTTCTTTAATCTTGCGTGCCTTTCATTTTCCAAAAAATACAAAAATAAGTTTATTATTTTGTCTTGTTTATTCTAGAGAAAGTTCCATTTTCCTTTGCATAAATTATTTAGATGAATAGGTCTTTTTGCATTATAGAGAAAGTTATTTTTTTATGCACGTTAGAGGCTTTGTTTTCTTTCCTCATTCAGAGATTTAGATTGCTTGTTGAAGAAAAAATTGTGTTTGGAGAAGTATTTTTTTCTTGTTGGTTTTTATTTTCAAGTAGTTGAAAGTGGCATTCAATTTTATGTTTTTTGAAAGGAAACAAGTAAAAATGGTCTCTTCCTTCCCTTAGTTAGTTCTCATCGAAGTCAAAAAGTGAATTTACATATAGATTAATTTGCATAATTTGAGACAAAACCTCACAAACATTCACTAATCATTCAGATAAAATTAACGGTAGCTTTAGGCTAAAATTTGTATTGACAGTTGAGTGATAGGTTAGTGATGTGTTCCGGTGTCATAAAACGTAGCAGTTGTCGTTCTTTTCCTGCACTACAACCCGAGACCTACATGGTTCTTCGACGTACCATTGGTATATCGAACGGACTTTCACGTACCCTTTAGGTATATAGAAAGGTACTTCATGTACTCTATTGTATATAGGAAGGCGCCCTGTGGACTGTTGTGCATTAGAAAACACTACTATGGATTTGAGCTACCATGTACCTTGAGTATACCGGGAGACCCCACTAGGATTCCTTGTCCAACTAAGAAAAACCCTTTGGCCATCTTGTTTGGAGCAATACATCGAAAACAACATTCGGGGAGACTACTACGCACATACCCCTATTGTATATCGCGAGTTTCACCTTCTTGACAATCCTTGTGAGAGATCGACTATTTTGAACCCATCGTATCATTTAAGACTGCTTGCGACCTTTAGCTCTGTGTAGGTATGTTTGTGTGCTTATTTCCTCTTTTTGACCCAGAATAGAAAATTTTCAGCCACCACCATGGCCGAGAAATTTAGGGGTCTTCATTCCCGTAGATTGCAGGGTTTGCCTCATAACTCTCCTCCATCCGTGGAAGGATAAGAAGGGGTAACCATGGAACGACCAACTTTTGCTGATGCTCGTATAGAAACTGCTCTAGTTTCCAAAACTAGAGAAAATTTCTCTATCTATAACAATCCTTTTGTCCAACTGCCTCCTACAATGGAAACTACCTTTCACTTTTCGATGGAGGATCAACCTGGCTCATTTGACTGGACTGTTAATCACCCACCTGATGAAACTACAGAGACAGAGTATGGTCTCAATGCTCCTTTTTGGAAAACCTCTCTAGGAAAAACCATTGCTGAATACGAAATTACCACAACGGTACCTGATATACTTCCTCCTTTAAGGACAAGGCTTGAGAATGCTCCGTTAAATGAATATTTCTTCCAAGAATCCATCAAGTATGCACGCATAGAAAATTTGAAAAATGAAGAAAATTTGAAAAGGAGAAGTTTTTCTCTTCTTCCTAGTCTTTCAAGAACCAGCCCCCCTGGAATATCATGTCGTTTCGTGACCTCCTCGGTCCACAACGAATCCATCAAGACTCACAACTAAAAAACCTACTAATGACATACTTGGTTCATTTCAAACAAAAACATGGACAAATCTTCTAAAAATCAAAATCAAACTGCCTCACCAACAGTCCCACCTTCCAAAACTGCTTCCTCTCCTGTTGCTTCTGCCTAAGTAAACATGGTTCAATCCACCAAACCTTTGAGCAGAATGAAAAAGGGAAAGAATAAATCAAAAAATCTTGCCAATCAACAGGAAAGTAACAAACGATAGAATCCTTATGTAGATTCTAAAGGAAAAATAAAGGTGAACATCCTTGTTTAATATGCGGAGGTGACCATTTCACTAAAGAATGTCCTCATCGTGAGGAAGCTTATAAAATTTTGAAAACTTCACCCACACTAGCAGTTTTCAAAAACCCTTTCCCCTCTCAACATCAATTAATTGGTCATCAATCCTTGCATGAACCTTCTTTGTCAACTAATGAATTTCGAATGATGTCTAGTGAAAGCGTTAACATGAACACAATATCACATGGTGATGACCCTCCTCCAGAAAAGAAACTTGATGAAGTTCCACCCAAAAAACTCTCGCTTTCCACACCTCGTCCTAGTAATGGTCTTCATATTGAAAAACATATTCCAGTGTTAATTTTTCGACCTCCCAAGGGTACTCTACGTAAGTCCATAGTCAATCCTAACACTCATGCCGCCCAATATTACAAAATTGTAGAAGATTTGGCTCAGGAACCATGCTCTATGTCGGCCTTAGAGGTACTTCAAACTTTCCCAACCCAATGAAAAAACTTTCTCACTGCACTTGGATCCATGGACTCTAAGAATGGTAACACCATCACTTTCAAACTAGATGATTTCAAGATGAGGCTCTCACATCAATTAGTTTTCCAGATAGCCACCAAAATTGCTAGAAAAACCATCCATCATACCTTTTTGGACTCTGAGCCTCTACATTAGTCATGTCTTTATCTTGTTACAGAGCGATTTGTTCTCTTGAGATCAATCATTCACCTACTACCCTCAAGGATTTTGATGGTCACGGCTTCAAACCATATGGATTACTACCTTCCATCCATGTTGAAATGGGAGGAAAGTCAGTCTCCATTCATATTGAGGACGTTGATGCTCCTTTGGATTATAACCTACTCCTAGGTCGCAACTAGTTTTATGCTATGCAAGTTGTAGCATCGATCATTTTTCAGATCATCTGGTTCCCATTCCAAGGAAGGATTATCACCATATATCAGCTCAATTTAATCACACCTAGTGCTATTACCAATGCTGCAAACAACGTTCCGCTCCTAAATACCCCATAGTATAAGGACATGAGAGTGGGTCCTATCAAATGCTCTTCATTAATTCCCAATGCCAAATTCTCCTCCTGCTTTGCAAACTGCATCAATTAACATGATTTCGACCTCCTCTATGGACAAAAGAAAATAGACTGTTGAATCATCACCTTTTACCTCTTTTGAAGAAGTTTACAATGTGATTCAATCTACTTGTGATCCTAGCATCAACGACCATTCATTGGTGGCATTAGACTATCATCACCTACCATATTGGCTTGAAAATCCCTCCCCATATCTAGACTATTTATTACATACACTTCCTACAAATGAATTCATTATGGAATTTATGTCTTTAGACAAAATTCCCTTACAAGATCATCATCATCGATCCTCTTTTGTTCCCCCTTTACATATGGTAGAAGAGAAATTCACATCCACTGTTTCATATGATATCATCACAAAACCTCACTCTGTGATACTCATTCACAATGTCGACTCTGAGGGAAATTTATGCAACATTACAAAGACCATGCCCGTGGACATATCAGTGACCCCAGGTATTTCAAAGCACATTTACATAGGCCAAAAATATTCACCTGAAGAAGTTCAATCATACACGACCTTATTCAAGTAATTTAGAAATATATTCTATTGGAAATATGAAGAAATTCTAGGGATTGATCCCTCTATTGTTGTCCATGATATAAAAACTTACCCTGGTGCCAAGCTAGTCCGCTAGAAACTACGACAAGTCCATCCACGAAAAGCAACAGCCATTAAGGAAGAATTTGAAAAACTTATGAGGGATGGTTTCATTTACTGCATCCCGTTAACTAAATGGGTGTCCAACATAGTCCCCGTGAACAAAAAACAAGGCACTATTAGGTTTTGTATTGACTTTAGGGATTTGAATAGAGTTTGTCCAAAATACAATTTTCCCACTACCTATATTGATCAGATAATCAAGAACTGCACCAAAAGCATTATTTTTTCCTTTATTGATGTCTTCTCTGGCTACAATCAGATTGAGATTCTCTTGTCAGAACAACACCAAACGGAATTTATTTTCCCTTACGGGACCTTTTCCTATTGTAAACTACCTTTTGGTTTGAAGAACAATGGCATGCCATTCCAACACGCCATGCCATATTATTTTCATGACATCAAACATGTAGTGGAACCTTACATTAGAGGAAATTTCAGCTCAAAATGGGCCTCCTAAGGAAAATTAATAAAATAATAGTTAAAATAATAAAATAGTATTCATTAGTTTTGGATGAAGAAAGAAAAAACTACTTTTTTGTTCATATTTTCGACATATCTCCCTGTGTTTTTACTCAAATTTCGATCGAGAGAGCTCGTTGGATGGGGCATTAAATTACGCATCTAATGAGTACCCACTCACCATACTTTTGATGGGCCCCACTACCCAAAAAAGAAGAAATACCTGAAAAAGCATGATGATGACATCAAAATATCTATTCACAATTGGTAGAATGTACTACGACCCCTTGGGGATCATTGACATTAATGGTGATTTCCCTTGGACTTGTTAATAGTTGACATCAATGAATGGTAATAAAGTGGTTTCTGCCATGTTCAGCGTCAAGACATCTCTTCACATGGTTAGAATAGTATCGGTTTGGGATTGGAATGAAGACCCTGAGTGGTAAGGCTTTGTCATTAAAATTTCCTACGCTCAGGTTGCGTTTGGAGATCATTCAGAGTCTTGACACGGATCCACATTGTATGTTTGATGGTCGTGTTCTGTATTTGAGGTTAGGAGACATGGATCTACTTTGTATGTTCCGTAGCTATGTCCTACCTCCTATAATATTTTTTCATGGATCTACAGTGTATTATTGGCAGCCATGAAGTGGTCATCATCGTTGATCTGCAGTGTATTAGTCCGCAACTATGATTGGTTTGGATAGAGTCATGCTATTAGTATTATGTTAGTTATGATTCCATCTCTTGTTTCCTCTATAACAGATGAATATTTCACAAACTATTTCACCTATCACTTCCTTCTAGATTAATACTTTGGGGGGGATTCTATTGCACCTGGAAATTCCACATTTCCTATCAACCTTCCTGGAAATTCCTCATTGTCCATTTTCCTTCTAGTGAACTTGACCTGAGATGCGTTGGCTTCTTTTTTCCCATACCTTTGTGGGTCATTTCCTTTCTCCATTTTACACAGAGCACCAATGGTGCTACCTACTGTTGAGGAAAGAACCCCAATGCCCCCTTTCTTTGACAGAAAATTAAGTCGGCGCACATGCCATTTTTTCTAGGAGTGCTGATAGTCCAAAATAGAGGAAACAAGAAGGTTTTGGAATCTTCTGTATGGAAGCCTCCATGGATTCAGTTCCTACATGCTTGCGATAGGTGGCATTCGCTTCGCTCACCTATTGGGATCACCTCCTATCCATTCCCCAAGTCAATATCATGTGTTTTGGGCCTATAAATGAAGCCTTCATGATGTGAGTGGGGGAGGCCAAGAAAAGCACCCTTATGCTGTTGGATTGAAGTCTGAATCAAAGGAAAGATAGAGTCGGCTTGTGTGTGGAGAGATCTTCATAGTTGTAGAGGATTGTATATGTTCTTGTAGAGATCGAAGTCATCAACATCAAGGCTTGGTTGTACTTCTCTCTCTTCGATAATTGATACAAAAATGTTCCCCTTTCCTATATTTGATGTGTTGTTAATTTAAATTGAATATTATATGACTCCTTGACCATTGATACAAGTAATTAGTTTATCATGATACTCTCACTTTGTATGTATGTCTCTTGATCTGTTTCATAGGTATTGGATTTTGCATTACAAAGAACTCCTGGAACAAGGACAAAGATATCTAGATTTGAGGTATGATGTTATTTCATGTTGTTAATTAATTACTTAAGGAAAGGATATACTATTGTTCTTTTTTGTTATACACTTGTATTTTGCAAGGTAGATGAACAAACAATGTTCACACTAATTGCATAATTCTTGATAACACTAATTTTATTCATTATTGATAACATACAACTGCAACCTCGTATTGCAGCATTGTTATATCATTTTCATGTGTAAAATTGTCTTGAATCTTCTGTAAGATCTGCTTTAGTATTAAGATTGCTTTGATATAATTTCACAATAAATTCCTTACAAAAGAAGGAAAAAAGTTTGAGTAGACTAAAAAGTGCGAGGAAAGTTTTAACAAATTAAAAAACCTATTAACCACCTCCTTGATCTTAAAAATTGTTGATCCATTCAAGGATTTTGTCGTATGTACCGATGCTTGCAATGACGGGTTAGGTGGAGTTTTACTACAAGGAAATTATGTTGTAGCTTATGAATCCAAAAAAACTAAAAGATCACAAGAATAATTATGCGACATGTGATCTGGAACTTACTGCTATAATTCCCGCCTTAAAAATGTGGCAACATTACTTAATTGGGAGAAAGTTTTTACTTATGTCAAACAACATAATCCTTAAATATTTATTTGACCAACATAATTTGAATGCAAGACAAGGAAGATTATTTTCCTTTCTAAGCAACTATGAATTCAAAATAAAGCATATAACAGGAAAAAAATAAAGTAGCTGATGATTTAAGTCACCATGCTAATTTACTGTGTGCAAGCAATAGCTATGATGGGGAATATCATAGTTTAAAAGAAAAGATTGCTAAAAATGAACAACAACAAGTAAAAAAAGACTTTATCCTAAACCAACAAGGACTATTGTTGTATAAAAACGGGTTGTATATACCTAACATAAGAGAAATTAAATTGACAGTCATGGAAAAACTACATAAAATACCATACTTGGGGAATCTAGGGTTTCAAAAAATGATTACTATGATCAGAAAGGACTTATTTTAGACAAACATGGAAAAATAAGTGGCCGAATAGTTATCTCACTACTTGGAATGTCAGCAAGTTAAAGCAGAGCATCAACATCCCACAGGATTGTTGCAACCACTACCCATTCCATAGTGGAAGTGGGAGACCATTAGTATGGATTTCATCACTGGATTTTCCAATAATTCCAGACAACATGATTCAATCATTGTTGTGGCTGAAAAACTAAGAAAAGTGACTCATTTTATATCTATCAAATATACCTACAAAGTTGTTAATATTGCAGACATCTTCATGCAATAAATATTCAGGTTACATGGTGTTAAGTCATGAAATTGTTTTCTTTAGTTTTATATTTTGCTTGTGATTTTTACTTTGAGTTTGCTTATTTGCTTAATTTAGAAAGTTTTTGGTTTTAAGTGAAATTTTGATTTTTTGGCTTTAGGTTTTCATTAGGTTTGTTCTTCTTATGGTTTTGAAGGGTTCTATAGGACATTATGTGGATTAATTGATTCACAAATAGCACCATGATCAAAGTTTAACATTAAAAACTCATTCAAAACAGAATTTATGATTAAAAAAGCACCAAATTTGATTTTAAAATATTCTTGTAGTGCAAGGACCAAATTTTTTACACTACGATGCTACAAGAATATCACGGGCGCTAAAATCACCGGTTTTTAAGCAAATTTTGCCCATGATGTTGATTTCTGGATGACTAATCACAGGTATAGATGATTTTGATACATGTTCCATTGGAAATAATCATGCAAACAGGTGTGGTCTGAGACATGAATGAGATCGTAGAAAATCAGCAGTTAAGGTTGGGTGAACCTTGACAGGTAGAGGAACGAGCCGAAATTGATGTGAAAGAAACTCTACACATATGCATGACGAAGTTGGAGGCGAAGTGGAGCGAAGACATCTACTTAAAATTCGGAATTTACAGTTACAGAGGAGATTTAGGGCTTTCTCGTCGCACCACTTGGAAGAAAATTGAAGCCCTGAAGACACATGGGTAGTTAAATTCAATAGGAAAATACTCCAAATATTAATTTTCAACATTCGTAGTTGGTCGGGAGTGAGGTATTTTGCGTAAACCTGGTCGTGGCTACCAAATTGGGGTTTTTTCCTTAAGGCTGGTTATGTTTAAATTGATTAAGGAAAGCTTTAATTCATGCTACTAACAATCTCCCTATGATAAGATATCAGTTTAAAAAAGGTTTTAGATGTTTGGGCAAGTGATAAGTTAAAAAAGCAATAGTTACCTTGAATAATTTCCCTATCAAGACCAGCAAATTTGGTAGGGTGAAGGTCTGTATTGTTCACGGCGACCATGGTTCCATAGATTCACTTGTTACCTGTAATCAATGCAACGAGTTAGCTGAGCATGTCAATTGCATGCAGATCTTGTTTGAGTAGGTGCTAGAGGCTGATTATTTTTGTGCTGAATGCAAGTTGAAGCAGAAAAGTTAGCACATATAAGACTGCTCTCATATCATCTCAGCCCCTAGTTAAACAGTCACAATTTGAATCTAAGAAGTGAGCAAGTGAGAGTTCTAATGAAGAATCCCTATTGCAAAGAGATAGCTCATTAGTAGCATTGGAATGAGCCAAGGGTGTTATTGGTGCAGAATCACAACACACAGATGTTTCCAGGCATTCTAAAGATGGTGTTGCATCAAAATGAACATTTTGGAAGATAGTTAAATTCAGTAGCAGCTTTGTGAGAGGATTTTGAGTACCCTGTTGACCTAAATCACCTAACATCAGTGTAAAATATTTCTTGCATTCAAAATAGAACAAATTGTCAAAACTTTAAAAGCTTGAGGGAAAAAGAACTGTTAGGTCATTAACAGGGCTTTAAAATTACACCGAATTCAGTCATTTAAAGCAGATAAAAAAAAGTGGGAAGACCAATAGGGCTGAGCCCACTGAGCTGAATTGGGTTGTTCAGTTTCCAGGTTGTGTAGATATTTTTCAAAATACTGGATGGTTAGATTTCTTCAGGATGATTGATGGCTACAACACCGAGGTCTCTTATAAATTTTCCCAAGGTTATAACCAAGACATGATAGCATTTAATACTCTGAAGTTTAAGTTGACTGTGGAGTTAGTTGCTAAAGCCATAGGAGTTAGAAATGAAGGAGAAATGTGGTTCAAAAATTTGCCATTCACCTTCAATGCCCAAAGGTATCTTTTACCTGGCATTATTCCAGAATGGAGCAAAAGAGTACTAATCCAGAATTTCAGAAATGAATGGGTAGAGCCCAGTAAAGTCCTTCAAAGCTATATTACATGTGAAGGGAGATATGCTTATGTCTTTAAATATGATTTTAGGTTTCTACAGCACCTTGTTGGTGAATCAAAGATGAGTCTTCCTTTATTTTTGTTTAAAAGTTTGCAGAAGATGTCAAGTAGGGTTAGGGAGCATCATGATCACACTACACAGTCCATTTTCCATCATGGTTTAATCAAGCTAATTATTAGTACTGCTCTGCAAAGAGAAGAGAAGACATGGGACTGTTTTCTTTTTTGGTCCAGTTTCCAAATTAAGCAGGAAGAGCCAACCAAAAAACATGTGGACAAGGGGGAAACCCTAATTAGGAAACTAGGTAAAAAGGTCAAGTCTGAAGATAAAAAAGATGTTAAACTTGAAAGGGTGACAGAACCTTCAAAGGAATACTATGAAGGTTAGCAGCTTTCAGATGACAGTAAAGGTAAAGGTTTGCTATTTATAAAAAAGGAAGATCAGCCTATACAAAATAGGGCACCTGCAGAAGCTCTCATGAATGAGAAAACTGTTGTCACAGAAAAGGTTGCAGTGGAGGAAGATGATGCCAAGGTCCAACAGAAAATACCTATTACTATTTTATCTGAATATGAAGGACATTTGCTAGAGGGAGTTGAGTTGACAGTCAAAGCTGAAGCTTGGGTTGGTACATACAGGGAATGCTCTAGTCAAGAAGATAAGACAGTGAGGCCAAAGAAAAAGAAGATCAAGGTTAAAGCTATGGATTTTGCCACAGTTAGACATCAAGGAAGAAAATTGAAGATGTTGGGAGATCTTTCCCCAAGATGGATACTTAAAACCAGGCCCAAAAAAAAATTAAGGCTGAATATGAAAAAACTGCTTAACCCTAAGTTAAACACAAAAGCAGTAACTGTGCTTGATACTTCTTCTTTAGATGAAAAAATAGAGTTTAGCAAAGGTGATTGCAAAAGAAAGAAAGCATTAAAGTTAGCAATTTCTTCAGATAAAAATATAGAGTCTAGTAAGGGTGATTGCAAAGGAAAGAAAGCATCGAAGTCAGCAGAAGAGTCTAGTCTCACCGAGACTAAACTATCGGCTCTATTTTTGGAATTAAGAGCTGAAATGTTGAAGGAACAACAAAGAAAGGAAACTGAAGTTTCTTATTCTGAAGACAAGCTTTTGATTGATGAAATTGCACCAACTGAAACAGTTAATCAGGAAAACCCTCGTGTTCAAGGTGTATCTTCAGAACTGCTGCCAGAGAATGAAGACATTTTCAGGAAATTGAACATTCCATGGCTACCTAGCGAGCTACAGAATGAAGCAGTAGGAAAGGCCTTTGACTCAGAAAAGGAGAACCTGCAAAGAACCATCAAACAATATAAGCATCAAATGGAATACATTGAAGAAACCAATGATGGTTTGATCCTAGCTAACAGAAGACTCAGGGAGGACTTGCAAGAAGTAAATGATCATTATCAAGAGCTCATTGCAGTCTCCAAGGAGGCCCTTAAAAGGAAGAGAAGCACAAATTTACAATGTGGAGAATTAAAGCAGACTGTTAGTAGCTTACAGCAGTAGAATGTAGAACTTTGAAGAAGGATATCAGATATGGAAGCTGAACAGAAAAGAGGTAGGAAGAAGGCCCAGGCTTTGGATGGAATAGCCTTATTGGCAGAAGCTGCCAAAGACCTTTGAGTGTTATTAGTTAGGCAGTTACTTGTAATGTTTTTTGAGAAACACTTTATTTTGTAAATTTTAAATTTTTGATATTATCCCATCGATGAGTAGGTTAGAAATAGTTAGGGTTTAAACCCTAACTGAATTTTGGAAAAACAGTATTTAGGAAGAGGAGAAAGAGAACAAAGGGTTCGATTTTTGGCTAGCTTAAGGAGGTATTTGACTTGTTTATGAGCTAAGTACTAAAACTCTCATGTGTATTTGATGAACAGAATTATAAAATATATGATCTATATTGCCCTTCAGTTTGTGTTTTAGCTTTATTTTGAGTTTCTTTAGCTACATGACTGATAAATTCATTGTTGCTTTATGGTTTCTTTGCTTGTAATGCTTGTCAGTTGTGAATGAACTTTAAGATTATATTCTGATTGGTACATGGTGATTATATTATGCATCTCTGTTCTTATTTATTTATGATTTAGTTCCTGCTTGGCTTATGAGTGTATTCCCTTCAGTCACCAAACTTTATAACCAAGAAAACCTTTCAAAAACCCTTAAACCAAGTTTTGTTTGATTTAATATTTGAGATTGTGTTGGCTTGTTTCTTTGTGGCCTGGAAACAATTTTTGGCACAAACATATTTGGTGTCGTTGTCAGGGAATGAAGTTGAAAACATATTTTTTCCTGGGATACTTATCTTTCACTGGTTTTAGGAGGTGAACCTAAACCAACATATCTTTAAGGCTACTTTTCACCAAAGAGTGACACAGTGGCTACTAGAGGGGTTGGAACTAGGAACAAACCTACTTCACCATTGCAGTTGAGTGTTGCAGACCCTGAATAGCTATTAAAGATAGCAAGGAAAATTAGAAGGTCTCAGTATTTACCATTCCTGTGTGATTCTTACCACTTGGGTGGCTCATCACATTCAGCTGTGCTAGGAAAAGAAGAAGATTCACCTTGGTTAAAGCCTATTATCCCTGATAGCAGTTTCCAAGTTTTTACTAATCCTCAATCCTTCAGAAAAGATAAAACTGCCTCTCCTGGTAAGATACCTCTTTTTTAGCTAAAATTAGGTAAAAATCCCTTTCAGCCAAGTTCCAGTCAAACCTCTTCATCACCAAAGTTAGTCAGTCCAAAAATGGCAGCCCAAAATCAGCCCATAGACATGATGGACCGGATGGTTGCAGCCAGATATGCACCATTGGTATCGCCCCATCCTTTAAATGCACTGCCTGGAGGTGACTATCAAATATATCTGCCTAGGTTTAATGGACTAGGGGAAACTATAGCTGAAGAACACTGGGAAGCTTTCCTTAGTTATGTTGATAACCAAAACATTGAAGCCAATGATGTATGGATGAGAATGTTCGTGCAGAGCCTTGATGGGGATGCAAGGAAATGGTTCAGAGAGTTTCCTGCTAACTCAATCACTATCATTGAAGAACTCCGTGATCTCTTCATGAGACAATGGGGTGACACCAAAGACCATACATACTACATAACTGAGTTTGGAGCCCTGAGGAGGAGAAAGGATGAAACTATTGCAGACTTTTCATGGAGGTTTAACAAGATGTACAGTAGAATTCCTGCAGAAATAAATCCTACTGAAACATCTGCAAAACTGACATATGCAAATGCTTTCTATCATGAATTTTCCTTACTATTGAGAGAAAGGAGGCCTATTTCTTTACTGAATATGTAGGATGCAGCTTTGGAGGTAGAGTCTAGCATACCGGCTTCCAATAGATTGAAGAAGGAAACAACTCAGTAGCTTTATGACAGAAAAGGAAAGAAAGAAGTAGCTCCAGGAAGTTCTGCTGAAGGGAAAATTGATGAAATGGCTAAGTTGGTCAAGATTCTGACTGCAAAATTGAATAAATTAGAGCTTGAGAAAAATTCCAGCAAGCTTGCTCCAAAAGGTGAACGAAATCCTAATAATCAAAACTAGTTTAGAAGGCAATTTGCTCCATGCCTAGAGAACGAAGGAATAATGATATTCAGCGGGAAAGCAAAGAAAATGAGGACCAAAGAGTGCCACCACCTCTTCTGAACAATGTTGCTGATGAAGAAGAGGTTGATGATGAGCTGATGTTTGAATATACTGACCAAGATATGATTCATTTTGGAGAAGGATTGGCTGGGGGTTTTGTCATTGAAGAAGAGTTTCTAAATGTAGAATGTTATGATGCTGACATGTTCAAGGCAGAAGATGATTTGGGTCAGAAAATGACTACTGTATATGTTGATGTTTGTCAAAATGAGCTCAAGAAGATTGTAAATCTGAGGTCAGGTCCAAAACAGGTGGTACAAATCCCGAAAAAGAAGGCAGCTATCCCTGCTAAGCAGTCATCTGATCCTGTGACAGAAAAGAGACAAGTTTCAGAAAAATCAAAGAAGACCACAAAGGTTGAAGAGGTAAGTAAAACTATTCAGAATTTTAGCCTGGAAAATGAATTAGGTAAGTTAAATATTCCTGTACCTTTAACTGAATTGATGAAAAACCCTTCATATAAAGAATCAGTCCTTAAAATGCTTAATTCAACAAGCAATCAGCCTATTTCAGACACAGTAAATTTGCAAGAAGAAAACCCCAGGATTTTCATTGGATTAGCCTTGGCTGAAAAGACTGAAAATGAAGCAGGTGCTTCACCTCCATTCTACATCACCTTGACAGTCCATGAACATATGATTCATAATTGCTTGTTAGATTCAGGAGCCTCACACAATCTAATGCCAAAGGCTGTTATGGAGGCTTTAGGTCTGAGTATCACCAAACCCTACCATGATCTGTATGCCTTTGATTCCCGAGCTGTGAAGTGTTTAGGGGTAATAAATGACATGGTTGTTATCCTGGCTCAGTTACCCATGAAAAGTGTGGTCATGGATGTTGTGGTAGCTGATATTACATCGAAGTTTGGGTTACTTCTTTCTAGGTATTTGGCAAAGAAGGTTGGTGGGACCTTGCAAATGGATTTATCATATGCTACTATTCCTGTGTGTGGAGGAGAAAATATAAGGTTGTACAGAGAGCTTTAGTTTGCTTACATTGTGACAGATGATAAGAACCCTACCAACCATCCATTGTATGCTGTTGATAAAGACCTGGGTACCTGCATGTTACATTTCAGTGATGATGACAACAATGCTGGCTTGTTATAGGTTGAAAAGGAATAGCCAATAAAATGCACCAGAGAACAAGAGGATGCGTTGTGGCAGTTATACTTTGATGGATCCTCTTGCAAAGAAGGTGTTGGAGCAGGCGTTCTCCTTATATCCCCTGGAGGGGAAATAGTAAAGATGATGTATAAATTAGAGTTTATTACTACAAATAACACTGCTAAATATGAAGCTTTGCTGTTAGGTTTAAAAGCTGCTAAATATTTGGGCATTCAGCAGATTTCTGCATTTGGCGACTCCGAACTAGTTGTTCAGCAGGTGAAGAACAACTATCAAGTGAAGCAAGGTTTACTGAAATTCTATCGAAATGAGGTATGGGACATTATTGAAAATTACTTTGTAGCTTTTAACATTACCTACATTCCAAGAGACTATAATCAGACTGCGGATTCATTGGCCTTGGCTGCTACACACTTTAGAATCCCCAAGACCACTCAGTTGAGATATCCCATTGAAGTAAGGTATAGACCATCTATACCTCATAATGTAAGGCAGTGGAGAGTGTTTGAAGATGACATTGAGATTTATAGGTTCCTAGAGCTTACCCATGAGTTTTCAAATTCCATAATTGATCAAGAGGAAGATGAAGAAGATGGACAGGTGGAGGAGATTGCTGAAAATGAAATAGCTGGACACAAAACCATTGAATTAAAAAGCAATTTCATCCCAAAGGGTTTTGTACCTTTGGAAAGGATCTTCTCAAAAGATGATACGTTCTTAAAACCTATTGTACAACCCTCAGAATAGAATGTGGTGGATTGTAACATTGGCTCAGCAAAAACATCCTAGAATGGTCAAAATTTCTAAAGCACTTGCAGCTGAACAAAGAAACAGGTATATTAAACTGTTAAAAGAACATGTAGATGTTTTTGCATGGTATTATGAGGAATTGAGAACTTATGACACAGGAATCATACAGCATAAAGTCCCTTTAAAACCAAATGTAAAACCTTTTCGTCAGAAATTAAGGAGCATTAACCCAGCCTTGTTTCTTGTTATTGAGAAAGAGGTGAAGAAGCTGTTGGATGCCAAGATCATAGTGCCTCTCAGGTATTCTTCATGGGTGGATAATTCGGTTACTGTTAGGAAAAATAATGGAGAAATCAGGTTGTGTGTTGACTTCAGAAATTTGAACAGAGCTTCCCTAAAAGATAATTATCCCCTACCTAAAATTGAACAAATATTGCAGAAAGTAGTTGGAGCATAGAGGATCTCTATGGTTGATGGTTTCTCAGGGTACAATCAGATATCTATGCATCCTGATGATAAGGAGAAGATAGCTTCCACTACTCCTTGGGGAACTTTCATGTATGATAAGATGCCCTTTGGTCTAATGAATGCTGGAGCCACCTTCCAGAGGGCTATCGATATTTCTTTTGTTGGAGAAAAGGACAATTTTGTGGTAATCTACTTGGACGATATTACTGTTTTCTCACAGTCAGATGATGAAAATTTGAAGGATTTGAAGCAGACTTTCCTAAAATGTAGAAAATTTGGCTTGTCCTTGAATCCAAATAAGTCACACTTTGTTGTACAGGAAGGTAAATTGCTTGGTCATTTAGTGTCTGCTGATGGTATAAGGATTGATCATGAAAGGGTAAAAGCTATATTGAAAATAAGTTTACCAAGGAGTAAAAAGGATGTTCAATCATTCATTGGTAAAATCAACTTTCTGTGTTGGTTTATACCAAACTTTGCGGAGACTATCAAACAGATCACAGTCATGTTGAAAAAGGATCAGGAAGTCAAGTGGACCACTGAGGAAAATAATGCATTTGAGAAGATCAAAATGGCTCTTACTAAAGCTCCTGTATTAGTAAGCCCAGATTTTACCAGAGAATTTCTTACATTCTCATTTGCATCAGAGGATACAATAGCAGTTGTTCTATTGCAGAAGAATAAGGAAGGACTAGAGAAGCCTATTGCATTCTTTAGCAAAACTCTTAGGGATTCTGAACTAAAATACGGTATCTTAGAAAAACAGGCCTCTGCTCTGGTAAAAGATTTAAAGTTTTTCAGAGTATATGTTATGCACTCTAAAGTTATTTCATTTGTGCCCAATGCTGCTGTAAAAGATGTTTTAACACAGCCTGATAGTGAAGGGAAAAGAGGCAGGTGGATTGCTAAAATCATGGAGTATGATGTAGATATCGGACCTACCAAACTTGTCAAAGGACAAGGTTTAACCAAGCTATTGGCTGAATCAAATTGTCAAGATCTGGGATTGCATGTCATGGCTAAAGAGTTAGCTCAGGAGGAAGATCAAGAAATTTTAGAAAAAGAGAAGATCATGGACTATTATTCAGCATCCACATGGTATGCATACATTGTGTACTTTCTGTTGTTTTTTCAATGTCCTGAGCATTTTGATAGGAAAGCTGCTAGATGTTTAAAGCTTAAAGCTACTAAGTATTGTCTAGTAGGAGAGTAGTTATTCTGGAAGGACCCAGGTGGTATTCTACTCATATGCTTGGATAAATCTGAAATTGAAGGAGTGATTTATGAATCTCATGAGGGTGCTTGTGGAGGTCACAAGTACTGGAAGACAATAGCATATAGGATTTTAAGAGCTGGATACTATTGGCCCTCTTTGTTTGTAGATGTTTATCAACAGGTAAGAGCCTGTATCCCTTGTTAGAAATTTGCAGCCAAACAAAAATTGTTGTCATTGCCTCTAAAACGTATTGCAGTAAGTGCTCCTTTCCATCAATGGGGTCTGGATTTCATAGGGGAGATAAATACAGATTCCTCAGGACAACATAGGTGGATTCTGACTGCAACAGAATTTTTTACCAAATGGGTGAAAGCTATCCCTACTAGGAATGCCATAGACAAAGTAATCATGGAATTCATTGAAGAAAACATCCTGAGTAGGTTTGGTTGTCCTCAGAAATTAGTAACAGATAATGCAAAGGCTTTCAAGTCCAAAGCAATGGAGGTATTTTGTGAAAAGAATGGTATCTTGCTGAAACATTCAACTCCTTACTATCCCCAAGGTAATGGTTTGGCTGAATCCTCTAATAAAAACATTTTTCAGAGTATCAGAAAGTTGCTCAAGCATAACAAGAGATCCTGGGATTCAATGCTGAAATATGCATTGTGGGATGATAGGATAACAGTCAAACAAGCAATTGGAACTTCTCCATTCCAATTAGTGTATGGCACAGAGGCAATTTTTCTTGTTCAATTGGGAATCCCAGTGATGAAGTTTCTTTAGCATTGCCAAGAAGAGCCCAATGATATGCAGAGAAGGATTTATGAGATGATAGAGTTGCAGCAGAACATGGAAAAGGTAGGAGAAAGTGCATAGTTGTATAGATTGAAGATTAAAAGTAGATTTGACAGGAACATCAAAGAAAACACTTTCTCGGTTGGCGATATGGTTCTAAGGTGGGATGCAAGGAAAGAGCAAAAATGGAATCATGGTAAATTTGACAACCTCTGGTTTGGCCCTTTCCTAGTTTCTAAGGTTCTGGAAAATAACACTTTTGTCCTGCAGTCTTTGGAAGGTGAGGAATTGTCCAGTCCAGTAAATGGACGATTCCTCAAGCATTTTTACAGTCTTTGAGGAGATTTTCACTTTTCATTGTATATACCGGTGTGAGTGAAGCATAATAAGGACTCCATAACCCAATGGAAATTTTGCGGACTAGTAGGTAGCAGAAAAGAAGGCACTGGTCTACAGGTTCTTGAAGCCTCACAGGGAGGACTTCATCCCGCAGTTGGAGCCAGATGTTAAGTCATGAACTTGTTTTCTTTAGTTTTATATTTTTCTTGCGATTTTTACTTTGAGTTTGCTTATTTGCTTAATTTAGAAAATTTTTGGTTTTAAGTGAAATTTTGATTTTTTCCTTTAGGTTTTCATTAGGTTTGTTCTTCTTATGGTTTTGAAGGGTTCTATAGGACATTATGTGGATTAATTGATTCACAAATAGCACCATGATCAAAGTTTAACATTAAAACCTCATTCAAAATAGAGTTTATGATTAAAAAAGCGCCAAATTTGATTTTAAAATATTCTTGTAGCGCAACGACCAAATTTTTTACACTCGGGGCTACAAGAATATCGCGGGCGCTAAAATTGCTAGTTTTTAAGCAAATTTTTCCCATGATGTCAATTTCTGGATGACTAATCACATGTATAGATGATTTTGATACGTGTTCCATCAGAAATAATCATGCAAACAGGTGTGGTCTTAGACGTGAATGAGATCGTGGAAAATCAGCAATTAAGGTGGGTGAACCTTGACAGGTAGAGAAACGAGCCAAAATTGATGTGAAAGAAACTCTACACATATGCATGACGAAGTTGGAGGCGAAGTGGAGAGAAGACACCTACTTAAAATTCAGAATTTATAGTTACAGAGGAGATTTAGGGCTTTCTCGTCGCACCACTTGGAAGCAAATTGAAGCCCTGAAGACACATGGGTAGTTAAATTCAACAGGAAAATACTCCAAAGATTAATTTTCAATGTTCATAGCTGGTCAGGAGTGAGGTATTTCGCGTAAACCTAGTCGTGGCTGCCAAATTGGGGGTTTTTCATTAAGGCTAGTTATGTTTAAATTGATTAAGGAAAGCTTTAATTCATGCTGCTAACAATCTCCCTACGATCAGATATCAGTTTAAAAAAGGTTTTAGATGTTTGGGCAAGTGATAAGTTAGAAAAGCAACAGTTACCTTGAATAATTTCCCTATCAAGACCAACAAATTTGGTACGGTAAAGGTCTGTATTGTTCATGGCGACCAGGGTTCCACAGATTCACTTGTTACCTATAATCAATGCAACGAGTTAGCTTAGCATGTCAATTGCATGCAGATCTTGTCTGAGTAGGTGCTAGAGGCTGATTGTTTTTGTGTTGAATGCAAGTTGAAGCAAAAAAGTTAGCACATATAATACTGCTCTCATATCATCTCAGACCCTAGTTAAACAGTCACAATTTGAATCTAAGAACTGAGAAACTGAGAGTTCTAATGCATAATCCCTATTCCAAAGTGATAGCTGATTAGTAGGATTGGAATGAGCCAAGGGTGTTATTGGTGCAGAATCACAACACACAGATGTTTCCAATCATTCTAAATATGGTCTTGCATCTAAATGAACATTTTGGAAGATAGATAAATTCAGTAGCAGCTTTGTGAGAGGATTTTGAGTACTCTGTTGACCTAAATCACCTAATATCAGTGTAAAATATTTCTTGCATTCAAAATAGAACAGACTGTCAAAAATTTAAAAGCTTGAGGGAAAAAGAACTGTTAGGTCATTAACAGGGATTTAAAATTACACCGAATTCAACCATTTAAAGAAGATGGGAAAAAGTGGGAAGACCAACAGGGCTGAGCCCACTGAGATGAATTGGGTTGATCAGTTTCCAGGTTGTGCAGAGCTTTTTCAAAATGTTGGATGGTTAGATTTCCTCAGGAAGATTGATGGCTACAACACCGAGGTCTCTTATAAATTTTCCCAAGGTTATAACCAAGACATGATAGCATTTAATACTCTGAAGTTTAAGTTGACTGTGGAGTTAGTTGTTGAAGCCATAGGATTTAGAAATGAAGGAGAAATGTGGTTCAAAAAGTTGCCATTCACCTTCAATTCCCAAAGGTATCTTTTACCTGGAATTATTCCAGACTGGAGCAAAGGAGTACTAATCCAGAATTTCAGAAATGAATGGGTAGATCCCATTAAAGTCCTTCAAAGCTATATTACCTATGAAGGGAGATATGCTTATGTCTTTAAATATGATTTTAGGTTTCTACAGCACCTTGTTGGTGAATCAAAGATGAGTCTTCCTTTATTTTTTTTAAAAAGTTTACAGAAGATGTCAAGTAGGGCCAGGGAGCATCATGATCACACTACACAGTCCATTTTTCCTCATGGATTAATCAAGCTAATTATCAGTACTGCTCTACAAAGAGAAGGCAAGACATGGGACTATTTTCTTTTTTGGTCTGGTTTCCTAATGAAGCAGGAAGAGCCAACCAAAAAACATGTGGACAAGGGGAAAACCCTAATTAGGAAACTAGGTAAAAAGGTCAAGTATGAAGATAAAAAAGATGTTAAACTTGAAAGGGTGACAGAACCTTCAAAGGAAGACTATGAACCTCAACAACTTTCAACTGACAATAAAGGTAAAGGTTTGCTATTTATAAAAAAGGAAGATCAGCATGTACAAAATAGGGCACCTGCAGAAGCTCTCATGAATGAGAAAACTGTTGTCACAGAAAAGGTTGCAGTGGAGGAAGAGGATGTCAAGGTCCAACAGAGAATCCCTATTACTATTTTATCTGAATATGAAGGATATTTGCTAGAGGGAGATGAGTTGACAGTCAAAGCTGAAGCTGGGGTTGGTACATACAGGGAATTCTCTAGTCAAGAAGATAAGATAGTGAGGCCAAAGAAAAAGAAGAGAAAGGTTAAAGCTATGGAGTTTGCCACAGTTAGACATCAAGGAAGAACGTTGAAGATGCTAGGAGATCTTGTCCCAAGGTGGAGACCTAAAACCAGTCCCAAAAACAAATTAAGGCTGAATATGAAAAAGATGCTTAAACCTAAGTGAAACACAAAAGAAGTAACTGTGCTTGATACTTCTTCTTTAGATGAAAAAATAGAGTTTAGCAAAGGTGATTGCAAAAGAAAGAAAGCATTAAAGTCAGAATTTTCTTCAGATGAAAAGATAGAGTCTAGCAAGGATGATTGCAAAGGAAAGAAAGCATTGAAGTCAGCAGAAGAGTCTAGTCTCACCGAGACTAAACTATCAGCTCTATTTTTGGAATTAAGAGCTGAAATGTTGAAGGAACAACAGAGAAAGGAAACTGAAGTTTCTTATTCTAAAGACAAGCTTTTGATTGATGAAATTGCACCAAATGAAACAGTTAATCAAGAAAACCCTAGTGTTCAAGGTGTATCTTCAGAACTGCTGCCAGAGGATGAAGACATTTTCAGGAAATTGAACATTCCATGGCTACCTAGCGAGCTACAGAATGAAGCAGTAGGCAAGGCCTTTGACTCGGAAAAGGAGAACCTACAAAGAAACATCAAAAAATATAAGCATCAAATGGAATACATGCAAGAAACCAATCATGGTTTGATCCTAGCTAACAAAAGACTCAGGGAGGACTTGCAAGAAGTAATTGATCATTATCAAGAGCTCACTGCAGTCTCCAAGGAGGCCCTTAAAAGGAAGAGAAGCACAGATTTACAATGTGCAGAATTAAAGCATACTGTCAGTAGCTTATAGTAGCAGAATGCAAAACTTTCAAGAAGGATAGCAGATATGGAAGCTGAACATAAAAGAGGTAGGAAGAAGGACCAGGCTTTGGATGAATAGCCTTATTGGAAGAAACTACCAAAGACCTTTGAGTTTTATTAGTTAGGAAGTTACTTGTTATGTTTTTTGAGAAACACTTTATTTTGTAAATTGTAAATTTGTTATATTATCCCATCGATGAGTAGGTTAGAAACAGTTAGGGTTTAAACCCTAACTGAATTTTGGAAAAATAGTATTTAGGAAGAGGAGAAAGAGAACAAAGGGTTCGATTTTTTGCTGGCTTAAGGAGGTCTTTGAATTGTTTATGAGCTAAGTAATAAAACTCTCATGTGTATTTGATGAACATAATTATGAAATATATGATCTATATTACCCTTCAGTCTATGTTTTAGCTTCATTTTGAGTTTGTTTAGCTACATGACTGATAAATTCATTGCTGGTTTATGGTTACTTTGCTTGTAATGCTTGTCAGTTGTGAATGAACTTTAAGATTATATTATGATTGGTACATAGTGATTATATTATGCGTCTCTGTTCTTATTTATTTATGATTTAGTTCCTGCTTGGATTATGAGTGTATTCCCTTCAGTCACCAAACTTTATAACCAAGAAAACCTTTCAAAAACCCTTAAACCTAGTTTTGCTTGATTTAATATTTGAGATTGTGTTGGCTTGTTTCTTTATGGCCTAGAAACAATTTCTGGCACAACACATGGCATACAAAAAGTGATAGTATCAGATAGAGACATGAAGTTTACAAGTAACTTCTGGAAATACTTATTTAGAGACTTGAGTACCTAGTTAAATTTCAGTATTGCATATCATCCCAAAATAGATGGGTAGACTGAAAGGGTAAACCAGGATCTAGAGGACATGCTAAGAATGTATGTTATGGACAAACCAGTTAAGTGGGAAGAGTATCTACACTTAGTTGAATTTTCTTATAACAATAATTTCCAAGTTTCTGCAGGTATGAGCCCATTTAAAATTTTATATGGGCATAAGTGTAATACTCCAATGTCATGGAGAATCCCTATTGATAGATTGATTTACTAGAAGATATGGAACTAACCGTGAAACAGGTACAACAAAACTTGAAGGCTTCCCAGGACAAGAAGAAAAGTTACTCTGAATTAAAAAGAACTCTTACAGAGTTCTATGCGGGTGATCATGTATACATAAAAGTAAATCCCAAGAAAAGTACCTTGAGATTGGGAAAGTATAAGAAATTGGCACCCAGTTATTGTGGGCTAGTTGGAATTATAGATAAAGTAGGGTCGGTTTCATACCAGTTATCCCTACCACCCAATTTTAAAGTACATAATGTGTTTAATGTTTCTAGATTGAAAATATATGTTCATGATGTTTTTCATGTGCTTGGAAGGAATGTAATCTAGGTGGAACCAGAGGTATAGTTACAATTGGGACTAGAGCACATTCTCGACAGAAGAGAACTTTTACTCTGAAACTATACCATCAGACATGTAAAGATGCAATGGAATCACCTTAGTATGGAAGAAGATACTTGGGATCTGGAAAGTAATATGTAGGAGGCATATCTAGACTTATTCCAAGAGGCTGACATTGTTGAATAAAAACAAAATTTATAACACCAAGTATGATGTTATATTTTAATGGGGGGTGTATGTAAGACCCCCTGAATTAATAATTTTTAATTCTGATAGAAAATAATTTGATTATTATTTGATTATTCTTTGACAAGAAGGTCAAGAATAAAACATTTTGTAATAAACCATTCCCTATTTAATAAATTATGTTGAAGGGGAACAAAAGTGGATATAGTTGTTGAAAGAGTGTTTGCTGACCCACAAAAGGAAAATGACAAGTGGAAAATACCATTGAGTGAGAACTCAAGATGTAGGAGGCATCATCCCCAAAAATCATGTCTACACACATAGGTTAGTTGCTAAAGACCACGAGGCTCATAAATTACCAAGTCTAGGAAAAATACTATTTAATAGTATGTCCATGAATACCAGGACGCTAACATTGGACAGGGATTAACATTTGTATAATGCAAGAGATTACACATTGAGATATTTTGTTCTTGTGGTTCAGTGAATAGGTCTAGGGGTTCTGGAGCAAGTAATTTGGCTAATCTGGGAGTTGGTTCGGAGGAACAACTTCTCCACTTTTGTTTTCCCAACAGTGGTGCCAGGTTCCTACTCTGTTTCTTATGAATTATTTAGATGCAGTAGGATGTATATATGAAATGTAGATTGAAGTTATATTTCTAGACAGTACTGTTTATGCATTCTGTAGAACAAATATCCCTGTTTCTCTGAAGTATTTTAGAACTGTATACTGTTATTTCTATAATGATTAATATTTTTTTCCAAGTAAAATTATCTATTTCTGACTGTGGTAAATCTATCAATGGTTTTGGAATTGTTTTTTGAACGAGTTGGAATTGATGTGTATGTGTCTAATGAATTGAATCCCCTATTGTTGTAATTGATTGCATATCCTACTATGTTTTTCCTGAATGTGTCAATTTCTATAATTCTTACTTAACTCTACTTTCAAATTTAGGTTTAAATTATAATGGTTGTTTATAGATGAGCTCATAACTATTCAATATCGTGGTTGAATATTGTTTTACATAGAGGAACCATATTCAAAACATGCAAATCTCTTAATTAACTTAGCATAGTTGTTTAAATGTTACCAAATCATTTTCAGTCGACAGAACTAACGTATGGTTGTAAGCACTAAGCTAGTTTCCAGATCCAATTAACTTATAGTCATTTTAACCCCAGAAGCAACAAAAAATTGTTAGATTTTTATCATTCAAGCTAGCATTATATTAGGATCTTTAACTGAGAGAATAACAAGAACATAAATCAAACACAAGGGACAAAAGACACAAATATTTTCCTTGGGGAAACCATAAAGGAGAAAACCCCGCAACTTCCTCAGAGATAGAATCAACATCAAAAGTAAAACCTGAAAACATAAAGATGATCTCCCGACAGCAGTAGTCTCTCTCTTGTCCCAACAACTTCTCTCTCACTCATCCGCCCCAGTTAGTGAGTGTGTATATGTGATAAATAGAGAGGCTCACTCTATATTTATATTCATTCGTTCACTTAATGTCCACTCCATCATGTCGGCCTAAATTAAGAATTACTTTACTAGAGCCAACATCTCTAGGAGAGTCTAATAACCCTAGTGCCCCACATCTGTGGGGACTTTGCCCCTCCGATCAACAAGGAGGGTTAACATTAACACAATGGTGGGGACAATTGCCCTAACTTACAATAACTCACCTAGGGCTGACTTCTCTAGGATAGTCTAATAACCCTAGGGTCACACAGCTGTAGGGACTTTAACCCTTGAAAAATAGGAGGATTACCCACAATGACTTGACATGATTTGTTTACATTATTGAATCTTTCTATAGGCACATCGGGGCATGACATGACTTCGATACATTATAGACACTTCCTGGAATAAACATCGGGGTACAATACATAAGATATACAGGTGAATACATTCCGAAGTTACAAATACATCAACATAAATCTATTGAATCGAAAGCTAAACATTCATCCATAAGAGAAATCATATCAATGGTTAAAAAGAGATTTCTCACTTAGAAGCAGTGCCCGAGTTTAACCTAAACAAATGTCCTTCATCGCACACTGGAGAATGATCTTGGAGAAGGTCGATAGCGATACAAAGATTTCGTAGGAGAAAGAGCGAGTAAGATAAAGGAGGGGTCGGGATGTCAAATCATAAGTTGATCACTGGAATTTATGATTGATATCTATGGCCAGAATCGATCATAAAATAGATCAATGGTCCACTGTAATGATTTTTCATGGAGAATTTGTTGCGAGTTTTGAACTACTTTTGATGTGCGTGAAATTTTTATGGAATTCACTTCATAGTTTATAGAGTGCATCGTTGATTTGGTGGGGACACTGATCGAATGGTCAATAACCAATTTCGCTTGTTCAACTTGCAACTTGTTTAATAGCAGTGAGTAGGTGCAAAATTTTTATCCAAAGGAATTTTTTATAGGATTGAGTCCTCCTGAGTGAGTTAAACATTGATCCACAAGTTTAGAAGATCAACAATCGATATTGTATCCATAAGAAGATCACCAACTGATAATAGTGGCATAGGTTTCATTGTGGAAAAGATCACCGACCAAGATTCCATCTGCATGGAAGATCAGCGGGTGATGGTAGTCGTGAAGGTTTCATTGTGAATCCATAAAATAAATCAGATCAACGGTCAAAATTAAATTTGCAAAATAGATCAACGGTTTATAAACACTGCTAAAGGAGGAAGGTGGAAGGAAAGAAAAAAAAAGTACCAGTCAAAATGTTGAGTTCTGATTCCTCATTTTCACATCAGATCAAGATCGATGGTCAACGTTGATTCCGCAAAGATCAACAGTGCGAAAATAATTTACAAAATGTAGAACATGGAAAGGAAAGAATTAATATTTACGAAAAGTAAAGTTTTCAAAGTCCGATCTTTACATCAAATCAAGATCAATGGTCAAGGTTGACTCTGCAAGGATCAACGGTGTGAAAAATCTTGTGCAGAATGTGAAAGGCAAAAATTGTTCAAATGAAGGTATCGATGTGTTGGGTTTCCAATTTACGGATTTTGCAGTGGAAGGAGGGAGCTAGAAGTCAGAAGGCAGAAACCCGAAATACCAAGTTATCGTTTCATGGAGCTTCTGATTTTCTAGGTCCGCAGTGAAAGGCAGAAAGGAGGAAGTTGGAAGGTGGAAAGAAAAAATACAAGGTGGTCATTTCGTTGAGTTATGATTCCTAGATTCTGTAGCAGATGGAGGAAAGCTGAAAGGCAATGGTAATCGTTTCCCATATTCCGTAGTGGAAGGAGGAAATATGGAAGACCTAGTTATCGTTTTATGGAGGTTTTAACTTCCGAGGTCCGCATCGGAAGGAAGAACAGGGAATCAGAACTGTGGAATGGTTCTTGCAAAAGAAAAGTACCTTATCTTTTTTATTTTTTGGTTTGGGAAAAATATTCTATTATGGGAAAAGGGTTTCTAAGTTTTGTTAAGGAGATGATGAGCATTTCATATGACCAGGTTTATGCTTTAAACTCTCTATTTTGTTTGTAATGCCTCATAACATATAGGTTTGTATTTAAATTGTTTGCATATATATGGCTATAATTTTTTATTTATTTATTTGAAATTAGAGGTATGTTACATATTGTTCCTACAAAAAATAACATATGTGTCAGTTGCTGCAACCGGAGAGTTCATAGAAACATTTTTTAACAAAATAGTTGCAAATTTAAAATGAATTTTCTTAACTAGTAGAAGGAAGTGCAAGGCTGAAGAAGGTAGTTTGTTTTGAGTCACAAAAACCAACAAACTATGGCTATTGGCAGATGTTATTGCCAATAATACCTTCGTTACACCTTGGGAATAAACCAGGAGGAATTCCATTAACGATTGGAAAGTTTTACACCTAAGAACCTTACAAAACCGCCATGAGGAAAAAGGATTTGCTCCAAGACATTAAAAACCAAACAACCACAAAAATTGAAGGTTTGTACAAAGACAAAGATACATTTAACCCTAAACAAAACCCTAGCCATCATGTTGTAGAAGTGGATGACCGAGATTCATTCTCGAGTGAGCCTTAAAATCATAGTTGTGCTATCAACTCGGAGCCAGGGAAACACTTTATTTATCAAGTCAACCATATTACAAACCTTTTATAACCCAACATAACACACGACCGAATAACTTTATCATAACATGACTATATTTTATTTCATTCAAACTAATGTTTGGCGATGGTCTAAACCGCATAGCCCCAACTATGTATAAACAAGTAAATCAACACAATAACCCTGATATATGTTAACCCCTGCGCTTTAGGACCAAGGTTATAACTTGGGTCCTTTTAAACCTTAATACATTTAAATAATGGGATCAAGACTATACCCATAGTCTCCCAAATATTGTCATATCCAATTAGAGCATCAATGCTTAATAGTTAAGGCGAGAAATGAAGACCAGGACTTAGCCTTATGGCTAAGAAAGCGTTTAGTAAACCTATAACAAGATAAACATAAAAAGGAACAAATAATCACCTTCAGGTATGATGGAAGCATGTCCTTAACCTTGTAAACATCCACAATGTGTGCAACCTGTCAAAGAGCAGTTTTAGAAGTTGTGTAAGTGACTATACAAAGCAACGACAAATTTACTTATGCTATAGTAACTATTACATGCTAGAAACACAAATATGTTTTTATATAGTTATATGTTTATCAATTTTGTTTAATTATGGAATTTATAGGTCCATGACAACATTCAAGTTAATTGTTAAACATATTTTTTCTTAATATTTGACATAAAAAATAAATTGAGGGAACCTAGTCCTAAGAATATTTTTTTCTTAATATTTGATATAAAAGATTAATTGAAAAAGATAAGTAGTCAAAAGAGAACCTATTCCTCACACTCAATGGAGTGTAACCCTTTTGTTTATCAACATACATATTAGAATTTAATTTGTAAATGGTTGTTTTGTACTTCATTTGTGGTGGTTTTCTACTTCATTCTTATTCTCTAATTATCTAGCTCGGTTGTATTGGATTTGTTGTGCCAATAACGCTTAATCAATTTGAAATACTTGGTGTACATCTATAATTGAAGCATGTGTCTAATATCTATTCCATATTTTTTCATCAATGGCATAATGAAAAATATTGCTTCTTTTATCATTCAAAATTGCAGTGGGGAATCTATTGTGGCTTCCTTGGATTCGATTTACAATTGTGTTTTCTTATTAACAGAGCTTCCTTTGTTAAGGATTTTGAATGAATAAGGTCTACCTCTCCTCATTTCCGTCATTTTACATCCCTTTTGGTAGATGGCCGTGTATTTTTTTGGTTCATTCATGTTTGTTGGGTAATTTTGGAAGTTTCGAACACTATAATTCAATTCTGTTTAAAACCTTATTTTTGTTTTATACAAATCCTACAAATTGAGTTGGAAAAGGCATATTTTCCTCTCAAAACAGAGGCATGACCTTCCTTTGAAATGGTTCCATGGACTCCATTATCTTAAAAAACACAAACACCCTGGAATTTGTCTCTTGCCTCCAAAACAAGACATGAGATGCTATAATAAGTCTTGAGCAATATTGGTTGGACACCCTGGAATTTGTCTCTTGCCTCTGAAATAAGACATGAGATGCTATAATAAATCTTGAGCAATATTGGTTGGTCCAAGATAATGATGGTCTCTCATGACACGTTAGTAGCAATTCAAACCTAGAAAAAAAAAATATGTTATTTTGTAGGGATAATTCAAGGTACTTATAAGACAAATTTGAATATGGTGTAAAAAGATAAAATGTAGGAAAATGAATTAGCTTTCCAAATATATAATTTTTATTTATAAAAATTGTGTATAACTATCATAATTTTCAATTTCATATTATTAGTATGTTTTTTCCTTGGAAAAAATAAAGCATATGTTTGTGGTAGTGCCACCTTTGAGCACAGAAATGATTGAATTTGACTACAAAAATTAGTAAAAATGTAGAAAACACAATATGCACAACTATTTTTTCAAAAATGATATTCTTAAGTTTTTAATTCTTAAATTATGAGTCATTATATCCTTTAATTACAAGGCCTTATATTAGTTCTATGTCAAAGGGTCTTAACGATATTAAATATCTATATATATTTATTTTGATAGATTAATTGTATCAATTCACATTAATGTACTATATGTATTTTTTAAATGGTTAAGGAAAAAAGTTAGAATCTACATGTCAACCCTATATGTATTTGTTATAGCTGATTTTACCACACATGGTGAATCACACTTTTATGGCCTTTCATGTCCCTATGTAGACTCCTTAGACTCCATGGATCATTTTTGTACCTTTGATGTTTCCAAGATCATCCCTAAAAACATGCAAAAATTTCCATATGTGACTTTTAATCCCTTTCTCATGTATATACGTAGATTTGACCCCTCAAACTGTGTACAACGGGATGTGTGCAAAAGGAAAAATTCTTTTGGAGTTTTCCTCAATGTGGATCTGACTCACTTGTCTCCTGGCCTTCCATATGCTTTGAGATCACTTGGATTCGACCTTTCATTACCCTATTGAAGAGATATATAAGGAACCCTTTGGATACATTGAAGGCATGAGGAATTGAGAGCAAGAGAACTATAGTCCATTGTTGCCAGAGCTTATACTTGAGTCTGCATCCCTTTGTCCCTTAGAGCACTTTTTTGTTCTTTCCAAGCTTGCCTTTTGCTTGTGAGCTTGTTATCGAGAGATGGAGGATTGAAGTGGTGGAGGCCCAAGTGGGGCACTCAGTTTCTCTGATTCGCAGACATTCCGACAGAGGTTGTATCTATTGTAATATCTATTTTATATTAATAGAAATATCTTTTCTTGTCCAATAATATGTATCTGAATGAATATTTGATCCCTGGATGATTTCAAATGATTATATGTTATTGATTATATATGCTAGAGTAGAGATAACACAATTATATATAGTATGCTTGTCTTGTTTACTAAATGTTGAGGAAGCAATTTATCAATTCAAGCTAGAGTTGGAAAGCTCAATAGGGATCTACATCAACTGTCTAGAATAAGGTACAAATCGAGATCCTTTAGTGTTAGTTATTTGGTTTCTCTTGCATATAGGAAAGTATTGATTTCTAGAGTCAAGCTGTCTATTGCGGTACCCCAAGCCATAGGAATTTATCTCCATAACAGAATTGGTGACTCCACTAGGGAGTTCCTAGTAGTTGTCCTTTGGGGGTTTTTATCGACATTCAATGTTCTTGAATTGCTCTGATTTCTCTGTTTGTGAGTCGTGTCTGGGGGCATGTTTCTTGGTAGTGTCTGATCGGTGTGAATTTTGTCTCAGCTTATCTGTTTGGCTTAATTTCTATAGATTTTTCTTCCTGTATGTGAGTTTTTAACTCACAGTCGCATATACACGTGGTTTTTACTTCTATAGATGCGTACACATGTGGGTTTTCTATGAACATTCGTGTGTTCCCTGTGTTTTTCCTTTTAGAGGAAGATTGATTGTTGCTGGGTGAATTTTGATGATTGTTGAGTCTCCTTTGATATTGCTAGAGTCTATCTACACCTTTGTTTCTGACCAGAGACACCCTTTTTAGGGTAATTTTTTTATTTTTTTTAAGAATTTTCTTGTCATTGCATTTTCGATTTTTTGTTTTGGGATTAGTGCATTAGATTTATTTTACCTTATTACTTTGCGTGAGTTCTGTTTGATTGTGCTTGCAGAGTTTGGGGGTGTTAGAATCATTATTTTTCTTTAATATCTCATCTTTATTCAAAAAATCCAAAAATATTTGTTTCTTTGCATCATTATGCATTCCACTTTGCACTTTGCATGGTACTTGCACTAGGTTTTCTTATAGAATTATTAGTCATGCTATCATTTAGGAATGACTACATTTGTCATTTGAAGAAAATTTTGCATTTCACGTAGTAGCATGCCTTGTTTTTCATTCGATACAATGCATTTGCATTAATTGTTAGGTGTGCATTTTACTTCATTTTGTGTCATAACACCATTGGTTACACAATCATCTACCTTTTTTGAGTAATAAATCCAAATCAAATCAATGCTTGNCTTTGATAGGGTACACCAACAAGATTAGGTTTTAGGGTCTTGGAATAGTTCATTGTGAGTAAATTATCCAAGACCACTAAACAACAACATGTATGTGTTTGTTCAGGTGAGAGTGTGAAATATCTTGGTATAATTAGAGTTTCTCAGGATCCTCCTCTTACAAGGGAGTTAAGCACGAGGAAGTGTGAACGGTTATTGATTGGGATGACCCCTAGTCATAACTGAGTAGCATCGGAGATATTTAGAGGATTGTATTCGTATCTGGGGGCTCTTTCAAGAGTTTGGGGATTTGCTACCTTTCCCATATGGTTAATCCTGCCTGCGACTGTCCGCCTGGGCATTGATTATATTGAGGTAACCTTAGTTGCCTTAACTAGGTTATCAAGGGGGTACTTTGCAGGGGTTATTCTGTAGGTGTCCTGGCCAAGTTGGGGTCAGACAACATAGTTGCTATATGCATTGAAGATGAGGGCCACAATAATTGGTTACGAACCTTTGCTTGTTGTGTATGGGAGTCTCAAGCCTCTCCTAGGTGAGACATGCCTACTTCATTCAGGAGCTCACATATCCTACCCTTGTTTTCTTGTGATTGGCTTTATATTATATTGGTCTATGCTCTGTGCACATTAGCTTGCTTAGGGTTTGCGTAATTAGAGAGTCTTTTGCATTTTTTGAGTCATTGTGGATTCAGGTGTGACACCTCATCATTATCGTCATTTAGCAAGACTTCCACCTTCTACATCTCCTCCTCTCGTGGGAGAGAGAAACAGACGGTTCAGGAGGACTACTTCTCATATTGATTCACACATGATTGGAGATCATGAAGATGAAATTCCTGAGCTACCTTCTTCATTTTAGGTTGAAGAAGAAGACCCTACCCCTACATATGATCCTTCACCTGATATACCTAGATATTTTGGGAATGATCCTTCACATGATATACCGACACACTCTAGGTATGATCCCTCATCCACAGGTCACTAGTATTGGATGCCAAACAACGAGACTCATCATGAACCTGTGAACACTAGTTATGGTAGTTATGATATGTCTAGTATTCCTGCACATGATTCAGTACCACATGCCAAGTAAGAGTTTGAACCTAACACTATGCCTTAGGGAAATCCTAGTCACTTCCATGTGGAAGGATTTGGGAACATGAGTCACATTGCACCCTCCATCTTGACTATGGAGGTCACATCACATGTTCATCCTAGGCCTAGTGTTAGTAGTCCTATTCGGATACCAGAGACAAGATGAGTGACAGTAGGAAATACCACTTACATAATTTCACATGTCCCTTCATCCTCTATTCCTATTTCTTTGAAGTTTATTCCTCCCCCACATTCACGTGGTCCTTGAGGATGGAATGTTGTTACGATTCATGTGCATAGTGCTGCTACTTGCGTAGTTGTGTCTCAGAGTCAAGTACCTCCTATTGTATCGGGAGGTCATATTCCTACTTCTAGAGGTCATATTCCTACTTCCAGAACATCTATCACTACCTATGGAGTTTCTCATGAGACATCTCATGGGACTTCTTATGGACCATATTATGGACCGCAGTATGCACAGAGTTATTCACCTTATGGGTATGGGTATCAACAACCCGCTTACTGTCTGAATTATGTATTTGTACCCCGACATAGTCAAGGTACACCACATTATGGTGCTTCCATGCCACCCTACACGAGTCAAACGGGAGGAGGATACTATGGCCATGGCCATGGTGGTTACGGTAATCAGTCCTATATAAACCAAAATTATTAGGGAGCACCTCATCGACCTAATCAACCTAGGCTCCCTTTCCTCGCAATTTTAAATCTTCCTGACCTATCGAGACTAATGAATGATCCGGTATCTTATGACCCAGCTTAGTCGGCTATCGCTACGAAGCTTCCCTTGGACATTCCCAAGTTCGAGGGAAAATGGGAGAAGATTCGAGTGAACATGTTACTACATTTCACCTTTGGTGCTCTTCTAATTCCTTAAATGAAGATTTCATCCGTTTAAGGCTATTTCAATGCACCCTCATCGGGCCTGCCATGAAATGGTATATAGAGCTACCTAGGGGGGCATTCACTTTGTTCGATGACCTAGCTATGACTTTTCTCAACCACTTATAGCTACTGGTGCGTTACGACGTTGGTATGAAACTCTTGTCGATGTTTCAGTAAGATAAAGCCACACATATCTCGAACCATATCCAAGAGTGGCGTAGACGGAAGAGATTGATTAAATACTTCATACTACCGGAGTTTCACCTCGAATGGTTCCTTAAATTGTTACAACCTTATATAGTGAAGGATGTTTCTACATCCAGAGTTCAAAATGAGGATCAAGCCATTTTTAGGGAATAGGAATTGGAATTGATTTATGCTCAATCCAGTTTGTTATATGAGATCATTCCTAATGCTCTGTGTTCTAGTTTCAACCCTAAGATCAAACCTGGACCACATGCTGATGGCATTGTTGGTTGTACAAGTTCCAAACCTGCAAATTCAGCTGTGAAGTAGGTTAATCAATTATCTATCAACCAATCTACCTTGGAACAAGCCACTGCTTCATCCCAACCCACCCAAATGGTGAGTGTGCATTCGATGCAATCGTCGGACCAGAAGGGTAACCAACAACCCGAAAGAAATAAGAAGAAGGGTGAAAACAATCGTAAGGTTGGGGATAGAAATTAAAATGCCAATTCTAATGACAAAAATTCCCGAAATGTTACGCAGGACAAGAAGCCTAAACATAAGGTTAAGATTCCTTGCAAGTTGTCCAGGGATGACCACCTCACTCACTTATGCCCTTGGATAGAAGAAGACTCGAGATTCATAGCATAGGGACCAGCTGTGTTGACTAACCCTTTACCTCATAATCAAAACATGAACTCGAGGACCCATGATTAGTCTGGTGGGGATCAAGATCCACCCAAAGCTAGTAGTGGTCATGGTTGCATCAACATGGTGCATGCTACCAGGGTTGTGACTCATGTGAAGGACAATGGTTCGTCACAACCAGACCTTGGAAAGGAACTTGGTCCACTTGGGAGTCCTTTGCATATTGAAAACCCTGTCGATAAAACTGAAGTTGCTCCTCTCATTCCTAAGGGAGTCCTTAAGCATTCAGGGCACAATCGTAATGCCCGAGCTGCCCAAAACTATTTTGTTGTTGAGGATTTGGGCCACACTCCTTGTGCGATGTCTGCACTCGAAGTAATTCAGAGTTGTACTTCACAAAGGAAAGCTTTACTTTCTTCTCTTGGTGTTAACAATGATAATTCTTCCTCTGTCATCAAATTTGTAATCGCGAGACTACAACCTTGCTTTCATTACTATGTGTCTCTCTTGATTCATGTAGAATGTCTTAACATGACAATCAAATGCACTGTGATTGATGAAGGCGCTACTGCTTCCATGATGTATTTGGCATGTTGGAAGGGTTTGGGTTCCCCCAAGTTGTCTAAATCCACTACCATGTTGACTGCTTTTGATGGTATATATTTTTGGCTGCACGACATTCTTCCTTCTCTTAAAGTCCGTTTGGGAGGGAAGACCATTGTGATAGAGGTCGAGATGGTTGATGCACCCCTTGACTACAATTTGTTGTTGGGTAGGAATTGGGTGTACAGTATGCAGGCCGTAGCTTCTTCTCTATTTTGAGTTGTATGCTTTCGTTTTAATTGGAAGATAGTTACGATTGATCAAACGTCATTCAAGAATCCGCCTGTTACCGCATCTTCGGGATCTTCTATCTCGACTGTCAAGCACTCTTAGCAGATAACTATGAGTGTGGGTGTTGGCATGAATCCATCCCTTAGGGGAAGCTTTATTTGTCCTACACCTATTCTTATGATCAGGTCTAGTTCCAGTGAGGCTTCGTCGTTAGTGAGATCCGTGTCTTTTCGCACAACCCATATGGAAGATCCTTGGATTCCTCCTACACCGAGTCCTTCGTGTGAGCCCATCGAAAGAGATGTGCCATTTCCTGCAACTATGATAGCATATCAAGCTAATATTGAATGTGTTGTAGAGCCTAGTCCTACCTCTTCGCGGATGAAGGAGGAGGACCCTTATGTGCTGCTTGCATGGGCAGTTCAGTCTTCTCACACACATGACTACCTTGATAGTGTTTTTCCTTCAGATGAAGTTATTATTGAGGCTATGCCTGGGGTTGAGTCGCCTTGGGAAGAGTTGCATCGTAGATCTTATTTTCTTCCTGAGCTTGACCATTCAGAGTGTGAATACTATAGGGAGATTCTTAGTGAGAGAATTGGTAGTCCCATGGTTCCGTTAATCTCTCCTGGTCTGATGGCTGATGAAAACATGGAAAATATATCTCCTACCATCCCTATTAATATCTCTCGTGATCCTGGCAGGATTAAGAATGTCTAGATTGGGGAAGAATGTTTCCATGCTGAGATTCAAGAGTATTCCGAGTTGTTCAAAGAATTTCATGATGTATTTGCTTGGTCATACGAAGAAATGCCAGGTATTAACCCTCACATTATTGAGCATGAGATTAAAACTCATCCCAATGCTAAGCCTGTTCGACAATGATTACGTGCGGTGAATCCTAAGAAAGCACCCGTGATTAAGGCTGAGATAGAAAAGCTGTTGAAAGTCAATTTTATCTATCTTGTTCCCTTAACGGAGTGGGTTTCAAACCCCATTCTAGTCGATAGGAAGCAAGGAACGATCCGCATATGCATTGATTCCCATGATTTGAATCGTGTCTGTCCTAAGGATAATTTTCCCACACCATTTATCGATCAAATTTTGGATGAGTGTGCGGGAAGCAAGGTATTTTCCTTTATGGATGGATTTCTTGGATACAATCAGATACAAATCAAACCTGAGGACCAGCATAAGACTTCCTTATTTATCCTTGGGGTACCTTTGCATATCGAAATATTCCTTTTGGCCTTAAAAATGCCGGAGCCACTTTTCAGTGGGCTATGACCTTGATCTTCCATGATCTCAAATCGATTATTGAAGTCTTTTTGGATGACCTTGCTACTCATTCTCGTATGAGAATGCGTCATTCCTACCATTTGAGATTAGTATTCGAAAGGTGCCGCCATTACTTGGTTAGGTTAAATCCTCACAAGTGCTAATTTTGAATGAAGACTAGTCTCTTATTAGGGTTCATTGTCTCCAAGGAGGGTATAAGAGTCGACCCTTTGAAGGTTGAGGCAATACTTCAATTGTCTCCCGTCAGAAACATTAGACATCTTCAATGTTTGCAAGGCATGGAAAAATTCTTACGGAGATTCATCATGAACTTTGCCAATTTGACTAGAGGCTTTATGCATCTTTTAAAGAAGGACACTACATTTTGCTAGGATGAGCGGGCCCATGAGTCCCTCGATGCACTTAAGCGAGCCTTAGCATCAGTCCCAGTGATTAGTCCACCTAACTATAGCTGTGACTTTCTAATTTATGTGGCCACGTCCATGGAAACGATTGGTATGGTTTTTGTTCAAGAGAATGAGGAGCTCCAAGAGCATGTCATATATTATCTGAGCCGAAACCTTATAGATGTGGAGATCTAGCATTCCCATGTGGAGAAGCTTGCCTTAGCTACCGTTCATGCAGTTCAAATATTGAGACACTATATTCTCCTTCGCCAGACCTTGGTGGTAGCCCATGTCAATCCATTTTAGTTCATCCTCACTAGAAGGATGATCAGGGAAAAATACAATAAGTGGATTGTCATCTTGCAATAATTCGATCTCGAGTTTGTTTCGAAAAAATCAAAGAAATCATTGAGTTTTGTGGAGCTTATATCTAATTTCTCGAGTGAGGAGGATGAGGAGGATTGTGAAGGTACATTTTTCGATGAGCACATATTCTTGATCTCAACTTTGGATCCATGGTATGGGGATATTATCATATATTTACAAACATTGAAGGTTCCTACTCACCTTTCACGGGATGAACGACGATGAGTACGTCATGTATCCAAGAATTACCTCATAGTAGATAACAAATTGTACCACCGTGGGGTAGATTCTATTTTACGTCATTGTTTAACTCATGAGGAGGTTGAGATTGTGTTGAATGTTTGCCACGGAGAGGCATGTGGTGGTCATTTATCTAGGCTTTCTACAACCCAAAAAATATTGAGAGCGGTTTATATCTAGCCATCAATCTTTAAAGATTGTGTCAATGCGGTCAAGAAGTGCCACCCTTTCTAGGTGTTCACACGTAATATGCGCTTACATCCTACCTCATTACATCCAATTATCACCGTTGTTCCCTTCACTAAGTGGGGGCTTCATTTCATGGATTGAAACCCAGCTTTAGCTAGGGGGCATCATCATATTATTGTGGTTGTTGACTACTTCATGAAATGGTTTGAGGCTATGCCTACAGTTAAATCCGATGGTGAGATAGCCGCACACTTTGTATTCAACCAGATTATTACTCGGTCCAGTATTCTGAAAGAGCTTATCACTAACTATGGAAGGAACTTTTAGAATCGCATGATGGAAGAGCTCGCCTCAAAGTTAGGGTATAAGCAGGAGCATTCTTCTTATTATTACCCTCAAGCGAATGGACAGGTTGAAGCAGTGAACAAATCACTCAATTCTATTCTCCAATGAACCGTCGCACAAAGCAAGACTAATTGGCATATTATGTTATATCTTGCTTTGTGGGCTTATAGGACCGCGGTTAAGACTGCCACCGGTTTTTCTCCATATCATCTTGTACATGGAGTGGAGTCTGTATTGTTGGTTGAGTGTGAAATCCCTTCTTTGAATCTAGCCATAGAGCTCCTACCAGACACTTCTCCATTGGAGGAACATTTGGTCCACTTAGAGCAGCTTGATCAGCAGCGTTGAGATGCCTTGGTGGCTCTAGAAGTGAATAAGCATCGCGTTAAGGTCCAGTATGATAAATCTGTCTGTCCAAGGAAGTTTAGTGAAGGATATTTTGTCCTTTTGTGGGATCAAGCTAAAGAACAATTGGGGTTAGGAAAATTCAACCCCGTGGCATGGTTCTTATGTGGTTAAACTTGTGTTAGAGAAGGGATCTTATGAGCTAGTAGATTATGAGGGGATGACCTTGGTGGAGCCTAGAAATGGGCTCTATCTTAAAAAGTACTATGCATAATTTTCAGGTAGGGCTGACTATTGTATATTATTGTATAGCATTTTGCATAGTTAGGTTTTTCTTATGGTGATTGGGTTTGTTGATTAGCTTCCATTTCTTATGGCAGATGTGAATGGAGTCTCCCATCTATGTAGGATTCGTGTATGGTGCAAGCCGTCACACTCAACACTCAGCCTCTGATGCTTGGGTGGTTTATACTCCTACAGGTTAGGTATTGTCTTTAGGAGGCATATGTTTACGGCCCTCTCCAAACAATGTTGCTAAATATAGTGCCGTTATCGAGCTTCTACGGGATGCCATTTCACATAGTTTTCTCTCTCTTGAGGTACATCTTGATTCACAGTTAGTAGTGTCATAGCTTAATGGCTTGTATCATGTTAGGGATCCAACATTATTACAAAGATTCTTACGTGTGAGATTGCTGACTCATATGCCAACTATGTCTTAGATTGACATTTATTTCATAGACAATAAGCTCATAAAAAACATACATTTTTACACATGTAAATAAATAAATCGATCATCATAAAATTTTTCCATTAAACATCCAAAATGTGATAATACATAGTGTCATAATACAAAAATGGGGCTTCCGAGCCACCAAAATATAAATACACGGTAGTACAAAATGTATCACTCCCAGGTATCTAATCTTGGGGAGGAGGAGGGGGGTTTTGATCATGGAATGTCAACATGGCTCTACCTAGCTGTCGAAACAGTTGCACCCATGCTCGTGGCACACCCACCACTTGACACTGCATGGCCTCAGGCAGGTCCTCGACCTGTGCCATGAGTACCTTATGTGTTAGTCGCACGAAGTTGGTATGAATGCTTTGGAGCGCCTCCTCTGCATCCACAACCATAACATCATCTCCTCTTCCCCTCCATCTATGACATGGGAATCCTTTAGGTTGTCATAGTCCTACATCTGCATGCATATGACATATCATCACTATGTGTTGTCATGGAAAAACATGTCTTTTTGATTCCATATATCAAAAAACACAAAAAAAAATTAAAAAAACAAAAATTCGGACAAGAAAAGATGTTATATTTGGCAGCAGTCGAGTCGTGTTGCCTTTAAATAGAGCACTATATATCACACCCGTTGGTTGGGTTAATAGTTTGACTTTAGGAGTTGTACTCGTTTATTTGAGTTTATCTCCATCGACTAGTTAAACTTTCAGTCCCTATGGAGCCACTATCGATGCCTCCTGTGTCGCAGAGATGTCCTAGTGTTGCATATCGAGTCTATGCTGCCTACATTCAGTCACCATTCGCCTTTATGCTCTTGTTTGAAGGAAGTTGAAACTTGAGTTGGTCATTCCTCAGTTATCTTGAATTTGCATGTTGGCCATTCTCGGTACAGTTACTGGTTTGTGCACCTTATGATCGAGTCCTTCCACATTATACAGCTTTGATAAGTACCTCGTGTTGGATGATGGGAGATGCCTTAATGCCCTCCTTCCAGCAGATTTCATCCCATTGACTTCATATCATTTATTCTTGGATAGAAATATAGAGTCATTTTTGAGTGCCTTGAGACTTGCAGTCATCAGTGGCAGGTTCTCTTGCCATCGACGGTTTTTTGGGAATACATCAATGTCCATTGATTGATGTATTCTCTCAAGTGTTTGACCTCAACACATTTATTCACACTTGTTAGTTTTCACTCTAGTACCTTGATTCCCATTTTCATTATCGGTGGGTGATCTCGCGTCTATTAATGGTATACATCAATGACCGATAATCAGATGATGGACTACTATGTTCGACCTCGACACCTCTACTCACATAGTAGGACATGTACTCATAGCAGTTTGTGTAGAAGACCTTCCAGATTAGTGGCATCTCGTATATGCTACCTCCTTGATCGTGCTAGTGTTCATGAGATTTCAGCTCTCGTGACTTGATTCCAGTATATGTCAGACATTTCCAGCCATTATGGATATCTTGATCTGTTATATCTTCAGCCTTCATGGAGATCATGATCCTTTGTATATCTTCATCATGGATATTCTGAGCTATTTATATTGTAGGTGGCGATGCCCACATATGTCATATTGTATCATGTCTATTCATGGCCATTGTACTCTTATGTATCCGAGACTGTTATATCTATTTGCAGTTATGTGCAGAGTTGTATCATTGTATAGTGCTGATTGGATGGCTGGTTCTTCCACTGGGTTCTTCATCAATCCACTTATGGGATGGACTTATAATGTATTTCGTCCATCGTATGACCCTTCTGACCTCACACATTGGGGGGCATCTGTTATAGTTGATTTTACCACACATGGTGAATCACATTTTTATGGCATTCCCTATCCCTATGTAGACTCCTTAGACCCCATGGATGATTTTTGTACCTTTCATGTTTCCAAGATCATCCTTAAAAATGTGCAAGAATTGACACATGCGAATTTTAATCCCTTTCTCATGTATATACGTGGATTTGACCCCTAAAAATGCATACATCGGGATGTGTGCAAAAGTCCAAATTCTTTTGGAGTTTTTCCTGATGTGGTTTCGAGTCACTTATCTCCTGGCCTTCTATATGCCTTCAGATCACTCGAATTCAACCTTTCATTACCCAGTTTAAGAGCTATATAAGGAACCCTTTGGATACGTTCAAGGAATGAGGAATTGAGAGCAAGAGAACTATAGTCCATTGTTGCTAGAGCTTATACTTGAGTCTACATCCCTTTGTCCCTTGGAGCACTTTTGTGTTCTTTCCAAGATTGTCTTTTGCTTGTGATCTTGCTATCGAGAGATGGAGGATTGAAGTGGTGAAGGCCCAAGTGGGGGACTCAATTTCTCTAATTCACAGACGGGCCGACAAAGGTTGTATCTATTGTAATCTATATTTTATATTAATATAAATATATTTTCCTGTCCAATAATGTCTATTTGAATGAATATTTGATCCATGGATGATTTCAAATGCTTATATGTTATTGATTATATATGCTAGAGTAGAGCTAACACAATTATATATAGTATGCTTTTCTTGTTTATTGAATGTTGAGGAAGCAATTTATCAATTCAAGCTAGAGTTGGAAAGCTCAATGTGGATCTACATCAACCGTCCGGAATAAGGTACGAATCGAGATCCTTAAGTGTTAGTTATTTGGTTTCTCTTGCATATAGGAAAGGATCGATTTCTAGAGTTAATTTGTCTATTGTGGTACCCAAAGCCTTAGGAATTTCCCTCCGTAACAATATATGTAGTTTCGACAAAAACATATGTGTCTAGCCCTTTACAAAAATAACCTCAAATATAGAAATATACACAATTATTTAGAGAAATGGAATTTTTTATGTATTTGAAACCCAATCCACTAGGTTTTTCATCCTAAACCTATATCTAAGAAAACAAACTCATGAAACACATAAGTTTCCCACTTTTGATAATTTGAATTTGAAAAGAATGTTTACACACTAAAATGTGTCTGTGCGCTAAAAAATGTGCACACATTAGGAATATGTTCCCGCTTTCATAATGCCCACACATTCCTATAATGTGCATGTGCTTCTATAGAGAAATGTAAAGAGAGCTACAAGTTGGGGAACATATAGAGATTGGGGGAGGGCGAAAAGAGGGA
>LPNX011075721.1:182914-199710 GCA_001517045.1 Pseudotsuga menziesii | reverse complement strand
GGGAGTGGGGAGAGTGGAAGAGAGAGAGAGAGAGAGAGAGAGGGGGAGGGGGGAGGGTGGGGAGAAATATGGAGGGAGAGGGAGGAACAAAAAGGTAAAAGTGTGTGTGCATATGTGTTTGTGTGTGTGTGTGTGAGAGAGAGATAGAGAGAGAAAGGGGTGCATGGTGGAGAAGAGTGGGTGAGAGAGAGCTAGAAAGAGACGGTGGGTAGTTAAGATAAGATAATTTTATTAAGGTACAAAAAATGACATTTAAAGTAGGCCAAAGGGAATGCTAATTACAATGATGTAAGTACAAAGTAGGATGGCTAAAGTGGATCCTATAAAAAGGAGTATGTAGAAAGAAAAAAATGAACTAACAAATGAAAAATAAATCACTAGGATCCAAGATGACAAGCGCCTCTAGAAGAAGAGTGAACAAAGAAAGCTGAACTAGAATTTTGATCTAGCTGATCGCAATAAGTAATGTTGCATGTTGTTACAACTGATTTTACCACACATGGTGAATCACACTTTTATTCCCTTCCCTGTCCCTCTGCTGACTCCTTAGACCCCATGGACCATTTTTGTACCTTTTATGTTTCGAAGATCATCCCTAAAAACATGCAAAAATTGCCATACGCGACTTTTAATCCCTTTGTCGTGTATATATGGGAATTTGACCCTTATGTACATCGAGATGTGTGAAAAAGGCCAAATCCTTTTGGAGTTTTCATTAATGTAGATCTGGCTCACTTGTCTTGTGGCCTTCTATATACCTTGAGATCACTTGTATTTGACCTTTCATTATCCCATTGAAGAGCTATATAAGGAAACCTTTGGATACATTGAAGGCATGAGGAATTGAAGAGCAAGAAAACTATAATTCATTGTTTCCGGAGCTTATACTTGAGTCTACATCCCTTTGTCCCTTGGAGCACTTTTGTGTTCTTCACAAAGTTACCTTTTTCTTCTGAGCTTGCTATTGAGAGATGGAGGATTGAAGTGGTGGAGGCCCAAGTGGACCCTCAGTTTCTCCGATTCGCAGATGTGCTGACAGAGGTTCTCTCTATTGTAATCTCTATTTTATATTAATAGAAATATCTTTTCCTAACCAATAATGTGTATTTGAATGAATATTTGATCCATGGATGATTTCAAATGCTTATATGTTATTGATTATATATGCTAGAGTAGGTCTAACACAATTATATATAGCATGCTTGTCTTGTTTATTGAATGTTGAGGAAGCAATTTATCAATTCAAGCTAGAGTTGGAAAGGTCAACGAGGATCTACATCAACCAAGCTGGAATAAGGTACGAATCGAGATCCTTTAGTGTTTGATATTTGGTTTTTCTTGCATATAGGAAAGGATTGATTTCTGGAGTCATGCTATCTGTTGTGGTACCCCAAGCCATAGGATTTTCTCTCCATAACAGAATTGGTGACTCCACTGGGGAGTTCCTAGTAATTGTACTTTTGGGGGTTTTTATCAGCATTCAATGTTCTTGAATTGCTCTTATTTATCTATTTTTGAGTTGGGTCTGGGGGCATGTTGGCCTGGTAGTGTGTGATACGTGTGAATTTTGTCTCAACTTATTTTTTTGCCTTCATTTTTGTCTCTTTTTCTTCATGTACGCAAGTTTTTGCCTCACAGTCGCGTGTACACGCAATTTTGACTGAGATATTCACGTACATACACAGTTTTTCTACATATAGTCATGTATGCCTTGAGTTTTTCATTTTAGAGGAAGATTGAGTTTTGCTGGGTGATTTTTGATGATTGTTGAGTCTCCTTTGATGCTTCTAGAGTCTATATACACCTCTGTTTCTGGCTAGAGACGCCTTTTAGGGTAAATTATTTTTTAAGAATGTTCTTGTCATTTCATTTTTTATTTTTTGTTTTGCAATAAGTGCATTAGGTCTCTTTTACCTTAGTGCTTTGCATGAGTGTTGTTTGATTGTGTTTTTAGAGTCTGGGGGTGGTAGAGTCATTCTTTTGCTTTATTATCTCATTTTTATTAAAAAAATCAAAAAATATTTGTTTGTTTTTTTGCATCATTGCACTTTGCATTTTGCATGGTACTTGCACTAGATTTTCTTAGATAATTATTAGTTAGGATTTCATATAGGAATGATTGCATTTCTCATTTGAAGAAAATTTTGCATTTCACATAGTAGCATGCCCTATTTTTCATTCGACACAATGCATTTGCATTGATTGTTAGGTGTGCATTTTGCTTCATGTTGTGTCATAACACCATTGGTTGCATGGTCATCTACCTTTTTTCAGTAATAAAGCCAAATAAAATCAATTCTTGATTAAAATGGATTACACTATTTTCTTTGATAGGGTATGCGAACAAGATTAGGTTTTAGGGTCTTGGAATAGTTCATTGTGAGTAAATTCTCCAAGACCACTAAACAACAACATGTATGTGTTTGTCCACGTGAGAGTGTGAAATTCCTTGATATAATTAGTGTTTCTCATGATCCTCCTCTTACAAGGGAGTTAAGCACAAATCTATGTAAGTAGTTATTGATTGGAATGACCCTTAGTCATAACTGAGTAGCACAGAAGATATTTTCAAGATTGCATTCTTATCTAGGGGCTCTTTTGAGAGTTTCAGGCTTTTCTACCCTGTCCGTACGGTCAATCCCTCCTGCGACTGTCCACCTGAGCATTGGTTATATTGAGGTGACCTTAGCTGCCTTACCTAGGTTATCGAGGGGGTACTTTGTAGGGGTTATTCTGTAGGTGTCCTAGCCAGGTTGGGGTCAGATAGCACAGTTGCTATATCCGTTGAATTTGAGGACAACAATAATTGGTTATGAACCTCCACTTGTTGTGTAATACCTGGGAGAGACATACCTGCTTCACTCGGGATTTCACATATCCTACCCTTATTTGCTTGTGATTGGATTTAGATTATATAGGTGTGTGCTGTGTGCATGCTAGCTTGCTAAGGGTTTGTGTAATTAGAAGAGACTTTTTCATTTTTTGAGTCATTGTGGATTTGGGTGCGGAAATTTACCATTCTCATCATTTAGCAGGACCTCCGCCTTCTACATCTCCCTCTCCTTTGGGAGAGAGAAATAGACAGTACAAGTGGAATACTTCTCACATTGATTCACACACGATGGGAGATCATGAAGATGAAATTATTGAGTTTAATTCTCCACCTCACGAGTTTGGGGAAAAAGATCCTACTCCTACATATGATCCTTCACCTGATATATCTACACACACTGGGTATGATCCCTCATTCACAGGTCACCGGTATTGGTTTCCAGGTGATGAGACTCATCATGAACCTATGAGCACTAGTTATGATATTTATGGTATTCCTACACATGATTTGGCTCAGCATGCCAAGTCAGAGTTTGAACCTAACACTATGCCTGGGGGTATTCCTAGTCATTTCCATGTGGAAAGGTTTGGGAACATGAGTCACATTGCACCCTCCATCCTGGAAGTGGAAGTTACATCATATGTTCATCCTAGACCTAGTGTTACTAGTCCTATTCAAATACCAGAACCAAGACGAGTGACTGTAGGGAATACCACTTACATTGTTTCACATGTCCGTTCATCCTCTATTCCTAGTTCTTCGAATGCTATTCCTCCCCCTCATTCACATGGTCGTTCGGGATGGAATGTCACTATGAGTCATGTGCGTACTGATGCTACTCATGTAGTCATGTCTCAGAGTCAAGTAACTCCTGTTGTCTCTAGAGGTCGTATTCCTACTTCTGGAGGTTCTATTCCTACTTCTAGAGGTCATATCCCTACTTATGGAGTTTCTCATGGGACATCTCATGGGATGTCTTACGGACCATATTATGGACCACAGCATGCGCAGAGTTATTCACCTTATGGGTATGGGTATCAACAACCCACTTACTCCCTCAATTATGGATTTGTAGCCCCAAATAGTCAAGGTACACCACATTATGGTGCTTCTATGCCACCCTACACGGTCAAACAGGAGGAGAATACTATATCCAAGGCCATGGTGGTTGCGGTAATCAGTCCTATGTGAGCAAAAATTATCAGGGAGCATATCATCGACCTACTCAACCTAGGATCCCTTTCCTCACAATGTTAAATCTTCCTGACTTGTTGAGACTAACGAATGATCCGGTATCTTATTACCCAGCTTGGTCAGCTGTCTCTACAAAGATTCCCTCATACATTCCCAAATTTTAGGGAAAATTAGGAGAATATCCTAGTGAACATGTTACTACATTTCACGTTTAGTGCTCTTCTAATTCCTTACATGAAGATTTGATCCATTTAAGGGTATTTCAATGCACCCTCATCAGGCCTGCAGCGAAATGGTACATAGAGTTACCTAGGGGGACATTCACTTTGTTCGATGACCTAGCTATGAATTTTCTCAACCACTTCCAGCTACCAGTGCGTTACGACATTGGTACAAAACTCTTGTCAACATTTCGACAAGACAAAGCCACACATATCTTGGACCATATTCAAGAATGGCGTAGACATAAGAGATTGATTAAAGCCTTCATATTGCCAGAGTTTCTTCTTGAGTGGTTCCTTAAATCGTTACTACCTTATATAGTGAAGGATGTTTCTACATCCAGAGTTTAGAATGAAGAACAAGCCATTTTTAGGGCGCAGGAATTGGATTTGATTTATGTTCAGTCCGGTTTGTTATATGAGATCATTCCTAATTCTCTGCATTCTAGTTTCCACCCTAAGGTCAAACCTGAACCAGATGCTGATGGAATTGTTGGTTGTGTGAGTACCAAACCTGTGGATTCGGTTATGGAATAGGTTATTCAATTGTCTATCAACCAATCTACCTCAGGACAATCCATGAATTCATCTCAACCCACCCAAACGACTAGTGTACTTTCGATACATTCGTCGGACTAGAAGGGTAACCAACAACCCTGAAGGAATAAGAAGAAGGGTAAAAACAATCGTAAGGGTGGGAATAGGAATGAAAAGAATGCCCAAAATGCTGGGGGGAAAAAGTAGCCTAAATGTAAGGTTACATTTCCTTACAAGTTGTGTAAGGATGATCACCTCACTCACTTGTTCCCTCGGATAGAAGAAGCCTCGAGGTTCATAGCACATGTCCCAACTGTGCTGACCAACCCTTTACCCCATAATCAAAACATGAACTCAAGGACCCATGATTAGTCTGTTGGAGATCAAGATCCACCGGAAGCTAGTAGTGGTCATGGTTGCATCAATATGGTGCATGCTACTAAGGTTGTGACTCATGCAAAGGACTATGGTTCTTCACAACCAGACCTTGGAAGGGAACCTGCTCCACCTGGGAGTCCTTTGCGTATTGAAAACCCTGTGGATAAACCTAAAGTTGCACCTTGCATTCCTAAGAGAGTCCTTAAGCATTCAGGGAACGATCCTAATGCTCGAGCTACCCAGAACTATTCTGTTGTCAAGGATTTGGGCCACACTCCTTGTGCGATGTCTGTGCTCGAAGTACCTCAGAGTTGTCCTTCGTAAAGGAAGGATTTTCTTTCTTCTCTTGGTGTTAACGATGATAACTCTTCCTATGTCATCAAATTTGAAACCGAGAGACTACAGCCACACTTTCCTTACTATTTTTCTCTCTTGATTCATGTAGAATGTCTTAACAAGACCGTTAAATGCACTATGATTGACGAAGGCGCTGCTGCTTCTGTGATGTCTTTGGTGTGTTGGAAGGGTTTGGGTTCCCCTGAGTTGTCTATATATTCTACCATGTTGACTTCTTTTGATGGTACATCATTTCGGCTGCATGGAATTCTTCCTTCTCTTAAGGTCTATTTGGGAGGGAAGACCGTCGTGATCGAGGTCGAGGTGGTTGATGCACCCCTTCACTACAATTTGTTACTAGGAAGGAATTGGATGTATAGCATGCAAGCCGTAGGTTCTTCTCTATTTCAAGTTGTATGCTTTCTGTTTAATGGGAAGATAGTTACGATTGATCAAATTTCATTCAAGAATCCATGTGTTACCGCATCTTCATGATCTTCTGTCCCAATTTTTGAGCACTCTCAACCAGCAACTAGGAGTGTGGGTGTTCGCTTGTATCCATCCCTTATGGGATCCTTTAGTTGTCCTACACCTAGTTCCGGTGAGGCTTCATCGTCATTGCATTCGGTGTCTTTTCGCACCACTCATATGGAATATCCTTGGATTCTTCCTACACCGAGTCCTTCATGTGAGCCTATCAAAACATATGTGTCCTTGGCTACAGCAATGATAGAATATCAAGAAAATCTTGAATGTGTTGTAGAGCCCGGTCCTTCATCTTCACAGACAGAGGAGGAGGACTCGTATGTGTTGCCTGCATGGGCAGTTGAGTCTTCTCATGTAGATGAATACCTTCATAGTGTTTTTCCATTAGATGAAGCTATTATTGAGGCTATGTATGGGAATGAGCCACCTTGGGAAGAGTTGCACAATATATCTTATTTTATTCCTGAGCTTGACTATTTGGAGTGTGAAGACTTTAGGGAGATTCTTAGTGAGATAATTGGTAATCCTGTGGTTCCATTAGGTTCTCCTGGTCCAATGGATGATGGAAACATGGCAAATATATCTCCTACCATTCCTATCAATATCTCTCACGATCTTGGCAAGATTGAGAATTTCTATATTGGGGTGGAATGTTCCCATGTTGAGATTCAAGAGTATACCGAGCTATTCAAAGAGTTTCATGACGTATTTTCTTGGTCATATGAGGAAATGGTAGGTATCGACCCTCACATTGTTGAACATGAGATTAAAACTCATTTTAATGCTAAGCCTATTTGACAACGCTTGCATGCGGTGAATACTAGGAAAGCACCCATGATTAAGGCTGAGATAGAAAAGTTGTTGAATGCTAGTTTATCTATCCCATTCCCTTGATGGAGTGGGTTTCAAATCATGTTCCGGTTGATAACAAACAAGGAACGATCCATATATGCACTGATTTCCATGACTTGAATCATGCATGTCCTAAGGATAATTTTCCCACGCCATCTATTGATCAAATTTTGGATGAGTGTGCGAGAAGCAAGGTATTTTCCTTTATGGATGGAATTTCCAGATACAATCAGATACAGATCAAACCCAAGGGCCAACATAAGAATTCCTTTATTTTTCCTTGGGGTACCTTTGTATATCGAAAGATGCCTTTCGGCCTTAAAAACACTGGAGCCACTTTTCAAGGGGCTATGACCTTGATTTTACATGATCTCAAATTGATTATTGAAGTCTTTTTGGGTGACCTTGCTGCTCATTCTCGTCAGATGATGCGTCATTCCTACCATTTTAGATTAGTGTTCAAAAGGTGCTGCCATTACTTGGTCAGGTTAAATCCTCATAAGTCCATCTTTTGTGTGAAGTATGGTTTCTTATTAGGGTTCATTGTGTCCAAGGAGGGTATAAGAGTCGACCCTTTGAAGGTTGAGGCAATACTTCAATTGTCTCCCCCGAGAAACATTAGACACCTTCAATGTTTGTAGGGCATGAAAAATTTCTTAGGGAGATTCATCGTTAACTTTGCCAATTTGACTAGAGGTTTTATGCGTCTTTTGAAGAAGGACACTACCTTTTGCTGGGATGAGCAAGCCCAGGACTCCTTTGATGCACTTAAGCGAGCCTTAACATTGGCCCCAGTGATTAGTCCACCCGACTATTTCTGTGACTTTTTACTTTATGTGGCCGCATCCATGGAGACGATTGGTATGCTTTTGGTTCAGAAGGGTGAGGAGTTCTAGGAGCATGTCATATATTATTTGAGTTGAAACCTTATAGACATAGAGATGCATTATTCCCATGTGGAGAAAGTTTCCTTAGCTACCGTTCATGCGATTCAAAGATTGAGACACTATATTCTCCTTCGCCAGACCTTGTTGGTGGCCCATTTCAATCCCTTTCAGTTTTTCCTCACTACAAGGATGATCAGGGGAAAGTATAATAAGTGGATTGTCATCTAGCAAGAATTCAATCTCGAGTTTGTTTCGGCAAAATCGAAAAAATCATTGATTTTTGCAGAGCTTATATCTGATTTCCCAAGTGAGGAGGAGGGGGAAGTTTGTGAAGATACGTTTCTCGATGAGCACATTTTCCTCATATCAAATTTGGATCCATGGTATGGGGATATTATCATATATTTACAAACACTGAAGGTCCCTACTCACCTTTCACAGGATGAACGATGACGGTTACATCACATATCCAAGAATTACCTCATAGTGGATAACACATTATACTATCATGGGGTAGATTCCATTTTACATCGTTGTTTAACTCGTGAGGAAGCTAAGCTTGTGCTGAATGATTTCCATGGAGGCGCGTGTGGTGGTCATTAATCCAAGCTTTCTACAGCCCAAAAAATCTTGAGAGCGGATTATTTCTGTCCATCAATCTTTAAATATTGTGTCAATGCGGTCAAGAAGTGCCACCCTTTCCAGGTCTTTGAATGCAATACACGCTCACATCCTACCCCGTTACATCCAATTATAACCGCCAGTCCATTCACTAAGTGGGGCCTTGATTTCATGGATTGCAACCTAGATTTAGTTGGGGGGCATCATCATATTATCATGGCTATTGACTATTTCATGAAATGGGATGAGGCTATGCCCACGGTTAAATCCGACGATGAGATAGCCACACATTTCATATTCAACCAGATCATTACTCGGTTCAGTATTCTGAAGGATATTTTCACTAACCATGCTAGGCACTTTCAGAATTGGATGATGGGATAGTTGGCCTCGAAGTTAGGGTATAAGTAGGAGCATTCCTCTTATTATTACCCTCAATCGAATGGACAAGTTGAAGCAGTGAACAAATCACTTAAGTCCATTCTCGAATGAACCACCGCACAAAGCAATACCAATTGGCATATCATGTTATATCCTTCTTTGTGGGCTTTTAGGACTGCGGTTAAGACTGCCACTGGTTTTTCTCCATATTATCTTGTACATGGAGTGGAGTCTATATTGTCGATTGAGTGTGAAATCCCTTCTTTGAAGCTAGCCATAGAGCTCCTACCAGACACTTCCCCATTGGAGGAACATTTGGTCCACTTAGAGCAACTTGATGAGCAGCGTCGAGATGCCTTGGTGTATCTAGAAGTGAATAAGTGTCGCGTTAAGGTCTAGTATGATAAATTTGTCCATATAAGGAATTTTAGTGAAGGATATTTGGTCCTTTTGTGGGATCAAGCTAAAGAACCCTTGGGGACAAGAAAGTTTAACCCCATGTGGCATGGTCCTTACGTCGTTAAATGTGTGTTAGAAAAGGGCGCATATGAGCTGGTAGATTACGAGGGGATAGCCTTGGTGGAGCCTAGAAATGGGCTCTATCTTAAAAATTACTATGCATGATTCTCAGTCGAGGCTGACTATTGTATATTATTGTATAGTATTTTACATAGGTAGGTTTTTCTTATGGTGACCGGGTTTGTTGATTAGCTTTCATTTCTTATGCAAGATGTCAATGGAGTCTTCCATCTATATAGGATTCATGGATGGTGATAGCTATCACACTTAACACTCAGCCTCTACTTCTTGGGTGATTTATACTCCTACGGGTCAGGTATTGTCTTCAAGAGGCGTATGTTTATAGCCCTTTTCAAACAATGTTGCTAAATATAGTGCCATTATCGAGCTTCTACGAGATACCATTTCACATGGTGTTCTATCTCTTGATGTATGTATTGATTCGGAGTTAGTAGTGTCACAGCTTAATGGCTTGTATCATGTTATGGATCTAACATTATTATGAATATTGTTATGTGTGAGATTGTTAGAACGGAAATTTGACAACATAACATACACACATGTTCCAAGAATTTATAATCAAGTTGCTGAATCATATGCTAACTACATGTCAGATTGGCATTTGTTTCATAGACAATAAGCTCATCACAAACATACATTTTTACACATGTAAATAAATAAATCGATCATCATAAAAGTTTTCCATTAAACATCCAAAATGTGATAACACATAAGTGTCATAATACAAAAATGGGGACTTTCGAGCCACCAAAATATAAATACACGATAGTACAAAATGTATCACTCCCAGGTATCTAAGCTTGGGGAGGAGAAGGGGGGTTCTGATCATGGAATGCCATCATGGCTCTATCTAGTTGTCTAAATAAACACACCCATGCTCATGGTACACCCACCACCTGACGCTGCATGGCCTGAGGCAGGTCCTCGAACTGCACCATGGGTACCCTATGTGTTAGCCGCACGAAGTTGGTATGAATGCTTTGGAGCATCCGCTCCGCATCCACACCCGTAATCTCATCTCCTCTTCCCCTCAATATATGACGAGGGAAACCATCAGGTTGTCATGGTCCTACATCTTCATACATATAACAAAAATTCACTATGTGTTGTCACACAAAAACATGTCTTTTGGTTTCATATATCAAAAAACACAAAAAAATTAAATAATTCACAAAACTTAAAAAGAGGGTTGAGATTCGTTACCAATTTCACCGTATGCTGATCCTGGTGGTAGAGGCATGTCAGGATCTCCCCAAAAATCTATCCCTGGATAGGGGTAATCATCGATGGAAACTATCTGCCACCGCCACCATGGAAAGAAATCAGCTGGATAAGGGTTGGACACCCTACCTCCACCCAGTCTATGCATCACATCTGCCCAACGCCATTGGGACGGATCTCAAACCCTGTGAAGAGGAACATCAACTCTAGGGCTCAGTCCCGGAACACACTTGAAGAAGAACATGCTCAATATATTGCTGAAACCAAAGTTTTGTACCCTACCCATCTTGCAGTCGCTGAGCTATTGCTTCATGTTGCTCAACAACACAGTACTCCAATCATAATCTGTGGGTCTCATTCACTCCATGGCATAGAACATCAAGGGCCGCGAGGCCTGGTGGAATGAGGCTAGCTCGACTATCCTACCAAGTGTCAGTAGTATGGCCTTTAGGCCTAGAACCTGTATGGAGTTAGTTGGGATCTGAATCCTGACCTTCTCAGTTTTCAGATAATAGTATATAGCTACATACTCATCTATGGTGAGGCCACCTCTGAGCATGCGAGAACGTAAGTTCACCATTTCTCCCCATCGGGACAATCCTGTAATGAAATATATGTCCTCGACCTCTATAGCGAGGGACATCCCGTCGATATGGAAAGACTCTAAGTCAGGATCCGAGTAGTCTACTAGCATCTGCAACAGTCTTGGTTTAGCCCTTAAGCCACCAAGACACCAAAACTTGTAGAGCCCACATGCACAAAGCGCTTGTTGTGCCATTAGATCTCACCGTATTGCTTCTTCTACATCCTTGTGCTCTCGTTACCTCCATTCTAGAACCATCATGCATATTGAATTTAAGTTTGGGTCATTAAATGTCTTAGAAAAACTTCAACGCGGCCGCATACGCGATTGTTTTTTAAATAGCTATGTATGTACATGACTTTGAGAAATTTTTCCGCGTATAGCCAGCCCTATGTGCGGAAAATCCTCGATTTCCGTGTGGGCAGGGGTGCATCTTTTAGAGTGTCCTAGAAAAAATTTTGACCATGGAAATTTGAAAAATTTACATGCAAATGAAAGAGCAGGGCATGGGAAGTTACCTGGAAAAAACAATGTCAGATTTCGCCTGCTGAAACTCCCGGAATTCACATTTGAAGTTTTGAGCTCAATTGGGTAAAAATTTCAAATGCTATATAATGTTTTGAATTTTTTACTATTTATAGAAAATTTTCAAAGTTTTGAAAATTTTTACCCCTTTCTATAGTTTTGGACGGTTTCTAACCCTTTTGGACCGTTTTTTACTAATATGATGATGTAGGAGACCATTTTTAGCGTCCTTTTGACCATTGTTTTGACCCGTTCATGCCGATTTCAGGTATGATGTTTAAGCTGGAATATAGGTTAGATTTCACCTCCATTTGCATTTTGCATGACCTTATGACTATTTAATTATAACCTTAGGTACGAACCCTTTTTATCTTGTCACAGAACCTTCTTGTTGTTTTAGAAGTGACATGATGTGAATGGTAGAGCTTGACCTTACATGGGTACCCTGGTTATATCCTTGTTTGTATTTGGTGCCCATGCAAACAATTCTTCCTTTAGGGTGTGGGAGTCCATTGTATAGTATCTCCATGACATTTCGCAAGAGCCTCATACTCCTCTTGATATTTTGCTGGCCTGTTTCCCCAGGACTCCCTTATGTCGAGTTGTAATTGCATTATCATGAGATTTCCCTACCTCATTGATCCTTATGCCTGCTTCAATGACTTTCAGTATCAACCATATAAATCGAGCTTGTCTCATGTATATCCACATAGAGCCATTTTATATATCCATTGCAGCTTCATTTCCTATTTTTACCGAGAGGGGACTTTCCCTCGAGTGTCGCTATCCTACACATGTGTCCTTGCATTGAGCATAGGTATGTTCCACTGCTTGGGACTAGTTTGTTTTCCCATTTTGAAACTCGTCTCCTCCTAGTATGTAACTTTAAATCAATTTTATTATTTTTCAAGATTTTAAAATATTTGAAAAAGTCCAAAAAAAATTTAAAAAACAAAAAAGTCGGACAAGAAAAGATGTTATCTTTGGCAGCAGTCGATTCGTGTTTCCTTCGAACAGAGCACTATATATCACGTTCGTTGGTTGGGTTAATAGTTTCACTTTAGAAGTTGTACTCATTTATTTGAGTTTATCTCCACTGACTGGTTACGCTTCTAGTCCTTATGGAGCCTCTGTCGATGCCTCCTGTGTCGCAGACATGTCCCAGTTTTGTATATCGAGTCTATGCTACCAACATTCAGTCACCATTCACCTTTATGCTCTTGTTTGAAGGAAGTTGAAACCTGAGTTGGCCATTCCTCAGTTATCTTGACTTTGCATGTCGTCCATTCCCAGTACAGTTACTAGTTCGTGCACCTTATGATCAAGTCCTTCCACATTATGTAGCTTTGCTGAGTAGCTCATGTTGGACAATAGGGGATGCCTTAATGCCCTCCTTCCAGTGGATTTCATCCCATCTAATTTAGATAATTTATTCTAGGATAGGAATCTAGAGTCACTTTTGAGTTCCTTGAGACTTGCAGTCATTAGTGGTAGGTTCTCTCACCATCGATTGTTTTTGGGAATACATCAATGTCCCCTGATTGATGGATTCTCTCAAATGTTCGGCCTCAACACATTTATTCACACTTGTTAGTTTGCACTCTAGTACGTTGACTCCCATTTTCATTATCAATGGGTGATATCACATCTGTTAATGGTATACATCAATTACTGGACAATTTGACAGACATTTAGAGGAAGATGAACTCCGGGGACTAGATAATAAAGCCAGAAGGAAGTAAGAACACTGCTAGAGGAATAAAGCGATCTCCTAGTGGTTCATCTGACCTTAAAAAATACACTAATGGTTCATGTTTTTCCTCTCATAAGAATAAAAAGAAGAGATCTCCTAGTGGGTCATCTAACTCTGAAATACCCACTGAATATTTAGGCTCTTCATATTGTAGGAGTAGGAGGAAGAGGCGTTACGAGAATCGCTCATAAAATTAATTCAAGAACGCAAAGCCGCCTACCTTAAACGGTGAGGTAAAGACTAGTTAAGAAGCTGAAGCTTGGCTGTTGGGAATAATAAAATATTTCCAAGTCCAAGATTATTCTTGAAATATGAAATCTCAAGTAGCCATTTTCAATCTGACAGGAAGAGCGTCTTTTTGGTGGGAACACTTCGGGCAAGTAAATAAGATAAATGAAAGGAAGATTGTCTATAAATTTTTTGAGAAATATTTCAAGCAGAAGTATCTTTCTTACAGGTACTATGATGATAATATCAAAAAATTTCATGATATGAGATTGGGACAACAGACTATGGAGGAATATGCAAATAAGTTCTTGGAACTGCTAAGGTATGTCAGGTATATTAAATATGAGAAGGTAAAAATCTATCACTTTTTGAGTGGACTACCTCAGTCCTACAAAGAGTGAATTGAGTATGAACCTAGAACTCTGGAAGAGGTGATATGGAAAGCTAAGTATTGCTATGAGAAAAGAAAGAGAAAACTTGACTACTAGAAGGCATGGAAGAAAAAGATGAATGAGAAATCTGATCAAAGGAAGAAAGGTTTCAAACCTTCTAACTTAAAGAATCAGCATAAGCAACCATCCCAAGTTGAGAAGCAACTAGCTATAGTAATGGGAGAAGAGCCAAGAGATCCACAAAAGAACCGAGCACCACTCCAATGTTGGAAATGTGGAGGGACCCACATGCATAGGTACTATCCACTCGAGAATGAGAATGCAAGGCCACCATACAATATTCAAGAGGAAAAAATAGTGGGACAAGTAGCAAGGGATGTTCCTAGAATTTATGGAGCACCAGAAGACGGGCAGGAAGATCACCAGTCAATGGTGGTTGAAGTTGCAGGTAAGATTGTTGAACAATCTATTTCTATTTTGATTGAACCTGGTTCTACTCACAGTTATGTTTCTCCTAGAGTGGTGGAGGTTTGTGCTCTTAGGAAAACAAAGCATAGCAAGCCGTGGCTGAGTTCAGCTAGCCACTAGAACTAAGAGAAAAATTAATGAAGTGGTGGAGAAATGGCCATTGGCAATGAATGGACTGAGAACTTGTGTACATACGAATATTCTACCACTCAGTTCCTATGTTAATGCCATTGGAATGGATTGGTTAGGAGCTCACAGGGTGAAGCTTGACTGTTATAACAAGACTTTTGAGTGCATGCATGAAGAAGCGACCCCAGTAGTCGTAAGAGGAATACCAAAGGTAATTTCTATAAGGCATATTTCAGGGATGCAATTGAAGAAGTTTTGTAGAAAAGGTTGTCATTTGTATGCAGCCCATATTGAGGAGGAAGCAAGGAATGAAACTCTCAAGTTGGAAGACTATCACGTGTTTCAAGAATTCAAAGATGTTTTTCCTGATGAGATTCCATGGATTCCTCCAAAGAGAGATATTGATTTCATGATTGAGCTTGTTCCAGGAGCAACACCAATGTACAAAGCACCTTACAGAATGAGTATACCAGAAATGTTAGAGCTGAAGATGCAGCTGCAAGAATTGTTGGAGAAAACGTATATCAAGCTAGGTGTGTCTCCTTGGGGAGCACCAATTCTATTTGTGAAGAAGAAATATGGTACAATCAGATTGTGTATTGATTACATGGAGCTCAACAAAGTCACAGTGAATAACAAATATCCTTTGCTGAGAATTGATGACCTCTTTGATCAAATGAAAGGAGCAAAGGTATTTTCCAATATTGACTTGAGGTCTGGTTACCATTAGGTAAGAATCAAGGATGAAGACATCCATAAGACAACCTTCATAACAAGTTATGGACATTATGAGTTTGTAGTGGTACCATTTGGTATCACAAATGCACCAACAACATTTATGTTCCTTATGAATAGTGTCTTCAGCAGGTATTTGGACACATTTGTTATTGTTTTCCTTGATGAAATTATTGTTTATTCTAAAAAGGAAGAAGAGCATGAAGAACATTTGAGACTGACATTACAATTTCTCAGAGAACATTAGTTGTATGCAAAGTTGAGTAAGTGTGACTTCTATAAGGATAGAATTCAGTACTTGGGTCACATTATTTCAAAAGAGGGCATATCTATCGACCGTGACAAGATTGAAGCTATTAATAATTGGCCTACTCCAAAGAATGTGATAGAGGTAAGATATTTTATGTGGATTGCATGATACTACATGAGATTCATTGAAGGATTCCCCAAGGTTGCACATGCTATCACTTCTTTTGAAATGAAGGGGATAAAGTTTGAATGGACCTCAAAGTGTTAATAAAGTTTGCAACAGATAAAGTATCTTCTCACTAGTGCACCGGTCTTAAAAGTTGCAGACCCAGAGAAAGATTTTGTGGTATGTACGGATGCATGCAGTCAAGGACTTGGAGTAGTTCTTATGCAAGACAACTACATCATATGATATGAATTCAGAAAGCTAAAGGAGCATGAGATGAATTATGCCACTCATGATCTGGAACTTGAAACCATAGTAAATGCTCTCAAGATGTGGATTGTAGAAATTCAGGCCTGCAGTAGATTAATTTCACTCACAACAATTAACAATTGATCATGCAAAATTATCAACAATGGAGACTAAATATGGAGCTGTAACACAAAATTATATTAACTAAGTGTACAATAGCCAACCCTGTAATAACATAGGCTTCTGAATATATAGAATACATGAGCAAATCGAATGCATAAGGAAGCATCCAAATCTAGCATAAAGCAGGCTTACCCAAAATAGGCAAATCCCTCATAGGTGTAAAAAGTTGATCCCAAATCTATCAAGGACCCCACAAATTAGCAAGGGTGCATGGGCAAGCTAAAGAGTGGTCAAATGGCAGCTCATACATGATTTTGCATGGAGGAAAGAGTGGAGGAGGAAGAGGCAACAAAGCTGATTCACCTCACCTAGTCTTGCTTTCCTATGTGCCTTAAAACACTGAAAAAGCAGGCAATAAAGCAGAAAAAAGCAGAAGGGCGCCTAGGAGGACAGGAATAAAGCAGATTTGATTCCTAAGGCTTTCCCAAGTGCTCCATGAGTCAATAATGGCAAGTTTGACCTCTATGGATAGGCAATTAGCTGCTTGCACATGGTGGGACTCATGGACTAGGCAGATAAGACAAATTAAATGAAATAATGTCTAAGTGGGTAAATACTATGGGTTGATTATTCTAACACCCCCCCTTAAGCCTGACTTTATGAGTAATAAATCAAAATATAGGGCCTAGAAACAAGGCTTAGTCACCTT
>LPNX011075721.1:43109-179605 GCA_001517045.1 Pseudotsuga menziesii | reverse complement strand
TCTGTCCCGGCTGTCAGTAGAAGGCTCCCTGTCTTGATGTCGAACCTGCAAAACAATTTTTGGAGGAGAGTAACAACCTACAATGGCTCTGATACCATGTAGAAATTCAGGCTTGAAGTAGATTAATTTCACTCACAGCAATTAACAATTGATCATGCAAAATTATCAACAATGGAGACTGAATATGGAGCTGTAACACAAAATTATATTAACTGAGTGTACAATAGCCAAACCTGTAATAACATAGGCTGCTGAATATATAGAATACATGAGAAAATCGAATGCATAAGGAAGCATCCAAATCTAGCATAAAGCAGGCTTACCCAAAATAGGCAAATCCCCCATAGGTGTAAAAAACTGATCCCAAATCTATCAAGGACCCCACAAATTAGCAAGGGTGCATGGGCAATCTAAAGAGTGGTCAAATGGCAGCTCATACATGATTTTGTATGGAGGAAAGAGTGGAGGAGGAAGAGGCAACAAAGCTGATTCACCTCACCTAGTCTTTCTTTCCTATGTGCCTTAAAACACTGAAAAAGCAGGCAATAAAGCAGAAAAAAGCAGAAGGGTGCCTAGGAGGTCAGGAATAAAGCAGATTTGATTCCTAAGGCTTTCCCAAGCACTCCATGAGTCAATAATGGCAAGTTTGACCTCTATGGATAGGCAATTAGCTACTTGCACATGGTGGAACTCATGGACTAGGCAAATAAGAAAAAATAAATGAAATAATGTCTAAGTGGGTAAATACTATGGGTTGATTATTCTAACATGGATGAATTACTTGATGGGTAGAAAATTTGAGTTAAGGACAGACCACTGTGGTTTGAAATATTTGTTTTATCATCCTACTCTAAATGCTAGGCAAGATAGATGGTTGGAATTTTTATGTGAGTTTGATTTTGAAATCAAGCACATAAAAGGAAAAGAGAACAAGGGAGTCGATGCACTCAGCAAAAAGATGCAAGAGATGCATGTGGCATCTATTAGTAATTACCAATCATATTTGAGACAACAAATTATTAATCGTAACATTGAAGATGAAATGTATGTGCAGGTAAAGGACAAATTACAGCAGCAAAGCCTTGAAAAGAAGTATGAAGGTTATAAGTTAGAAGAAGATGGAATTGTTACTTATAAGATAATAATGTATATTCCAAATGTGGCATATTTGAGGAGGGTTGTTATGGATGAAATCCATCAAAATCCATATTCTAGTCACCCAGGATATCATAGGACAATTGCTACCACAAGGAAGCAGTACTTTTCTCTAGGCATGAAGAGGGACATGGCTGGAATATTTCAAGGTGCATGAAGTGTCAACAGGTAAAGGTGGAGCATCAACACCCAACAGGTTTGTTACAGCCCTTGCTGGTTCCAGAATGGAAATGGGAAGTTATTTACATGGATTTTATTACAGGATTTCCAATGACTAGGAGAAAACATGATTCCATCATGGTTGTGGTGGACAAGTTGACAAAGGAAACACATTTTATACTAGTAAAGTCTACACATAAGATTGATAAAATTGCTAATATTTTCATGAAATAAAATTTTAATTTGCATGGATTTCTTTGGGCAATAGTCTCTGACAGAGATGTTAAGTTCACTTCTAAAATTTGGAAATGATTGTTTGCATACTTGAGAACAAAGTTGAATTTCAGCACTTCCTACCATCCTCAGACAGATGGACAGACAAAGAGAGTTAACCAAGTGTTGGAAGACATGCTTCACATGTATTTGATGGAAAAACCATCCAAGTGGGAATACTTTTTACACCCGATATATTTTGATTATAACAATGGACAACAAGAATCCTTGGGGATTATCCATATGAGGCATTGTATGGCAGGAGGTGCAGAACACTAGTAACTTGGGATAACCCAGTGAACAGAGTTGTGATAGGTCTAAAATTGCTCAAGGATATGGAGCACAAAGTTGTAAAAATAAGACAGAATCTAAAGGAAGCCCAGGATAGATAGAGATGCTATGTAGATATGCATAGGATGAACAAATAGTTCAGTATTGGGGACCATGTTTACCTTAGGGTGAATGAAAAGAAAATTTCCTTGAAGCTTGGGAGTTGTGCCAAGATGTCTCCTAGATTTTGTGGGTTGTTTGAAGTGCTTGAAAGAATAGGACCAATTGATTGCATTTCTTGCTAGCACTAGGGATCATAATGTTTTTTAGGTTTATTTTCTTAAAATAAATATACATGATCCTAACCATGTAATAAATGGGATGTGATTCAAGTGGAACCAGAGGGAGAGTTCCAAATTGAGCCAAAGCACATCCTCGCTAAGAAGGTCACAATGCTCTGAAACTGAGCCATATGGCAAGTGAAGGTGTAATGGAAACACTATGGTGCTAAAGAATCTGCGTGGGAGCTGGAGGATGCCATGCAACTGGCACATTCATTTTTGTTCAATTCTACCGATTACTGATGGTGGTACCAACAAAGCATTTTTGTACAATGTTGTAAAGTACTAAGGGTAGTGATTTTGAAGGGGGGGGGGGGGGGGGGAATGTAACACCCCAGTTTTGACCTCATTTGCATTTAAATTATATGATGTAAATAATCATGGTTTGGATCTCAAGGAAAAATCCCCACCATCGATTTAGTGTTTTGTTTCGACGATTAAGATTTAGGCCGATGGTGTTTTTATGCTAGCTGAATGTTATAAGCTTTGACATAATGTTAAATTTGCAATTTTTAATTAAAATCCTATAGCCAACCATGTCAATGCAACAAAATGGGATGGGGGCATGATTTTTCCTAAATATAGGGGGTGGATGGGAAGAGGAGGAAGAAATTCTAAATGGGCAGAGAACCCATTTCGGAAAAAAAAAAATTATTTTTTTTGGGCAAGAAAACACCAAAAACGCCTTCCTTTCCCTCATGCAGTCATGTTTCACCTTACCCTAACGATTTGTAGCGTGGGGAACATTTCAGAAGATATTATAGTATTCCTGCAGTAAGCAAAAGGGCTCTGAGTCTTGATCCTATAAGAATTTTACTGTTCTGTGAATTGTTTTTCCTTTTAACGATTTTTCTGTCTCTTAGTCGTTTCCGAAATGCGCATGCAAGAACCATGTTTTTGTTTTTGAATTGAATGACCAGCAAACGATTTCGTTTTTGGTAATTGTAGTGGTCGGTTTGGCTCAGGAAATGGCCAAAGTTTCCTAATTATTGTGTGTGTGTGTATTCCTTGGTTCTATTACGTTTTGTTAATCCTAGAACTAAGATAATTGTCTGTAGATCCTCGTTTGAGATATGAACTGATTTAGGGAATGGAAATGGAGTCTGGACTTGCTTGATAAACCTAGTGTGTGAAGGAATATCACAGACCAATCTAGACGACTGGTTTTCTTCTTTGCATACATTGAATAGCACAGGAAGGAAAGGCATGGCCTAAGGGACTGTGTAGCATAGAAGGGGATGCTTCCTTATGTTTGGTGTGTAAATGTTTAGAAGTTAGGCTAGATCCACCACAAATATCCATAGATTTGGAATTGAGCTCACTAGCTTAGTAGTCAGTCTTTCCACCCCCTTGGAAGCCTGATAAACCAATCTCTGTTGGCTTGGTTATTTCTCATGTGAATTTTTGCTAAGTGTAAACCATTGTCTTTGAAATCCTGATAAACCAAACTGGAAGGATGGCCTGGATGGTATCCTAATAAAACCATATGTTGGCTTAGTTGCACCTTGTATAAACTTTGGCTATGTGCAAATCATTGTCTGTGTAATTCTGATAAACCCAACTGTGTTCGCTTGGATAAGTTTGATTGTATCCTTGACTATGGGGAAGTCTGCCAGTGTCCCTTATTGCTTGGGGAAATCATGCTCAGCTCGGGGGTGGCAGTGTTAACGAGAGATTGAAGAGCAGACTGACCTATGGTTGGGTGGAATGTTGCAGTGACATAGCTAGTTGCGGGACAATATTTTGATAAAGATAAGTATCTATTGTGTTTCATAAATCAATATGAAATTATTCTTGAATGAAATGTGTTGTGTTTCAGCTGTATATTTTAGGAATGATGTTTCTATGTTTGTAATTACTTCACTGAAATTTATAAGTTGTTATGAAGTTAGATAGTTCGGATTGGTGATGGCCTGGATGTTGGAAATTTTATTTTATACTTAGAAATTTTTATGAACATATCGAATTTCCGTAGATTTTCCATTCCGCAACTTGCGGTATGCGAGATGTGGGATGTGGAAATGCACCCTACAGAAGTTTGGAATCTGCATTTTTCTTTCTGAAATTCCTTTTCTGACACTTGTGGGATGTAGGATGCAGGATGCGGGATGCAGGATGTGGAAATGTTGTTTGACGAAATCTAGTTTCCGCAATTCCCTTTCCGCAACTTGTGGGATGCGGGATGCAGAAATGACTTATGGTAAATTTTGATATCCGCAACTTTGACCTCTGCAACATCCATTCTTCCTGTAGAATGTGGGGTGTACGGTGCGAGAGTGAAATTTTGATATGTTTCTGATTCTGCGAGTGAAGCTCTCCACACCATTGATTTTTAGTGATATGATTCTCAGCCATTGATCTGATTCTGGATGCAGAACAAACTGTGACCATTGATTTTCGTTGCGATTCTTCTCTGTCGTTCGATCTCTCAATGATTTGGGAAGATATAGATTTTATAGACAGTCTAGATCAGAATGTTAGCAACAAGAATTCTTTCTTATCTAGATCCTTAAAGACAAAATAGGGATTGGGAATCATTATATGAATGCATAATCAAAGATGGGTAACTTAGGTAGGACATTTGGGTCGCGTTCTCTCCTCTGGGGCGGGAGGGGACGAGACATGTTTGCAGAAGAAGAACGCCACCTAGAAAATTCTTTAAATAAGAAAGAGGGTAACTTAAGGGATGGAGAAATTTGGGTAGACATAAACGTTAGTAAGGATAATAAATCAGAACTAAAACAAACTGTTAAAGAGTTAAGATTTGAACTGAGAAAAGTTAAATAAGATAACTAGCGAATTCTAAAGGATTGGGAAGAACTAAATGTTATTATGTTATGTAAAATCCATAATGATGAAAAATACAAAAATAAGGAATTTGAATAACAAATTCCTAAAACTGCACCTTACAAACATAGGGGAAGAAATATGGAATTTTCCAGCCATAAACCTAAAACTTCAAGTGAAGAGTCAGTTAAACATCACATAGAACAACAAGATTTATGAGAAAGTAGTGATGATAACAAAACAAAAATGCATACCTTATGGGGAAATCTCTGGGTAGTTTAAAAAAACTAAACCACCCATGTTTATTGTGGAGATCAAGAAGGGAGAATAGGAAGCAACCTGGTTGTCTAGAATGAAAACGTATTTTCATATATATAATTACTTTGATTAATTAAAGGATAAAACGGCCATCTATAATCTAACTGGAAAGACATAAATATCGTGTCAAGACATAAAGAAGGTTAAAGGGATAAAAGAGAAATATGTAACTTGGAAAACATTTAAATAATCGTTAAAAGAAAGTACTTATCAGAACAATATTATGAAGAAAAGGAAAAATAATTTTATGAACTAAGGCTAAGAGCCATGACAATGAAAGAACTTTGTAGTAAGTTCTTAAGCCTACTTCATTCCATATATAATTGATGAGAAACCTAAAATACCATGGTTCCTCAGTTGTTTTCCCATCATATTCAAAGAACATATTGAGTATGAGAATCCGAGGATAATAGAGGAAGCGATGATGAAGGAAACCTTATGTTATGACCAAAACAATAATAAATGGGAAAATGTACCAGCTTCGTATAGAAGGTCAAATAACTTTGATCCTAGAATGAAGCAAAATAAGTTCCATAAAAAAACATGAAATGACTATAGGGGATATCAAGGTAATAACTACAAAGGATTTAAACCCAAAAATTATGCAGTAAAAGAATGTTCTATTGTCCTTGATAAGAATCCAACAAAAAAAGAGCACTTAACATGTTGAGAGTGTGGAGGGCCACACTACTTCAAAGATTGTCCAATAAGAAAAAAATATTTTAATGTTCATTCTATCCAAGAAGCAGTTACAGTTGGGGAGATGGCAAGGAGAATTCCTAGAATTTGCACTGCATTGGAAAATCAACAAGCATACCACAAGAATTCTATGGTTAAATATGAAGGTATGATAAAAAAATCAACCTATATCTATTTTAATTGATCCAGGCATGAGACTGATTGTAATGTCCACAAAATTTGAAAATAATGTTTTTATTTATTAGGCTAGTTATTTACTACTCAAACTCGACATTATCTTAACTTATGTGGAATGCGTCATACTTTGTTTCACTGCTCTATATTGTCGTAAGCTATTCTTACTTCCTTCTCTATGTTTTCCTGATGTGGTTATTAATATAATGTTATGCTATCATTGTGTTATTTAATATATGAATTTGATAGTTACATTACTTACTCATTGGTTATATTGTTTGATGATTGTTTATGAATAAATATGACTTAACTTGTATTGTCAAGAGGTGGAGTGGAGGGACGTGTTTCCCTTGTAAAACACCTAAAAGGCATCTATTTCTAGTTTGAAGCAAACTAAAACTCTAAAACCCACATGAATTCCGGAAATTAACCACAGTAAAATTGAATATTTATTGATGATTTAATTACAATGACGAGAAAACGTTTTATAGGTAAAAAATACACCGTTTCACTGAAAGGGTGTGATCCTATGTTTTAATTAATACTACATTAATATTAAAATAATTGCTCGTAATATTATATACATAACATTGCCATCGTCTTTTATAATGCTTTGTCCTCAAAGAAAGGGTAATGACGGGTATTGTTGACGAAACTGTTCTGTCTCCCATGATGCGTCTTCATCTGGAAATTTCTTCCACTTAATGAGATATTCCTTGAGTATTCTAGAATGGAGTTTTCTTTCTCGGATTGCAATGATTTCCTCAGGTTCCCAAATGATCTGTCCTTCTTCATATAACATAGGAAGTATTGTTTGTACTATTTGATGTTTACCCAACATTTTTTTGAGACATGATACATGGAAGACATTGTGGATATGACTTTTATCAGATAACTATAATTTATATGCCACTTGACTAATCTTCTGGATAATCTGGTACGGTCCATAGAAATTTGGGGCCAACTTGTGTTCCCCTCCACTTTTAAGGGATACTTGTTTATAGGGTTGGAGTCTTATGAATACCCAATCTCCTACCTCAAATTCTCTTTCAGTTCTACATTGATCTGCTTGTTGCCTCATGCGATTATGTGCCATGATTAAGTTATCCTTTAGTAATTCAATTGTTTTTTGGGATTTCTCTAGTTGGTTCCTTACTTCTGGAACATTACTATCGTTCAAAACTAACTCCTTCCAATTTGGAGGTTCATACCCATTGAACACTTGGAAAGGGGTCATTTTTGAGGAGGTGTGGTATGTTGAATTGTACCACCATTCTGCTAAGTGTAACCATTGATACCAATGGTTTTGTTTATCTGTTACGAAACAACGTAGATATGCTTCTAAGCATTTATTTACGAATTCAGTCTGATTATCTGTTTGGGGGTGGTAAGCTGAGCTCATATTGAGTGATGTACCCATTTGTTTAAATAATTCCCTCCAAAATTTTCCATTAAATTTTGCATCTCTGTCGCTGACGATGACTTTTGGGAAGCCATGCAATTTGTAGACATTTTTGCAAAATACTTCTGCAATTTGTTTTTTCGTGTCTGTTTTTTTAATTGCCATGAAGTGAGCAAATTTGGTTAATCGATCAACCACTACAAGGATCTTGTCCTTTCATTCTAATGGAGGTAACCCATCGGTGAAATCCATTGATATATCTCCCCATTTCTGGTTTGGAATGTGTAGGGGTTGGAGTAACCCTAGGGTTAAAACATTTTCACTTCTGTTTCTCTAGCAATTGTCATATTCTGCCACATATTGCTAGATATCTTTTTGCATTCCCTTCCAGAAAAATGACCTTCTTGCATTATAATAAGATTTGAAGGATTCTACATGTCCGGTGGTTGATGAATCATGGGATTCTTTTATTTCTTTAACCTTGAATTTAGAGTTTGAGTTCAAATAAATCCTCCCCTTATACCAAAGAATATCGTTTTTCCATTCAAACATGGGGTGACGGTTGGAGTTGTCAATTATAGTAATTGTTTCTGGGTCCTTGGCGTATTCACTTCGTATTTCATTCAGCCATTCTAGAATTGCAACCGAGATGGATTAAGAAGTAATATCCTTGTCTTTTCTAGAGAGTGCATCTACGACTACATTTTCCTTCCCTTTTTTGTGTATTATTTCCATGTCGAAAGCAACAATTTTTTCTATCCACTTCTGTTGTTCTGTGGACAACGTTTTCTGTTGAAGTAGGTATTGAAGACTATTATGGTCTGTGCGTATCATGAATTTTCTCCCTAAGAGGTATTGTCGCCACTTTACCAATGCGTGCATAATTACCAGCATTTCTTTATCATATGTAGACTTCAATTGTTCTCGCTTGTTTAATTTCCTGCTCTCAGAAACTATCGGGTGTTCATCTTGCATTAGTACTGATCCCAACCCATAACCTGAAGCGTCACATTCTATCACAAATGGTTTTGAGAATTTTGGGGTAGCTAATACAGGTGTGGAGGACATAATTCCTTTTAAGGCTTCAAAACATTTTTCCGCTTCTTCATTCCAATGGAATGCATTCTTTTTTATAAGGTTGGATAAGGGTGCAGTTCTATGCGCATAATTCCTAATGAATCTTCTGTAGTATCCCGTTATCCCAAGGAATCCTCTTAACTTGGAGATGTTAGTAGGGTTGGGCCATTCGGTGATGGATTTGATTTTTTCTGGCTCAACATTGACCCCTTCTTTAGATATTACATGTCCAAGATAGCTCACTTCTTCTTTACCAAACGTGCATTTGTACATCTTGACGTAGAACTGGTTTTCTTTTAAAATAGAGAGAACTTGTTCTAGGTGTGTGAGATGATCCTTCCATGTCTTACTGTATATAAGGATGTCATCGAAAAACACTAATACAGACTTCCTTCGGAATGACTGGAATAGGTTATTCATGGTTGCTTGAAATGTTGTTGGGGCGTTAGTTAGCCCAAAAAGAATTACCTTAAATTCGTAATGTCCCTCATGGGTTCGAAAAGCTGTATTCGCCACATCTTCTAGCCTTACTCTGATTTGGTAATATCCTGACCTTAAGTCTAATTTTGAAAAGTACCTTGCACCATGCAGTTCGTCCAACATCTCATCGATAAATGGAATAGGGAATTTGTCTTTAATAGTTATTTTGTTTAGTCCTCTGTAATCAATGCATAGCCTAAATGATCCATCCTTCTTTTGTACCAATACTACTGGTGCAGCATAAGGACTTTGACTTTCTGTAATCACTCCACATTTCAATAAATCACGGATTAATCTTTCAATCTCCGTCTTATTGTGGTGTGGATCCCTATAGAGTTTAACATTGACGGGGCTGGATCCTGACTTGATTTCGATGACATGCTCAATCTTCCTTTTTGGTGGTAACTCCATGGAGAGGTCTCAAATGTTTTGTTGTATTTTTGGATTAATCCTTGGATCTCTGGATGATCTTGTTTAACTACTTCTAAATTTAATAATTCCATCTCCTGGCATTGAACAACATATGCTGGTGCTCCTTTTCGAATTAGCTTCTCCATTTTGTGTGTGAGGGGGTTGGAACCCATATAATTTGTATCTTTCTCCTTGCCATTTAAACTTTATAAAGTGTTCTTGGTGGTTTGCTGAGTAGGTACCTAGTGTTTGCTACCACTAAATTCCTAATATTGCATCAACTCCTCCTAAGTGCACTGCATAAAATTCTGACTCAAGGTTATAGTATTGTATTTGTAGCTTAACTTTGTGGCATTTCCCTAATTTTTCGATCTTCTTTCCATCTGCTACCATTACTTTCATGTTGGGTACTGGATATATGAAAAGTTTGAGCCTCTTTGCAACACTTACGTCAATGAAATTATGGGTGCTTCCTGTGTCGAATAGGACTACAACATTGTTATTTTTTATATGTCCTTTTAATTTTAATGTTTGTGGTTGGTGTATTCCTCTTATGGCTGCAATTGATATTTGGGGAGTTTCTTCATCTTCTGAATCTAACAAGGGATTTTCAATGTCACGAGTTTCTTCTATGTCAGATTCATCGCTATCTGACTTGCCTTCTTCTTCTGCTTCACATTGATATAAGTTCTTGGTGGTCTCTTTTTTTAAACATCTGTGTCTTGGGTTCTTTCATCCGCTGGGATTCTAAGGTGGTTTTGTTGTCATTCCTCAAATGTGGTTGCTGGTATTTGGTGTCGGTTTTCGTATTTGGAATAGACCTTCTATCTTTGTCATGGTTTTTGTTCCACGCTTTTTTTAATTTTTCTTCAATGATTTTTGCCTTGCGTCTCGCCTTGTCCAAGGTTGATACATTTAGTAGCTCTAGTTCATCTCTTATATAGGGTTTTAGTCTGTACACATAAGTCTGGAGGCGTTGACTATCTGTGAGTTCTGGCACACGTGTCGCCAAGGCTTCCCATTCGTCGGTGTATTCATCGACATCGCCTTTTTGCTGCAATCTGGTAAGTTTTGCGAAGAAGTCTTTTTCTTTTAAGTCTTCAAACCTCTTAAAGAAATCGTTTTTGAATGTTCTCCACTTGCGCTTAATTTCCTGTGTTGTAACCTTCCACCACATGTACCAGTTGTAAGCCCACTCTTCTAGTTGCATAGAGGCATATTTTATCATTTCCTCGTCAGATGTGATATTGGGTATGGAAAAAAATTCTTCTGCCTTGTTGATCCACGCCACGCTCCGTTTTGTGTCTCTATTGAATTTTGACAATTCTAACTTGGGTTTCATTTGATATCCATTCCTTTTTGGAGGATAAAGTGACTGCTCATCATTTGGAGAGATATCGTGATCGAACTCTTCTTGTGGACTTCCTCTTTTGGGAGGAATTGTCTTATGGTTCCTTGAATTTGAGGATGGTTGGTCTTCCTTTGACATATTGCACACTAGTGTAGTAATTGTGTTTTCCAAATGATGCTCGAGTTTGCTTAACCTGGATTCGAACAATACTGTGATGTTTCTTTTTACACCTTCCATCTCCCAAGATACTGCTTCGTTGACTTCTTTTTTGATAGTCTCTGATAATTCATTTTTTGTTGTGTAGTTCTCCTTCGATTTGGTTGAGTCTTGAGTGTAAACCTTCAATATTTTTAGAACCTTGGGCTTGGTTAAGCTCTAATTTCACCATTATTTATTTAATTTTATTCATTTCTGCCATTTTTCTTGTGCAGGGAGGAGTTTTGTTTTATTAAGAATGGTGAGATTTAAGGAATAATAATTAATTATTATATAACAAAATCTTTATTTTCCCTTAAGTTTTGTAAAATGTGAGTAGATTGGGTGGTCGGGAGGGATGAGTGTTACATTCCCCACCTAAGTTCAAATCTCACTTTCTCTTTACAAGTAATTATTTTGTACTTTATTTTCAAACCCAACCCCACTTATTTAGAAACCATGTGTGGTTTCACTTTTACCCTTTTTTTGTTTTAATTTTTTTTGGGGGAGGGGGTTACTTTTACCTTTTATTTTTTTAAGGACAATGTCCTATTTTTTAGGGAAACCCTAGAAGCTTGAATAGTAACCTTGCTCTGATACAACTTGAAGCGGACTAAAACTCTAAAACCCACATGAATTTCGGAAATTAACCACAGTAAAATTGAATATTGATTGATGATTTAATTACAATGATGAGAAAACCTTTTATAGGTAAAAAATACACCATTTCACTGAAAGGGTGTGATCCTATGTTTTAATTAATACTACATTAATATTAAAATAATTGCTCGTAATATTAGATACATAACATAGTTGTCGTTGTAGGGATTACTTAGTTCTTTTGGAACTAATCCATTTTCTTACCTTTTCGCGTGCAGGTGCACTTGACGATGGAATCCGACTATAAAAGCGAAACAAGACATATTGCTTTTACGCCAATAGCACTCAGATTGGATGCTGATAGACTTACAGTCCTATCCTAGTGATTATTGTTATGGTTGTTTTATGCAAGGATCAATGACTAGCCTATATTGTACTGGTTACTATTATGGTTTATGAATTTATGACATTGATTTAATTACTTCTGTACATTATCATTTTCATGGTATATAATGTATATGGCTTATTATATTATAACATGGTCCTTGGTTTATTAAATTCCTTGTGTATAAGTTTGTAAACATAACAATAGCCCTCCATGGCATATGAAATATGCCATGGATTATGTCTATACCCTAAGCATATGATACACAATGTTGGGGTTTATATGTTGCGTGGTGATTAAACATGGCACTGTGTTGTGGGGTGATATGAACTGTATACTTTAGGTTTTGATTTTTGGTAATGGAATATAGGGTGGCGCATTTAATGTGAATGGGAAAACATGGGTCTCAAGATTAGGGCGTGGACTAGCATCATGGTTTGGTTCATTTGCAAAATGGTTTCATGAGGTCTGCCTCTCGTCTGCTCTGTGGAAAGTATGTCTTCCAATCTGGTTTGGCAGCATTATATTGTTGTTCAATTTGGTATTTTTAAAATCTTCCTCGTCGTGGCTTTGGTTTTGTTGTAGGTTTTGGACATCATGGGTGGTGGGTCGCTAGGGAGTCAACACAGTACCCATTACAGGTAAGCCTTGCTGTAACAAGTTTAAAACTTGTTCCTTCTCTTGTATGGGTGTCGTGATAGACCTTGAAGCTTGTCATTGGTTGAATTATTGGTCTAGTTTTAATGGATGCAATTTGGAAATGGGTTTTCTATAAAAATTATGTAAAGAATCCAGAGATGCATTTATGACTTGTGGTTTTTATTTGGGTTTAGTGCCTTATTGCCAGTACTAAATGCATTTGGATTTTTGTAAAAGAATACTCTATTTAGTGTTGTTGGCCATGGTGAATACTTATAGGCTATATGATTTGTAAAAATGGTTATGTTTTGGTAATGGAGACAACACCATTTTTTACAATGGTGCAAGTCCTTGGATACACGACTGTGTAAATTCTTATTTTGGTTTAAAATGGTTATTCTGTACATCCTTTTCATACTGTGTGTATCATGGTTATGGTTCTTGGTTTGGGTGATAGATTGAATTTGTGTAGATTTTAATTTATTGTTTAGTTCTTTAAATAGATTATTAACAATGTTAATTTTGGCCTTTGGAGCCTGGCCATAGATAGAAATGGCGTTCCCTCCATTAGAGTAGCGACTGTGTAAAAGATGAATGAAATGTTGAAATCATGGTTTTAATTTTTACCTGTGTATTTAGTTTTAAAAGGTCATGACTGTGGGATTTACCCTATGGCTAACTGTTGTCACTATTTTCTTAGCGTTGACAAAGGCTTTAATGGGTTTAAGTTATGATTTTGTTGTCTGCATACAAACGGTCATGAACCATGAGATGGTTATAGTGTATAAATTTTAACTTGGTAAATGATTTTATTAACGTGGTTTTTGTAGTTGATAACTGAAACGTTACAACATTTGGTAGGATGATAGTGAATCCTATAGGATTCGATGTGGTGATTTTTAAATGTATTCAGGTGAACTCCATAGGATTCGATCTTAGGTCACTATGATTGTAAATGATGATCATTATAATGACTTGTTTGGGAATTCACTCCCACAGGATTAGATCCTGTGACATCTGTTTATTTATGCGATATCTTAATGTGTTCTATGCATAAAATTATGTTGACTTATTATGTGGAAGTTTTCTTATGATATACAATTTGGATAAATTTATTTTGTATATTAATTATATGGTTTGGTATTTACGAATGAGAATGATTTTTTGTTTAGTAATGTTTATTTATATCCTGTAACTTCATACCTTTGGATGGTCTCGATGGCTTTAGTTTGTCCTTTATCTCGCTATTCTGCTTATAATAAATCATGGAAATGCTTTTTTTCTTTGGTTTCGTTTTAATATATTCTAATTTAGTGTGTTGTATATTTATGTTATGTTTTGAGCTTGTCCTAATACTATAGATACTAGTTAGTCTTTTTTCTTTAATTATAGGTCTGTTGGAAATATGAAATATGCGACTAGAAACCATATATAATATATATATAGGCTCTCTTTGAAGTAATTCTAGGTTTTGGAAAATAAATTTAAAGCTAGGAAATAAAATGCAAAAATAAACTTGGAAGAACAAAACCCTAAAATATTATTCAAGAGGAAAGAAATTGCAGACATAGCTTTAGAAATAAAACATAAACCCTTCAATATTCTAAACAACAAATAAATTACAGACATGGATTTAGAATTAAAACATAAACCCTTAAATTATGGAACAGGAAATAAATATAAGAAATGAACTATGGAACAACATCCTTAAATACTTAACAAGAAAATGTACTAGACATGAAAGTGAAAAATCAACAACCTCATACCTGCAAGGTGAATCTATTTTAATGGTTGAAAACCTGCACACTCAATTACCCAGCATTAACAAATTCATAGATAGTTCTCACCTGTGTATAGATAACCGAATCACTTGGGAACTACCACGTTCCACCCAACCATGACCCAGAACTGTTTCTGGTTTTAGTCTGGATCCCCCCAAGCTGGTCCCAACATATAAGTAGCTTAGAGATCCTAACGTAAGGATTCCTTAACTGGGATATCAGGTTCTGAATCAGTTCTACTTTTTCCTCTTAGGAAAATGTTCTCCAAGAACTGTCTTGAGAATAATCACAGAGAAAATGAATCGCCAAAAAGATGGAAGATTCCCAACCATGTTTATGGCTTGGGTCTTTATAGGCATAATTTTCTGTCAAAGGGACAGTTTAATCAAGAATCATTTGATTTCTTGATTTAACCCTTTTATTTAATTTAGGCACTTTTAATTTTTAACTTAGGAACTTTTAACTAGTTGCTATTTGGAATCTTGTAACTATTATATTATTTAATTATATTTTAAATTATAATAATAATAATAGATGGATCATTTCTTCATTTATTATAATATTAATATTATTACTATGCCTACTCTTTATACATGTCATGTATGAAATATATACTTATATATATTATTTGTTAAAATTTGTCTTTAGGTATCATATAACATGATCCCTAAACTTAGGACACTTTCTTTATTAAGGCCGTCACGTAGTTGGTTAGGTATACTAGGCTAGGAAACTCTAAAAATCCTTGTATGTTGGATTCCCTCGTATAACATGGTAGTTCTTCAGTACTTGATGAGATATAGAAATTGGAAACTTCATTTAATCACTTATAAATAATTCAGATGTGATCAATATTTTACTTGATTCATTTACACTTGACATAATTAATTATTTTCAGTAACTCCTAGCGCTTATACAAAGCCCATACTCAACGCTTAAAAATAGGTAGTAACAAACTTAGTGCAATTCTAGAGCTCCTCGCTCAACACTAATTATAGTATGTAATTGTAGGATACACCTAGGGATACAATGGCCAAGGATCCAAGGTTCCAGAGCTTATACTCAACATCAACATGGAAGGCTCCACAACTTATGCCCAACACTTCCAATTTATCTTTTCTTTTCATGTGCTTCAAAGCTTCCTGCTCAACACAAAGGTTTTCATAACTCATGTGTTCTAGGGCTTCTTGCTCAACAAAAAATAAACACTCATGTTCTCTAGATATTCTCTCTTAACACAACGTAACACTCATGTGCTACAGAGCTTCTCGCTCAACACAACATAACACTCATGTGCTCCAGAGCTTATCACTAAACACCACATAGACACTCATGTGATCCAGAGCTTCTCACTCAACACAAACATTTTAAATACACATGTGCTCGATATCTCCTCGCTCAACACAAAACATCTCATCATTCATGTGCTTCAGGGTCCACGCCCAACACATAAAATCATATATAAACCATGTGTAATTGGCTTAACCAATATACCAAACAAATCATCATGTTCATATGCAGTGGTGTTCTAGACCCAATATACCAAAAAAAAATGTCAAATTAACATCATAATCAATGGGGATTATGCCCATAAGTGTTAGGTCAAAATTCAGGATATTACATCCCTCCCTGCTTAGAACAACACTTTCCCTGGTGTTCTAGGGACTCAAAATGAAATCATGAAACAAGGCGAGGTAATCCTTTCTCGTGGTGTCTTCATTCTCCCAAGTAGCCTCATCAGCCTCAAAGTGCTTCATTGCAGTTTCAACTGGACTTTGGTGTGCTTCCCAAGATACACCTATCTCTTGTCCAATACATGAATAGGTTCAGGAGCAAATCCCCTTCAGGTTCCACCTATAATAAGGACTAGTCAATCACATGTTTAGTATCAGAAACATATTTCTTTGATAAATATGCATGGAAATCATTATGGACTCTTATGTGATCGAGTAATGCTAGTTCATATGCCATTAACCCTCTCTTGGCCAGTATCTCAAAGGGTCGACAAAATCTAGGTTCTAACTTACCGCACCTTCCCAAGATCAATGAGCTTCATTTTTATTTTACTTTCAAGTTGACATGGTCACCTATTTGATAATCTTTATCTTTTCTTTTCTTATCTGCATAGAATTTCTGGAGGTCCTGTGCTTCTTTAAGATTCATCTAGACCTTGGTAACCAATTGTTCTAAGTCCTTTAATAAGTCAGGACCTAACATGATTTGATCCACTGGGCTATCCCAAGTAACTGGTGTTCTACACTTCCATCCATAGAGTACCTCAAAGAGACTCATCTTGGCGGAAGTATGGTCTCCATTGTTATATGCAAACTCTTCAAGATGCAGGTAATGTTACCACTTGGTGGGGTTGTTCATGACATACATCCTAAGAATGTCTTCTACAATGTGGTTTACCCTTTTTGTCAGCCCTTTTGTGTGCGGGTGGTAAGCAGTACTAACGTTCAACTACGCCTCTAATCCGAAGAATACGGATCTCCAAAATTTCCTGGTAAACTTAGTATCTCGATTCGAGATGATTACCTTGGGTATCCCTTTTAATATAAATATCTCCTTCAAGAAGACATCGACAATGTGTACTTCCTTGTATATCGACTTCACTTGAATGAAGTGTGTTGCTTTTGACAATTTGTCAAGTACTACAAATAAAGAATTATTCTTTTTCTTACTCTTAGGTGGACTCGTGATAAAATCCATACTAGTGACTTCCCACTTCCATTCCAGAATGAGTAATGTCTACAGCAACCCTGAAGGATGCTGGTGCTCAGCTTTGACTAGCTGAAATTCCTGACCTTTTGCGATAACAACGCTATGTCGGCCTTTAACTTAGGCCAAAAAAAATGTCTCTTAACTGTGGATATCATCTTTTCATATGTCAAATTCCCTTAGCAGGGTGTCCGATGAAATTTCATGAGGATGCTAGACCAAATTTCCCCTCCTTCCAGAACGTACAATCTCTCTTTGGACCATAGCAGTCTTATTTTGTCTACCTTATACTCTTTTTGTGGTTGAAACAACCTGTCCTCTTGGACCTTTCTGAGGATTTCTACATAGAAAGGTTCAACTCTATTGGTCGTTCTAATCCTCTCTTGTAAATGCGAATCGGCTTAATTCAAAGTCACCTCATATATGATATGAGTTTATCGGCTCAAAGCATCAGTAATATTGTTCTATTTTCCCTTTATAAGCTTTAGCTCTAAATGGTACTCGGTAAGGAAATCCAATCATCTGGATTTCTTGGCATTCAGATCATGTTTCTCAAATAAATATTTCAGAGTCATATTGTCTGTCTTCGAAAGGAATTTCCTTTCCATGAGGTAGTTCCTCTACATCTTCAAGGTGTGGATGATGGACGCTAACTCAAGATCATGTGTGGGGTAGTTACGCTCATGTTATTTTAACTTTCGATATTCATAATAGATCACACAATTGTTCTGCAAGAGGACTCCTCCGAGTCCTTCCTTGCTTGTATCCGTGCAAACAATGAAATCCACAACGGGATCCACAATTCATAGTATCGGTGCAGTCGTCAAAAGTTTTTTAAGCTTTTGAAAAATTTCCTCGCACTTGGTTGTCCATAAGAATTTATTTTTTCTTGTTTTGCAAAGCGGTCATAGGACAAGCTATCCTCTAGAAGTTCTCAATGCACTTTTGATAATAACCAGTTAATTCCAAAAAGGCCCTAATGTTGGTGACACTAGTAAGGGTAGGCCAATCTTCTATGGCTTTAATAATTTCTGATTCCACAGCTATCCCTGTCTCGGAGATGATGTGACCCAAGTACTATATCTGTGGTTTGTAAAAATCACATTTAATAAACTTTGAGTAGAGTCGATGTTCTCGTAACACCTGTAGCACTATGTGGAGGTGTTCCTCATGCTCTTCTTTACTCTTAGAGTAAACTAGGATTTCAACCTATAAAGAAAAAAAAATTATCTAGGATTTCATCATACACATAAAGTTCGCGGGTGCACTGATCAACCCAAATGAAATTACTACAAACTTGTAGTGGTCGTACATTGTACGAAAGGCGGTTTTGTGAATATCCTCATCACGAACCCGGACCTGACGGTACCTGAATTGTAGGTCGATCTTTGAAAAGATATTGGATCCTCCTACTTGATCAAACAAGTCGTCGATCCTAGGGACTGGGTATCGGTTCTTGATAGTCATATTGTTATGTTGATGGTAATCGATGCACATCCACATCGTACCATCCTTCTTCTTCACGAAAAGTATTGGTGCTCTCGAAGGGGACACAATTGGTTGGATAGATCCTTTATCAATCAAATCCTCCAACTATAGTTTGAGTTCCACGAACTCAGGTGCACTCATGCAGTAAGGAGATTTTAAACTCGGAACTTATCCTGGTGTCATCTCTATGGAAAATTCTAGGTCTCTATTTCATGGTAATCCTGGGATTTCCTCAGGAAATTTATCCTTAAAGTCTACAAGAATTGTAAATTCCTCTATGTCTTGTTATATTTCAGCTTCTATGTCTTAGATGTTTACTACAAACGGTTAGCAACCTTTCCTAATGCACTTCTTTGCTTGTAAAGTGGATATATGCCTTACGGAAAATTTCTTAGCTATGCCTTGAATCTTCGCTTTATTCCCTTGGCTATCTGTACACAATATTGACTTCTATAAGTAATCGAGCATGACATGGTGTTGTTCCAACCAGTCCATGCCAATAAGTACATCATATGATCCTAAGGGTAGGATGTTCAGGTTTACTTTAGTAGGAAAACCATTGAGGTTTACCTCACAATCTTTAACAATTTCTGAAACTTTTCATTTTGTACATGTGGTTAATTGCACCAGCCAAGGTTTATCATGTTTAACTTTTCCTAGTTTACATACATCAACAATTTTAGGTGATACATAACTCCGATAAGCACCGTGGTCAATCGGTATTGAAATAGAAGTGTTTAAGATATTACCTTCTATATCAACCATGGTAGAATGATGGTCTTCCTGTCAGCCATCCAAGGCTGCATAAATTCACGGTGTTCTAGCTATGTCCTCTACCATTGGTTCTTCTTGTAAGTTGTGCAAGACCCCATTGGTCTTGCTCTTATAGTCTTGAGAATAATGAGGCCCTTGGAATTTCCATCATTTAATTTGCAGTGAGCCAATATTTGCTCCCCTATTTTTTGTTATCTTGTTAGCATTCGGAGTTGGTACATATGGCTTCATACCTGTTTTGCTGAAGTTCTTGTTGGCTGGAAAACTATTGTTCTATTTTTTGTACAGTGGTGGGTTAAAACCCGGTTTGCGATTGTCTGAGAAGGTCTTAGACATGTCTATTATTTTTTTAATGTTCTCTTTCCTCATATTCCCATGCTCATAGAAAATCCTAGCTTTATGTAAGGTGGTGTCAAACATTTTAGGCATGTCAAATTCAATCCTCTCCCAAAATTTGGGAGGAATACATCCTAAAAACTGTTGTATTTTTACTTTCTCGTCCTTGATATATGGTACATAATCCAATGGATCCAAAAATATGTTCATAAAAGAATCCATAGTCATGGATCCCATACGTAATTCATGAGACTCTTTCACTTTTCTATCGAAAAACCTCTTGATCATGTATTTCTCTTGAAAAATCTTGTGAAACTTACTCCATCATATTTCTCTGAACTCATATTTCTTGGAATGATTCAAGTCTATCCACCATCTAGATGATTTTCCATTTAAGTTATATATGTCTAGACAGGATTTAATTTCACTGGAGTAGTTATGAACTCGATAATATTTGCTCATACCTAAAATCCATTCTTCATATTTATCCTCTCTTTTCATCTCTCCTTCATAGGTTGGGGCTTTTATTTTTCGGAACTCTCCATGGATATTGTCATCATTTCTCAGTTTATTTCTGCATGGAGAAAGAGAATTATCACTAGAAAGACTATGATAATCTCCTTCTGGAGGTTCAAGGTTGTTCTTGTTTTCCTTCTTATCTTGGGTTGCTTGCCCGTTTATGATCAAATTATTTCATGAACCTGTCTATGGAATGAGTGGGTTTTCCCTACGTGCTTCATCCCATCATTTTTCAAAGCAATGCTTCATTAATTGCTTGATGTTCCTTTATTTCATTCAGATTATCATCTCTGAAACTTTGCAAGTCTGATTGGAGACTTTTATGGTTTTCATTATATCATAATTTAGTTCCACTACAAGTTGTGCTTTCTGGGTGGGGGTATTCAACTTTCCGTTCTGGTTGTTTCCCTCTTCTGTGTTCATGATCTATACTATTCTTTCAAAATCCCTCAATTGCAAATTTTTAATCAAAGGAAAATAATTTGTTAGTTAACAAAATTAAAAAACATACTTGATTTTCTTGCAATGAATGTCTGGTACGCCCATTTGGTCTCTTGGTCTTGAAACTGGACTCTGATACCACTTGTAATGTCCCCAAAATTTGAAAAAAATAAATAAAATTATTAGGCTAGTCATTTACTGCCCGAGGTAGACATTATCTTAACTTATGCAGAATGTGTCTTACTTTGTTTCCCGATGTGGTTATTAATGTAATGCTATGTTGTCATTATGTTATCTAATATATGAATTCGATAGTTGCGTTACTTACTCATTGGTTATATTGTGTGATTATTGTTTATGAATAAATCTGACTTAACTTGTATTGTCAAGGGGTGGAATGGCAGGAATTATTTCCCTTGTAAAACAACTCAACCGTAATTGTTTCTACTTGTTGCTAGAGGGCTTACTTAGTTCTTTTGGAACTAATTCATTTTCTTTTCTTTTCGCTTGTAGGTGCACTTGAAGATGGAATATGACTATAAAATAGGAACAAGACATACTGCTTGTACGTCACTAGCACTCATGTTCGACGACGACAACATTACAGTCCTATTCTAGCGATTATTATTAGGGCTGTTTTACAGAAGGCTAGGTTACTAGCCTATGCTATACTGGTTACTATTATGGTTTATGAATTTATGACATTGATTTAATTACTTTTGTACTTTATCATTTTCATGGTATACAATGTATATGGCTTATTATATTATAGCATGGTCCTTATTTTATTAAAGTCCTTGTGTATAAGTTTGTAAACATAACAATATCCCTCCATTGCATATTTCATATGCCATGGATTATGGCTATAGCCTAAGTATATGATACACAATGTTGGGGTTTATATTTTGCATGGTGATTAAACATGGCACTGCGTTTTGGGGTGATATGAACTATATACCTTAGGTTTCTATTTTTGGGTAATGGAGATTAGGGTGGCGCATTTAATGTGCATGGGAAAATGTGGGTCTCAAGCTTAGGGATTGGACTAGCACAATGGTTTGGTTCATTTTCAAAATGGTTGTGTGAGCTCTGCCTTTGGTCTACTCTATGGCGTGGAGCTTTGGAGGTTGGAAACATTGGAAGGCATGTCTTCCAATATGGTTTAGCAGTGTTATATTGTTGTCTGGTTTGTTTTTTTCAGCATACTCCTCATCGTGGCTTTGGTTTTGTTGCAGGTTGCAGGGTTTGGACAGCGTGGGTTGTGGGTCACCCTAGGGTCAACACAATACCCATTACAAGTAAGCCTTGCTATAAAAAGTTTAAAACGTGTTCCTTCTCTTGTGTGGGTGTCATGATAGAGATGAAGCTCATCGTTGGTTGAATGCTTGGTCAGTTTTTAGTGGCTACGATTTGGAAGGGGCTGTCTATAAAAATTATGTAAAGCATCCAAAGATGTGTTTATGACTTGGGGTTTTTATTTGGGTTTAGTGCCTTCGGTTCGGTAGTAAATGCATTTGGGTTTTTGTAAAAGAATACTTTGTTCAGTGTTGTTTTCCATGGTGAGTACTAACAGGATCTGTGATTTGTAAAAATGTTTATGTTTTGGTAATGACGACAACACCATTTCTTGCAATGGTGAAAGGTCTTGGATAAACGACTTCCTAAATTCTTATTTTTGTTTAAAATGGTTATTATGTTCAGCATTTGCATACTGTGTGTATCGTGGTTATGATTCTTGGTTTGGGTGAAAGTTTGACTCTATGTATATTTTCATTTCTTGTTTAGTTCTTTATATAGATTGTTAACAACGTTAATTTTGGCCTTTGGAGCCTTTCCATAGATGGAAATGGTGTTCCCGCCATTAGAGAAGAGACTATGTAAAAGATGAATGAAATGTTGAAATCATGGTTTTAAGTTTTACCTGTGTATTTATTTTTAAAATGCTGCGACTATGGGTTTTACCCTATGGGTAACTGTTGTTGCTATTTGCTTAGCATTGACAGAGGCTTTAATGGGTTTGACTGTATGCATACAAATGGTGGTGAGCCACGAGATGGTTACAGTGTGAAAATATTAACTTGGTAAACGAGTTTATTAGTGTGGCTTGTGTAGTTGATAATTGAAATGTTACAGTGTTTGGTAGGATGATAGTGAATCCTACACGATTCAATGTGGTGATTTTTAAATGTATTAAGGTGAACTCCACAAGATTCAATCGTGGGTCACAATGGTTGTAAACGATTATTATTATAATGAGTTGTTTGGGCATCCATGCCCATAGGATTCGATCTTGTGACCTCTATTTATTTATGTGATATCTTAATGAGTTCTTTGCATAAAATTATCTTGACTTATTATATGGAAGCTTTTCTTATGATATAAGATTTGGATAAATGTATTTTGTATTTTAATTATATGGTTTGGTATTTATGAATGAGAATGATTTTGTGTTTAGAAATGTTTATTTATATCTTGTAACATCATACCATTAGATGGTATCAATGGCTTTAGATTGTCCTTTATCTTGTTATACTACTTATAATAAATAATGGAAATGATTTGTTTCTTAGGTTCTGTTTTGATATATTATAATTTAATGTGTTTTATATTTATGTTTTGTTTAGAGCTTGTACTAATACTATAGATACTATTTAGTCTTTTTTCTTTGATTATAGGTCTACTGGCAATATGAAATATGCGAGTAGAAACCATATATATATATATATATAGGCTCTGTTTGAGGTAATTCTACATTTTGGAAAATAAATTTAAAGCTAGGAAATAATAAAAACCCTCAAATATTCCTCAAATATTCCTCAACAGGAAATAAATTGCAGACATAGATTTAGAAGTAAAACATAAACCCTTGAATATTCTAAATAGGAAATAAATTCGAGACATAGATTTAGAATTAAAACATAAACCCTTAAATTATGGAACATGAAATAAAGATAAGAAATGAACTAGGGAACAACATCCTTAAATACTTAACCAGAAAATGTACTAGAGATGCAAGGGAAAAATAAAGAACCTCATACATGCAAGGTGAATCTATTTCAATGCTTGAAAACCTGCACACTCAATTACCCAGCATTAACAAATTCACAGACACATATGACTTGTGTATAGATAACCGAATCACTTGGGAACTACCACGTTCCACCCAACCATGACCCGTAAACATTCTTTATTTTAGTTTTGATCCCCCCAAGCCTGTTCCAACATTCAAGTATCTTAGACCTCCTAATGTAAGGCTTCCCTAACTGGGATATAACGTTCTAAATCAGTTCTCCATTTAGCTCTTAGGAAAATGTTCTCCAAGAACTCTCTTGAGAATAATTAGGGTGAAAATGAATCACCGAAAAGATGGAAGATCCCCGAGCCTCTCTTTGGCCTCGGTCTTTATAGGTAGACTTTTCTGTCAAAGGGGTAGTTAAATCAAGAATCATTTGATTTCTTGATTTAACCATTTTATTTGATTTAGGCACTTTTAATTTTTAACTTAGGAACTTTTAACTAGTTCCTATTTAGACTCTTGTAAGTATTATATTATTTAATTATCTTTAAATAATAATAATAATAGATGGAGCCTTTCTTCATTTCTCATACTATTAATATTATTACTATTCTTACTCTTTATACATGTCGTGTATAAAAATATATACTTATATATATTATTTTTTAACATTTGGCTTCAGGTGTCATATAACACGATCCCTAAACGTAGGACACTTTATTTATTAAGGTCGTCTAGTAGGTGGTTAGGTATACTAGGGTAGGAAATTCTAAACATCCTTGCATGTCGGATTCCCTTGTATAACATGGTAGTTCTTCAGTACTTGATGAGATAAATAAAATTTAAATTTCATTTAATCACTTATAAATAATTCAAATGAGATCAATATGTTACTCGAGTCATTTTCACTTGACATAATTAATTGTTTTCAGTAACTCCTAGTTGTTATTCAGAGCCCATACTCAACGCTAAAAAAAAGTGAGTTATAAAGTTAGTGCAATTCCATAGATCCTTTCTCAACACTAATGCTAGGATGTAATTATAGGATACACCTAGGGATGTAGTGGCCAAGGATCCGATGTTCTAGAGCTTATGCTCAACATCAACTTGGAATGCTCCAGGGATTATGCCCAACACTTCCAATTTATCTTTTTTTTTCATGTGCTTCAGAGCTTCTTGCTCAACACAAAGGTTTTCATAACCCATGTGTTCCAGAGCTTCTTTCTCAACACAACATAAACACTCATGTTCACCAGAGCTTCTCGATCAACATAAAATAACACACATGTGCTCGAGAGATTCTCTCTCAACACAACATAACTCTCATGTGCTCCAAAGCTTCTCTCTCAACACCACATATACACCCATGTGCTCCATAGCTTCTCGCTCAACACAAACATTTTAAATACTGATGTGCTCTAGAACTTCTCGCTCAACACAAAACATCTCATCAATCATGTGCTTTAGGTGCCACACCCAACACATAAGATAATACATAAAACATATGTAACTGGCTTATGCCCAATATATCAAACAAATCATCATGTTCATATGCAGTGGCATTCTAGACCCAATATAACAAAATAAAACATCAAAGTAACATCATAATCAATGGGGCTTATGCCCATAAGTGTTAGCTCAAAATTTGGAATATTACACTGAGCTATATATCACATAGAATAGTTGAATTATGCAAATTGGTACCTGAAAATTTTGACAAGTCATGGCCAATATAGTTAGCCATAGGTACAAAATGGAAAGTTACTAGTCTTGTTAGAAATTGTAAATTGATGATGAATGATAATTGTTCAGACTAGTAAATTGTTCATTAAACACATGAATGCAACAGGTGCATTGAATGATAATGAAAATGATAACAAACATAAACTAGAAGACATACCAATATTGAAGGAGTTTGAAGACATCTTTTCGGAAGAGGTCCCTGACTTCCTCCAAAAAGAGACATTGAATTCATGATCAATCTCATACCCGTAGCGATACCAACTTCGAAAGGTATGTATCGAATGAATATAATAAAACTTACAGAGATGAAATCACAACTACAAGAACTAGTTGATAAAAAGTACATTCTACCTAGTGTGTCTCCCTAGAGATCACCGGTCTTGTTTATGAAAAAGCAAGATGGAACATTCAGATTATGTATAGATTACCGATAGTTAAATAAGATGAATGTTAAGAACCGATACCCACCCCGTTGGATAGATGATATATTCGATCAATTTTGTAGATCAACTATCTTTTCAAAGATAGACTTAATGTCTGGTTATCATCAAGTACAAATAAAAGACGAGGATGTCTTTAAAACATCATTCAGGACCCGTTACAATCACAATGAGTTTTTTGTAAGTTATTTTGGGTTGAAAAACGCACTTGTTGCATTCATGTGTTTAATGAACAACATATTATGCAACTACCTATATAATTTTGTGGTTTTCTTCATCGTTGACATACTAATATACTCTAAGAATGAACAAGAACCTAAAGAACATTTAACAATAGTTTTGCAAGTACTAAGAGAACAACAACTTTATGCAAAACTTAGTAAGTGTGATTTCTTTAAAGATAAGCTTTAATACCTCAGAAACGTAGTCTCCAAGGATGGAATCTCAGTCAATCCAAACAAAATAAAGGCCATCATGGAATGGTTGGTTCCTAAAAACCTAACCGACATACTACCAGAAGTTTAAAGAAGGCTCCTCTAATATTTCCTACCCCATAAATTCTTTACAAAAGAAAGTTAAAAAGTTCAAATGGACTGAAAAATGCCTGGAAAGATTTAACAAACTAAAAAACATATTAACTACCGCCCCAATCTTAAATATTGTTGATCCATTCAAGGATTTCATCGTGTGTACTGACGCTTGAAATGAATGGATAGGAGGAATTTTATTACAAAAAAATTATGTCATGGCATATGAATCAAGGAAATTAAAACAACTTGAGAAAAACTATGCAACACAATATTTATAACTTGCTTCCATAATTCATGCCTTAAAATGTGGTGACATTACCTGATTGGAAGAAAATTTATACTTATGTCAGATAACATAAGTCTTAAATAATTATTTAAACAACATAATTTGAATGCAAGACGGACCAGATGGATATCCTTTTTAAGCAAACATGATTTCAAAATAAAAAATATAAAAGGAAAAGAAAATAAAGTGATAGATGCTCTAAGTCGCCATGCAAATTTACTGTTTGCAAGCAACAACTATGAATATGATTTGGAAAATTAGATTCTAAGCGCTGAAAATTTTGATAGATAATAGCATATTATAAAAGAAAAGAATGCTAAAAAAGAACAAAATCAAGTAAAAACATATTTCAGCCTAAACAAACAAGGATATTTGTTGCATAAAAACAGGTTGTAGATACCAAACATAACATAAATTAAACTTACAGTCATGGATGAGCTACATAAAAGACTGTATCCAGGGCATCCTGGATACAAGAGAATTATTACTATGATCATAAAGGATTTCTTCTAGCCAAACATGAAGAAAGAGGTGGTTGAATACTTAGCTCGCTGCATAAAATGTCGGCAATTCAAAGAAGAACATCAACATCCTATGGAAATTGAACCCAGTGATAGGTTAATTTTACTCACAACAATTAACAATTGATCATGCAAAATCACTCACAAAAGAGACTGAAATTGGAGTTGAACACTAAACTGTATTGAATAAGTGTACAATAGCCAACCCTATAATAACATAGGATACTGTATTAAATAATTACATAGGAGATTTGATTGCATGAGAAGGCACATCGAATCTAGTCAAAAGCAGGCTTACCAAAAATAAGCAAATCCCCCATAGGTGTAAAAAGCTGATCCCAAATCTGTCATGGAGCTCACGAATTGGAAAAAAGGATTAGGCAAGCAAAAGAGTGATGGAATGACAACTCATACATTCTTTTCCAAGAAGAAAAGAGAGGAGGATGTGTAGGACAAAAAACCAGTCAACCTCACCTAGTCAAGCTTTTCCTTTTGCCTTAAAACAATGAAAAAGCAGACAATAAAGCAAAAAAAGCAGAAGGGTGCTTAGGAGGCCGGGAATAAAGCAGATTTGATTATTTGAGGTTTCCCAAGCACTACATGGGTCAAATAAGGCAAGCTTGACCACTATGGATAGGTAAATGACAACTTGCACAAGGTGGGACACATGAACTAGGCAAATAAGACAAAAATAATTAAATTAATGTCTAAGGTAGCTAACTATGGGTTGATTATTTTAACACCCCCCCTTAATCCTAAATTATGAATAATATATCAGAAAATTATAGGGCCTAGCAACAAGGTTTACTCACCCTTTACATACTGCATGTCCATACAACCAAGGAAAGAGGCAAAAACCACATGGGAAAATCCTCCCTTAAACATGGACTGTAAACAAAAATTTGGAAATCTTGTCTTCACTCATGCTTCACATCATGATCAGCAATCCCCAGCAGTGATTTGAGATTGCTGAAGGTCTTCTCACAAAATGCTTTGGTGAAGATATCAGCTACTTGTTCTGAAGATGAACAGAAGAGTAGGTGAATGGTGCCATCATGCACAAGCTCTTTGATGTAGTGCATATGGATCTCAATGTGTTTGGTTATCTGCTTCTGAACTGGATCTTTGCAGATTTGAATGGTACTCTGGTTATCATAGTATATGGTAGTTGAGTACTCTGATCCGAAGCCACACTCTCCAAGTAAACCCTACAACCATAAACATTGAGTTGTTTCATTAACAACTCCTATGTACTCTGCTTCTGTATATGAGAGTGCAATGGCACTCTATTTCTTGCTTGATGAGATGATTGGACCTTCTACAAGCATGAACACATATCTTGATGTGGAATTTCTGTCTGTGTTATCATCTGCCCAATCACTGTCAGTAAATTCAATCAAATCAAGATCAGATTTTGCTTTATAGAAGATCCCATGTGTCCTTATTCCCTGAACAAAGTTAAGGATCCTTTTGGCTACTTTCCAATGGATCTCATGAGGCTGATCAATGTATCTAGAAGCCACACTTACTTTAGAAAAAATATCAGGTCTAGTATGTGTCATATACAACAAACATCCAATCAATTACCTATACAGTGTATTGTTTACCATCGGTGAAGAATCAGCTTCTTCCAGCTTCACTCCTGAAAGGAAAGGAGTTTTGCTTGCTTTTAAATCATTCATTCTAAATTTGTTCAGCAAATCCTAGGCATGCTTGGAATGGTGCACCTTGATTCCAGCTTTGGTTTGAGCAATCTCAAGCCCCCAAAATTGGCTTAAGAGCACCAAATCTGTCATGGAGAAGGCTTGGTTCATTGCTCCCTTCAAGGAAGCAATATCATCCTTGGAGCTTCCTGTAATGAGGAGGTCATCAAAATATAACAAAATGATCATTAATGAACCATTAATTAACTTCAAATATACATTTGGATCTGATTTTCACTGAACAAAATTTAGTGATAGCAAGAAGCTATCGATCTTGGCATACCAAGCCCTGGGGGCTTGCTTTAGCCCATACAATGACTTTCTCAACCTGCACACAAGAGAAGGGTTAGTAGAAAAACCTTGAGGCTACTGCATATATATCTCTTTAGTGAGATCTCCATTCAGAAAGGAACATTTTACATCCATGTGATGTACCTCCCATTGCTTTGAGGCTGCAATGGCTAGAGCTAGCCTGATGGAGTCCATCTTTACCACTGGGGAAAAGGTCTCATTGTAATCTATCCCATGAACCTATGAGTAGCCCTTGGATACCAATCTGGTCTTGTACTTCAGTGGAAAAACATCAGCAGCAAATTTGGTCTTGTAGACCCACTTACACTGAACTAACTTCCTCCCAGGAAGAATATCCACTAGCTCCCATGTGTTGCTCTTTTGGAGTGAGCTGAACTCTTCCTTCATGGAATATTTCCATATTGGATCTCCTTCTACTTATTCATATGTTTGAGGATCATATTCCACCATCAAGTATAATTTCTTAGGAAACATAGGATCCTTCATGCACAGACCACTCTCAAATTGAGATCTAGTCCTCCTTGGGTCATTGGGATCCACAGCTAGCTCTCCTGCTACATGTAGTGTCTTGGCTGCCCATTTTGACCTTGTAGGGCTGTTAGGGTCTGTAATAAACTCATATCCATCAAAAAAATTAGAATCAGCATGTTCAACAAACTCTTCACTTACTTTCAGAGGTTTAGGTGGTGAAGAGGCTTCTCCAACTTCCACTGCTGCAAGGGGTTCTTATTCAAACTGAACACACCTTTCAATGAAGGATTTGTTTGTGCTCAAATTTATCAGCTTGTACCCTTTTTAATCTTTATAGTATCCAACAAAAATACACTCTTGTCTTTGGGGCTGCAAAGCCTTCCTCTTCTCTGTTGGAATTCTAGCCCAATCCTTTGAGCCAAAAATCCTGAAATGGGTCACATCTAGCTTGTGCCCACTCCATGCTTTGAAGGGAGTCATACCATCAAGTTGTTTATGAGGAACCCTATTCTGGATATAGGTTGCACATTTGATAGCTTCGGCCCAGTACTTTGGTGGAAAAGTTTTGGCCTCCATCATGCATGTTTCCATCTCCTTGAGTGATCTGTTCTTCCTCTCAGCAACACCATTTTGCTGTGGTGTGTAAGGGATAGAATGCTACATCTGAATACCTACATCTGCACAATAATTAATAAACTTAGACTTGACATACTCACCACCATTGTCAGATCTGAGGACCTTGAGTTTCCTCCCATACTGATTTTCAACCAAAGCCTTAAGGACTTTGAAGAGGCCAAAAACTTCAGACTTGTGTTTCAGGAAGTAAACCAAGCAATACCTAGAAAAGTCATCAATAAAGGTCAATGCATATTTTTCCTGAATCATGGACATATGAGGGAATGGGCCAGCAACATCACTGTGAATCATCTCAAGGGGTACAAAGGTTCTCTCATGACTATCTCTCTCAAATTTATGCTTTGGGTGTTTTCCTAGGATACAACCTTGGCAGACTCCTTTGGAAAATTTTATCTTGGGAAACCCTATGACCATCTCTTTTTCACTAAGATCAGAAAGATACTTGTAATTTAGGTGGCCAAATATTTCATGCCAAATCTTGCTATCCTCATTAGCATGAATCATAAGAGCAGAGGGGTTTGAGTAGGGTAGGAAGTGTGAGAACATGTATACCTTTTCAGCATGATTTGCAACTCCTTTTGCAATGACTCTACCAGTTGAGATCTCTGTGATCTCAACTTCATCAGGGGAGAATATGACTTTCTTAGGAGACCCAGTGTGAGTCATCTGGCACACTGACAAGAGGTTGGAGGCAAGACCAGGCACATACAAGACATTGTTGAACTGATCATGATCAAGATCAATCCTCCCTTTGCCCAAAATTCCAGTGAGAGGGTCATCTCCCAGTACTATAGGTGGTACTTTCGACATGTCAAGTGAGGAGAATGCCTCCTTGGTCGAAACCATGTGCTTAGAAGCTCCAGAATCAATGATGAAGCTAGGTGAGCTTGATGTGCCAGCAACCAATGCATGAACTCTCTCTCTGTCTTCTGAACTTGATCCTCCTTCTCTCTTCTTTGAGTTGTCTGGAAGGGAGATGCCATTCTTCTCTAGGAGTTGGGTCATCATGTCTATTTTCTTTTTCATACAAGAGCTTTCAAAGTGATTTCCCTTATTGCAGTATGCCCACTTGTTCATTTCACCTTTATTCTTCTTCTTCTTCTGGTAGTTCTTCTTGGAACCTTGTGGCTCCTCCGGAGACTTGTTCTTGTCTCTCTTTTTCTCAGGTGGCTTTTTAGCTTTCTTTTTGCTTTTTGAATCCACCTTCAAATCTCCAGCAATCAGAGTTTGATCTTTGGATGGTTTGATGGTGCCCATCATTGTTAGTTTTTCATCACATTAAGCTAGCATTATTATCTTAGGATCTTTTCATTGAGAGAATAAAAATCACAGCAATAAAACATAAGCACATCACAAGAGACAAGAGACACAAAGAGTTTTCCTCAGGGAAACCATAAAGGAGAAAACCCCGCAACTTCCTCTAAGATAGAATCAACACCAAAACAGTAAGAGATCTCCCAAAACAGCAGTAGTCTTCTGTCTTCTGTCTAGTCCCAAAATTTCCTTCTTCAGTAGTGCGCCACACTTGGGAGAGCAAGTGATGTATTTCACAAGTGATAAATAGAGAGAATCTCACTCTCTATTTATATTCATCCGTTCACTTGAATTTCCTTTTCACATGTAGGCTCAACCTAATAATTACTACCCGAGCCTACACTTTAATTAGTGTATAATAGCTCAAGTTCTCCGAAACTGTGGGGACTTACCTAATGAATTGATATGACTTGATTACATTATTAAGCCTCCCAATAGGAACATCGAGGCATGACCACATGACTCAAATACATAATAAAAACATCCTGGAATAAACATCGGGTTACAATACATAAGATACATAGAAGAATACATTCCGAAGTTACATATACATCAACACTCCCTCTTAACTACAAAGGTATTCTTTCTGCACAATTTTCAGCACTGGTCTTCTTCTCTATATCAAATGGATCATCTCGTCTTCAAGTCATCTTCATCTTCAAGTCATCATCGGATCTGGATCATCTCTCGATCTAGATCATCATAGAACATCATCACTGGATCTGGATCATCTCTCGATCTGGATCATCATCACTGGACTGGATCTGGATCACTACTGCTGGATCATCATTACTGGATCTAGATCATCACTCGATCTGGATCAACACTGGTGATATCTCACGATTCTTGTCGTCATAGGAAGTTCTACAGAGCCATCCCTTTTTCATGCTGGTTGCAGGCCTACCCTCATGTAGGTCTTCGCCCAGCACTTATATCTGACCTGCTTGTCAGAAAGGCACGCCCAACACTCACATCTGATCATGTAGTAAACTACAATCCCATCAGAAAGGCTCAGCACTCACATTTACCATCATGATAGGACACACCTACTATCATCTGTGAAATGGCTCAGCACTTACAACCACCAACATGATAGGACACACCTACTATCATCTGTGGAAAGGCACAACACTCACATCCACCAGGATGGTAGGACACGCCTACTACCATCTGTGAAAAGGCTCTGCACTTATAATCACCAGCATGGTAGGACACACCTACTACCATATGTGAAAAGGAACTGCACTTATAGTCACCAGCATGATAGGACACACCTACTATCATCTGTGAGATGGCACAGCACTTACAGTCACAAGCATGATAGGACACACCTACTATCATCTGTGACAAGGCTCAGCACTTACATCCATCCAGGTGGGAACACATCCTTCTCACAATGATGGAAGGGCATGCACTCATATCTGATCATGAGGGGAACACATCCCAACAATCATATCAGAATGGCCCCCATTCCTCCTCGACTGAGCTACCTGGTAACTGACCAGGCGCCTCCATTCTCCTAGAGAATGGCTGTTGCCCTTACATCCGACCTGCTCGTCGGAATGGCCAACACTCACATCTGACATGGAAGGAACTTAATACTTTAGCCATGAGCAGAATGGTTCAACCCTTACATCTGACCATGGAAGGAACCAATCCTCTCACCATGTCGGAATGGCTACTCAGTCCTACACTAAGTGATCCTGGTAACTGACCAGGTGCCTCCATTCCTAGAATGGCAATTGCTCTTACATCTGCCCTGCTCGACAAAATGGCCAACACTCATATCTGACATGGAAGGGAGCAACCCTACCACCATGACAGAATGGCTCAGCCCTTATATCTAACCTACTCGTCAGAATGGCTATGGATCTCAGCATTCATATCTGACATGGAAGGAACCAATCCTCTCACCATGACAGAATGGCTCAGCCCTTACATCTAACCATGGAAGGAACCAATCCTCTCACCATGTCAAAATGGCTATGGGTCTCATCACTTTCTCTTGGAAGGAACCTCGATCTGGAGAACACCAAGTCTCTCTCTGAAGCACTCGAACTTCAGCCTAGCCAATGGCTTCGTCAATACATCAGCTATCTGTTCCTCCGTCACAACAAATAGGAGCTTCACTGCTCCTCTCTGCACCATATCCCTGATATAATGATACTTGATCTCGATATGCTTCGACTTGTCATGGAACACTAGATTCTCTGACAACTTCACGCAACTCTGGTTGTCACAATGTATACAAGTAGCATCCAACTGGAGATCAAATATATCATACAGTAGCTTCTGCAGCCATACTGCCTCACAACTAGCTAAACAAGCTGCGACATACTCTACTTCAGCTGTACTCAGTGCCACACAGGATTGCTTCCTGCTAAACCAAGAGATCACACCTGATCCCATACTGAAGCAACATCCCGAAGTACTCTTCTTATCGACGGCACTGCCTGCCCAATCTGAATCAACATAACCCTCCAGGTTAATCTTTTGATTCGCATCGTACTTGATCCCACAATCAACTGTACCCCTGCATGCTTTGCAACCATCAGGTGAACATGTCTCAATGTGTTCACAGCAAAGAAAATACAAGGTCTCATATTCGTCAGGTACATCAATGACCCAATCATCTGACAATACATCGTAGCATCAACCATCTCTAATGAAGCAGCACTCAATAGCTTCAGGTTCGATGCCATAGGTGTGTCCATGTAGTCCACCATCCTAAACCTATTCAATATCTCTACTGCATACTTCCCTCATCCACACCTCCATGCCTATAATAATAGTGCATCGACACATAATAGGAGCATCACTGGTATTCTTCCTTCAACCTTGAAGCAAAGGTTGGAATCCACTTTACTCTCAGTAAAGCCTAGAGTCATCAGTAACCTACCCATCGTGTCATACCATGTCTAACCTCAATATATTCTGTAGTCACTCCCTTTAAAGCGGAGCATCATACTCCCTCTGTCTTCTATGCTCTATGCGCTGAAAACATTCTGTACTAGAGTGACAAGTAGCTTCCTACGCTAATAATATTCTATGTGACCATCTAGTGTATAGACTTACATCTTCAACCTTGTAGCAAAGGTTAAGATCTTCATCAGGCTCATCATGTATGTGTTTAAACTCTTACTGGCTGCAAATGTCTCTTCGTATTCTAGGCCTTCCTTTCGTGAGAAGCCTCATGCTACGAGTCTTTCTTTGTATCCCACGATGATTCCATCTACTGCATGATGGAACTATGAACTTCTCTTCAGGTCTCAATACTACACCCTAACATCATTCTTCTTGAACTGGTCTTCCCTTTCTTCTTGGTGGCTGGAAGGTTCTGCATCAATGATGTCACTGCACTCGTCATATTATTCTTCATTTTGAAATGTCTTCACTTGCTTTTCGGAACAAGTCTTCATTCTTCTTTGCTTGTAGGCGATTATGTATGCGATCTTTCCTACAAGTCAAATGCAATTGTATGGTTAGAAACATTTCATAAGGAATATTTATACTGGCAAACACTTATGCATAAATATATGATCATGCAACTACTTTAGCCAATACAACATTCATCCATATCTCATTGAAACTTTATAGATGCCTTCCATCTCTACCAGGACAACATTGAGATTGTGCACTAATCCAATATGTCAGAAAAGAGGTTTCATTCTAAATAAGTAGCAATGGAGAATTTGTATAGCACCATGAGCTACTTACCCATCACATGCATATTAGTAGTATTCTGTCATTAATGCAAACATCCTACCATGCATAATACAATAACTGAATATAAACAAATGAATAACAAAATAATATAATGAAATGACAATTGAATACTTATCTTTATTTGTTTCGACGGTAGACTCCTTGAGCCTTCAGCTTCATTCATGATTATATCACGGATCCTAGGTGCTTCTGCTTCTGCTTCTTCAGGTTCTTCAGTAGGTCTCTTTCTGGATTCGTTGTAAGTTGTGTCTTCATCAAATGTTACATCCCTACTGACGTCAATCTTCTTGTATCCTGGAAAGTAGATTTTGTAAGCCTTTGAGCTTTCAGAGTAACCCATAAATATGCCCTTCTTTCCTGAAGGATCTAGTTTTGTTCTCTTCTCTTTTCGAATATGTATGAACATGGGACAACCGAATATTTTGAGATGGCTAAATTATGGTTTCTTGCCGGAGAAGACTTCTTCAGGAGTCTTGTTCTCGAGTACTCTATGTGGAGTACGGTTCTGTACATACACTGCTGTTCTAGCAGCTTCAGCCCAAAGATGCATAGGTAGATCTTGATCATGAAGCATAGCTCTTGCAGCTTCCATGATAGTTCTGTTCTTCCGTTCTGCAACCCCATTCTGTTTTGGATTATAAGGAGTTGACAACTCCCTCTTAATCCCTGCTTCTTTGCATATCTCTTTGAATTCATTCGAAGTGAATTCTCCACCATTATCTGATCGAATGGTCTTGATCTTCTTTTCAGTATGGTTTTCGATCAAGGCTTTGAATTCCTTGAACTTTCTGAACACTTCATCTTTGTTTTTCATAAAGTAAATCCATGTCTTTCTAGAAAAATCATCAATAAAAGAAACATAGTATGCATACCCGCTTAGTGAGTTTGATGACATTGGACCGCATACATCGGAGTGGATGATTTCTAGAATTCCTTTAGCTTTGCTTTCGCTGCTAGGAAATGTCTTCTTTGTATTCTTCCCTTTCACACATCCTTTGCAAACTCCATCATGCTTTGCTTGCAATAGGTAGTGCTCTGTAGTGCACATGTGCAAGCCTTCTATGCCAAAGCTCATTTGGCTCTACTGTTTCATGGATCAAGGCTTGTTCTGGATAGCCCTTCAATTTGTACAAGCCTCCTTTTTGTTCTCCAATCACTACCGCATCATCGATAGTCTTTCCTTTTGGCCATATGATGAATTGACCATCTATGAATGCAACCCGGATTCCTTTTGCATCAATGTTGAAATGGAGAGAAGGTTCTTCTTGAGTCCTATAACAAACAATACTTCTTTCATTGTTAGAGACTTACTAGGGTCTAGCTTGTATGAATATTCCCCACTATCTTTTATTGGGTATTGGAAGTCATCTCCTAGTTTCACCTTGTGAGGTGATTCATGTTCTGACAGTCTTACAAAGGATTCCTTGAATCCTGTCATATGTTTGGAAGCTCCACTGTCTATAAGCCAATCATCATTTCCATGAGTAATGTTACCTGTGAGAGCTGATATAAGAACATATTCATCCTCTCTTGAAGAATCTTCACTTTCATATCTGGATCTCTTTCTGGATGGTTCATCATCCTCCGTAGCATGAGCATGATGTCTTCTTTGGCCTTGACCAAGTTCTTCTTGTGAAAGGCTTCTAACCTCGTCTCCCCCTGAAACTGGAACCTCTATACTCATGTAGGTGTCCAATCCATTTACTTTAGAGAGATCAAATACTTCTATGTTTGGAAGTTTTCAACTTCCCCAAGCTTGTCACCAAGCCGATGTGATATTGAAATGAGAACCTCAAATGAAAATAGCAAAGGATTAGATCTTACCGATTTGAGGTGTCTGTCCTTATCCCGTAGTTTGTTGATCTAGGGTTTGTCACATAAACCCTAACTTTAAAAACTTGGAATCTTTCAAATATGATTGGATAAATGGATATATCTCTTCAAATGGAGCTTTCCATTGTACTCCTTTTCTGAAAACAGTGGAGGGAAGCTCCCGGAACAGGAAGCCCTAATTTTTTGATTTCTTCTGCAGAAATGCCTGTTATTGTTTCTGTGATATCTGTGAAATTACTGATCCTATGTGTATAAAATTTCGCACTAAGGTAACCTGGCATGTCCCTGATATAATACAATAGGTTTCATTAGAATTGGTTTCACCATTTGGGATTTATAATCCTTTTCCCAAGGTGACCTGTTACAGGACTGCTCAGAACAGCGAAGTTGTACGGCATGCCACGTGTCACTGGTTCATCTTCTAAGTATGATATTTGGACCACTGAAATTAAAGTCCATTCCCTTTCTGGAACATCTTCAGGAATTCAATTTGGACCTCTGTAGCTCAAGATATTGCAGATCTCCCTAGATCTCCTGTTTAGGGAAGAATTCTGGGAGAGGCTGGAACCCTAACTTGGAGAGATCATATCTCCTGGAGTACAGCGAATCTGAGTCTAATTTTTGGAAAAAAGATTCATCAGGATTTTATATTTGGCCCTTGCAATTTTCAGCTTCTGATACTTCACCAATCTCAAAATACAGCGACTGTACCAAAACTTAGCATTTTCAGTATTTAGGGTTTCTCTATCTCGGGGTCAAAATAAGGTTTGACTTTCCTGGAGATTTACCTAGCCAAATTTCTTGATCCAAGTCTCTAAACTTCGGTTTTGATGAGGATAAAAATCATATTCTGGTCTCACTCAAAAATTCCTCTTTTGTAAAAATCCCTAATTTCCGCATCGAAAACTAAAAGTGCTCAAAATCGAATTCCGCTTCGACAGAAAGATGCACCCTTCAATGTAGAGTCGTCCTAGCATACTTGTGCTGATAAATTGTGGAGGAAGATCCACAAAATAGGAATCCATAGTTCCTGTAGCTACACAATGTCTTCCTCTCAGGTTATCTCTGATACCATGTTAGTTTTTCATCACATTAAGCTAGCATTATGATCTTAGGATCTTTTCACTGAGAGAATAACAAGCACAGCAATAAAACATAAGCACATCACAAGAGACAAGAGACACAAAGAGTTTTCCTCGGGGAAGCAATAAAGGAGAAAACCCCACAACTTCCTCTAAGATATAATCAACACCAAAACAATAAGAGATCTCCCAAAACAACTGTAGTCTTCTGTCTTCTGTCTAGTCCCAAAATTTACTTCTTCAGTAGTGCGCCACACTTGGGAGAGCAAGTGATGTATTTCACAAGTGATAAATAAAGAGACTCTCACTCTCTATTTATATTCATCCGTTCACTTGAATTTCATTTTCACATAGAGGCTCAACCTAATAATTACTACCCGAGCCTACACCTTAATTAGTGTATAATAACTCAAGTGCCCCGAAACTATGGGGACTTACCTAATGACTTGACTTGACTTGATTACATTATTAATCCTCCCGATTGGAACATCGGGGCATGACCACATGACTCAAATACATAATAGAAACATCCTGGAATAGACATTGGGTTACAATACATAAGATACATAGAAGAATACATTCTGAAGTTACATATACATCAACAATCATCACCAGCTTGTCATGTTCTTGTGTGAGAGATTCCATGAAATCTGCAAGGCTAGGCATCTTCTAGGTTCGAGCTGTCAGTTTTGTGGCATAGAAGGTCGAAAAAAACACTAAATAGTCAGGGAAAATCTTCGAGAGAATGGCGAAGACTAGCTGATCATCCTTCTTTCCAATCCCACACTGTTTCAGCTGCAAAACTAGTGCTTTGAACTTGGAGAAATAGAGTTGCAGAGATTCAAAACCAGCTCATTTTCGATTTGATGTCCCCTCATGTCATCTGTCTTTCCAAAAAGATCAGTAATATTCTCCCATTCTTCATTCAGTGATGTCAATCCATCAAGATGGAAAAGGAGGTCTCTGGAAATACTCAGACACAGGAGACCATAGGCCTCATCCCTCCTGTTGTGCCATTTTATCTTCTCTACATCTGCATTGGGATCTGCTTCTGTTGCCATAGTCACCCTATAGAGGCCCTTCTCTCTCAACAGTATCTCCATCTCTGCTTTCCATTCAAATAAATTGAAGGGAGTCAAGATGATCTTCTGAGATTGATCCATAGCTTAGAAATTTGCCCCGGCTGTCAGTAGAAGGCTCCCAGTCACTGATGTCGAACCTGCAAAACAATTTTGAAGGAGAGAAATTGATCTAAAATGGCTATGATACCATGTGGGAATTGAACCCAGTGATAAATTAATTTTACTCACAACAATTAACAATTGATCATGCAAAATCACTCACAAAAGAGACTGAAATTGGAGTTGAACACTAAACTGTATTGAATAAGTGTACAATAGCTAACCCTGTAATAACATAGGCTGCTGTATTAAATAATTACATAGGATATTCGATTGCATGAGAAGGCACATCGAATCTAGTCAAAAGCAGGCTTACCAAAAATAAGCAAATCCCCCATAGGTGTAAAAAGATGATCCCAAATATGTCATGGAGCTCACAAATTGGAAAAAAGGCTTAGGAAATCAAAAGAGTGATGGAATGACAACTCATACATGCTTTTCCAAGGAGAAAAGAGAGGAGGATGTGTAGGACAAAAAAAATAGTCAACCTCACCTAGTCAAGCTTTTCCTTTTGCTTTAAAACACTAAAAAAGCAGGCAATAAAGCAGAAAAAGCAGAAGGGCACTTAGGAGGCCAGGAATAAAGCAAATTTGATTCCTTGAGGTTTCCCAAGTGCTACATGGGTCAAATAAGGCATGTTTGACCACTATGGATAGGTAAATGACAACTTGCACAAGGTGGGACACATGAACTAGGCAAATAAGACAAAAATAATTAAATTAATGTCTGAGGTAGCTAACTATGGGTTGGTTATTCTAACACATCCACCGATACAATTAAATATACCTATAAATTTGTTAAAATTGCATATATATTAATGAAAGAGATATTGAGGCTACATAGTGTATTGAAAGTAATAGTCTCAAATAGAGACGCAAAATGTATAGTGTTGGGGCACGCACCTTAATGGTCCTTAATTGTGGGAACTCCACGGTTTTTGTGGAAGCCTGTAAGCAGAGTTGCGCTTCAAAATAGTCTTAGGGGTGTCGGGGTTGAGTCAAAGACCTTCTTTTGTAATAAACCCATGGTTTAAGTCCAGGGTTTAGGGTTCGAGTTGCCCATGGTTTAAGCCCATGGTTTTGTAATAAGTGCACTATAAATAAGCACTCTTGTAAAGAAGTCAGTTTAGCCCTTTGATGTAAGATGAATTGATACGAAGCTAAGGCTTGTTTTGTAAGAAAGGTTAAGTCCCAGCTGTGTGCATGGACGACCTCTATAGCTATGTGCGTAGAGGGTTTTGGGTGATTAAGAAAGATCTGCAGCTGTGTGCGTAGAGATCTGCAGCTTAGTGCACAGATTTGAGGAATAGAAGGGATCTGCAGCTGAGTGCACAGATAAGAATTGTGGTTTTTGTAAAGAGTTGAATAAAACACAGTTCTGTGGACGTAGCCCCTAAACAAGGGGTGAACCATTTTATATCATGTGTTGTGGTTCGGTTGTGTTGTTGTTGTGTTCTTTTATGCATTAATAATTATATAACTGATAAGTAAGATCACGGCTAAATACTAACTTCACTGTGAATTCCCAGTAAAGGGTTAAGCAAGGAACTGTTTGTTTATCTAACCGCGAAGCTAAATAAGTGTATATCAAATCTCTGTATTTTATGATTATCATTTATTAGAAGCTAAAGGTACAGTAATATCCCTCTTCTGCTTGCAGAAACCTGATTCTGCGGCACCCCATAGCTATTTCAGGTGAGACTGCAACCTGTTCACAGGTTGTTGCCAAAAGGGCCAACACTGTGGGTCTTTTGTTGGTGCGAAGACAAAAGTATAGAAGCCAGGTCTGCCCTAAGCCCAACAAATTGGTTCCGTTGCTGGTTGAACTCAGTATCTGCTCAAGAGGGGTTTACATTGTACCTCAAGTGCTGTGTTTTGGAGACCCTCAGTGAAAGAAATCGGTGATTGGATTGAAGATACTATTTGAACTTTGTTGTACAAGAGAACAAAGATTCGCGTCGTAGTTCAAACGACTTTTTACAAAGGTACATTTTTTTTTATGTTTATGAAATTTTCTTTGGTAGTATCCACATAGAGTTGGACCAGTGGTTATCCAGGTTAACATAGAGAAGGATGAACTTCCAAGAAGGTCAGTTTCCTGATTGGACCCCCACAAGAATTAATATATTGAAAAGGGTGAACAACGAGATATCCCGAGCTGTTGATTTCTAGACAACGCGAACCCTTGAAGCATTCGTGACGGAGTTCACCATTGACATAAGTACATCCTTCAGCGAAGCCGAACAAATGTTCTTCAAAGGACCAAGGGGTAAGTACTTGAATTCATTTAGTTTGAGAATTAAAATGCTATTGGCTAAAAAAGGTATATTGCTCATTGAATCAGACTGTTAGATTTAGTATTACTAACCTATGTTTGCAAGTGAAAGTACCTTTGACAAGCAAAGTGGTTTGCTGCGAAGTGGCAAAAGGTACAAGAGAAATTTTGAGTCCTATACCCTAGGTCAGAATACTGAGTCTAACCCCATAAGTCCAGCAGCCTCAGAGCTTGAAGAAACCCCTTCTGTTGGAAACCCTCTGGTAACCCCGCAACGAAGATCTATTATCCCCGAGAACCTGTCGTAGTCTGAAAGTAACCCTAGCGTGAGTATCCCTGTCATAGGTCAGTCTACCCCAGTAAGTTCCCCCCCCCCCCAACTAGATCCACGATGGCCCATATGAATGATGACATTAAGCTCCCAGTTTTCAAAGGAGCTAGATCATAGGATCCAGAACAGTTCTGGTTCTTATGCGAAGCTATGTGGACTGCTAAGAACATTACGGATCAAGACACACGAAGAGCGCAGCTGGTTACTTCTTTTCGAGACTGCACTTTGACCTGGCTCATGAAGTTTTCTAGTACCCAAAACCATGTCTTGGATGATATAAAAGCAACCATGATAAATGAATTTAAGCCTAAATCAGAGTCACAGTGTATCACTGAACTAAAGGAAATTCAGCAGCGGCGAGGAGAATCAGTGTGGGATTTTGATCAGAGGTTCAAAGTTCTACTAGATCATGTCAGTTTCACTATTGGACCAGCGCAGCATAAGGAATGGTTCATTGCAGCTTTGTTACCACACATCAAGACTCCACTCATGCAACAGAAGGTTGTGGATCAGCAGGAGGCTTTGGAAATCGCCATGAAGCTTGAAACAGCCCCTGTCGAAGATAATTCTGGTATCGCTCAAATACAAGCGCAATTGGCAGCGATGGCTCTGGAGCTTCGCGATATGAAAAAAGGGAAAGCTAGTCATGAATAGTTTTGGTGTACACGATGTCGGACAGAGGGTCACAACAAGGAACAGTGTCCTGCGGTAAGAAATTACCTGAATTCTGGTGCACCAAACCCGTTCAAGCCTAGTGTTCTATATTGTGATATCTGTAGGACAACTGGCCAGCATCAACTTGAAGACTGCTATCTCCTACAGAGGTATGTGTAAGTCCCTAAGAACCCTTATTGCAAGTTCTGTAAGTCAGTGGGACACAACGAAAATGTGTGCCATAGCTTTGATCGCATGAGAGAACGAACTTATGATGCTTATCGGGTACAAAATGATGGCCAAGGCAATGATGGATATAGTTACCATGGTAGTACATCAGGTCGTAGACATTTTGGAAGTTGTGGTCGTGGTTGTATGGCTGGCAGAGGCTGAGGCCAGGTTGTGTGCTATAACTGTAACCAGGTAGGACATCTAGCTAGAGACTGTCGGAACCCAACTACGACATGTCGATACTACAAAGATGTCGATCATGTGATTGAGCAATGCCCACACCTGATAGCAAATATTCAAGAAATAAATAGTGCCACTACTCAGAATATTTAGCTGATTGCTGCAGAGCAACGACCTGTCCCAGCCATTAATGTTGTTACCAAGAGTGGAGCTACAGTGGAAGTGCAGAACAAGGAGAACCAACCTGCCGAGGCTTGGGTTCGTAAGGCTCTAGAAAAAATCCCAGCATTTGATGTCGAAAGAGAAAAAAAGACATTTATGGAAGCCAAGAGAGACTTTGCTGACCCCAACACATCAGTAGCACTTACGCAACAACCTCAGCAGCAGTCGCAGCCGCAAGAAGCTTCGACGGATAAAGTAAGTACACTGTCCTCCTTTTTATAGAGTTGTATGAAGCTCTTAAGAAATCAGAATGCTCTAAATGAGTTGCAGAGAGTTATTTCTTCTTGTGAACCTGAACGAAGTTCTAGTAAGGAAAAATTTGTTAATAGAGTCAGAAGAACTGGCAGGGAAATGATATTGAAATCTCAGATAGGAGAATATGACATGAATGATGTCATCTTGGACCTAGGATCAGAAGTAAATGTCTTAACTAAGAAGACATGGGAAAAAATGGGAAAACCTACTCTAGAATGGTCCCCTATACAGTTGAGATTAGCCAATCAGCAGAAGATTATGCCTATAGGAATACTCCCTAGTGTATTAGTAGATATTGATGGAGTCAGTACCTTAGCAGACTTTGAGTTAATTGAAATAATTGATGACAGCAATCCCTATCCAGCACTGCTAAGCATTGAATGGGCAATAGATAATGATGCAGTAATCAACCTGAAGAAAAGGCAGATGACTTTGGAAGGGAAAGGACTGAGAGTCATCGTACCATTGGATCCCTCTCAAGGAGAGAGGCACACCGAGCCAGTAAGAGATGAAGACCAGGATTTTTTGGACCATATCTACAATATTATAGTGAAGGAAGAAGATTATGTTGATCCTACTGCCGAAGGTATCATGGATTGGTAGTGTGACACCTCCTGTATGACAGATTCAGATGACGGCCTAGAGAATTGGTAGAATAGACTGTATGAGCTACATGGACATCGATGTGCAAGAATCACCAAGTCTCTCAGATGGATTAGTTCACATACAAGACCCTTACCTGTTTTTGATGGTTTGACAAACCCAGAAGAGTTTATTGTGCAATTCTCAGAGCAGGTACCAGACCCACAAAAAATGGAGACTCTAGATTCAACATTCAGAGCCACAGTAGCCAGATGGTGGAATGGTCATAAAAAGTACATTCATAGTTGGGAAGCGTTCCAGAAGTCCCTTTGCCTAAGATTTAGGGACAACCTCAGGAGGTGCGAAGCAGGTTTAATGGTAACACGAGTCCTCAGGGACATTTGGAGAAATGCTACGAAGCATGGAAGCATGTTCCTCATGAAGAATGGGTACATAGGTTTGCGCACACCCTGGAACCTATAGCAAAGAACTGGTATGTGGAGGTCGAGCTTCGCCATGGTACTGTAAGTTGGGATAGTCTTGTTGATAGTTTTGTGCTGACATTTTCTATTAATGAGATTTGTCCTGTTTTGGACTCAGCAGTTAGGTTGATCCATACTAAAGTATTTGATGCTCAAGAAATAGCAGAATACCAACCTGATTGGAAGGAAAAAGAAGCTAATGCAGTAGAATTTTATAACCTCGCAATTGACGAGGATGACAATCCACGCAACATTACCATTCCTGAGTCAAAAGGACACTGCAAAGTACATGGACCAATAGTTGAAGCAACTGAAGTGACTCAGCCCCTAAAGACGCGGATCGTAAACATTGGATCAGACAGAATCCTAAGTATGCTACCATTGGAGATTATTGGGATAAAGAAATGGTGAGAAAAGTGACCCAATTTCTCCATGAATATCAGTACCTATCTCTGACAGGGCTCTCAAAAATGAAAGGAATCATTGAGGTGGTGGAAGACATTCTGTTATGGGTTGAAGCTCGAAGCTAGGTTGAATCCGGTATCAAGAAATGTCAAATGTCCTTATTTTGGAGCAGCCAGAGCCACTGCTTGTGTCGAAGAAGGAAATATTTTTTGAAGCTTAAAATACGACCGTTGGAAGAAATCAAAATTGGCGGTGCCGATACACTACCTGTATTAACTGCCTGTATTAATCAGATCTTAGAAAATCTACCACCATTTGGACAAGATCTCTGTCAGATTTGGTATCATCAATGCACAATTATGATAGATGTCATGGAAGGATTCTATAAGAAGACACCCACACCCGTGACATTCGCATTTTACATTTTCTTGAATTTTACAATTGCGTCCATGTCAGCTGATAGCAAGCTTCAGAATTTAGTGAGAGAATTTGAACAGGAGGGTTTGCCGCACCTTTTCAGCCACCCACCTGTGTCTGCACCCCACGAAGAGACTCCCCTAGCACCGACCCAGCCAATGCAGACATGCTCTACCAGGAAAAAAATTAAGCCTGAAGTTCATTCTAAGCGGAACGAAGACAGACACAAGCAAACAGGGAAAACACCGGAGGATCCCAAGATGAATCCATCCGGCTCAGCAAAGGTCCCACTTGAAGATGATGAGAACATTGCACCGCATCATCCACCGTATCTTCCGCCAGTTGGACCACGAGTTCAGCTCCCTCGACAGATGAAGAAGTTCACATTACGCACCCCTTCGCTGCCACTAGGTGTGCAGCTGGTCGGGACAATGACAAGGAAAATAAGCTAGCTCAAGTACACCGACCACGATACAAATGATCAGGGGAAATTTCCACAGTTCACACCGGGGACATACTTACACCCTGTCCGCTATCAGGAGACTGGAGCGACATTATTAGAAGTGAAATAGTGGGCTGTTGGCTTGGACAAAGTTGTTTTGTTGAAGATGCTCGATGTGACCCACTTCGGTCGTAGCACACAGGTAACCGTGGTGGTCAAACAATTATTGGCACTGGTCAATGATGGGTACCTATGGATCAGAAACAAAAAAATCGCTATCAATGGAGAACTCATTCATTGGATTACGGGCCTGCTGAAGGAAGGGCCTGACCCTAGCATTGAGTTTTTGGGAAAACATGAAGATGTGAAGCTATCACATAGCATGAAGGAGCACTTCGGGCTGACGAAAGGGAAGCGAGGGTATCAAACCTCGGCTATTCAGCATCAAAACATTTGATTTGCTATAGAGCTCTTAGTCTGCAAGCTAATTCGGAAGTGCAGACCAACCGAAGTACCTGCCCCGATTATCAGTATTGCTACGAACTGCGCGGAAGGATACATTTACAACTGGGCAGCGTACATCACTAAGGAATTTCTTGAAGATGCCTGCAACGCACAGGAGAAAGGTATACCCTTTCACTATTCATGGCTTATCATACTTATTGCCCTGATCAGGTGGAAAGAGCCCACCAAGGTGCAGTTTATTGATGTACCTCCAAGCATGCCAGGCATAGCAAGGTACGCATCGCTCTGGGTGTTGCAGGACAAAGAATCTGAGCAGATGACGAACACTGTGTTCACCTTTTATGGCATGAGTATCTCATATGAGATTGCAAAGACCCCGCGGCTCAGTAATGAGCTATTCTCTCAATATGATGGAGTGGCCAACTTCAGGGCCGACATGCACAATGTCTTTATCCAAGCCAGTGCAGATGAGAAAAAGGAATTCTGGAAGTTTCCATACGTAGTGACCAAAGAAGACATCCTCATGGTAGTTCAGCAGTGGCCGACAAAATGGTTGAAGGACGCAGGGACAAATCCGAACATTCCAATCCCTCTAGCCACCACTATGGGCGCAGGCCCTAGTCAGCTGAAGTAGCAAGACCCCACTGAAGACAACGAAGAGAAAAGTGAGTCGCAACAGAGTGAAAGCGACCAGGGTGGAGATGGTCGAGATGAAGGAGAAGAAGAGGAGTCGGTCAAAACTATCTCAGACCCTAATCAGCCAGATAAGCGCAAATCCCCAGAGGCCAAAGAAGTGACCAAAACTCAGTCCCAAAAGAAAATGAAAGCGTCGAAGGACAAGAATATCGACGAGGACCCCACCTTGACAAGTGAAGAGCTTAATCACGCTTTGTCGAAATCCACAGAAGTTCTCACCAAGAAACGGTCAGAGTTTTCAGCCACGCATCTTGATGCCATCACTGGCGTAGCAAAGCGAATCTTAGAGCTGAAGGAGTTAGCAGAAAAATCAGCAACGGGCGCTGCAACAAGAAGTGCCCCAGTACCTGCGCAGCTAGACACAAGATAATGACCGGTTAGAGAACACTGGGGACAAGTGTCAAGTGCCGCCCTCATCATAACCGATGCAGCATCTCGCGTGGAGATGAGCATGATAGTTGGAATAGATTACACCAATATGTCCATCATGGAATTACATCTCTGCCATTCAGCTATCGCGAAGGAACTCCAAGCACGAGACCACTACTCACAAATACAGTTGGAAAACACCAGGAAGCAGAATGATAGCCTCTCAGCATAGTTGGAGGAGGTGGAGCAGAGGAAGAGTGACGCAGAATGTAAGCAGGTCACATTGGCACGAGTATTGGAGGGGGCGTGTCGAAGTCTTCCTGACTTTGACATCCAAAATGAGGAAGAACCAGAGCAAAGAATTGCCAAATTAAAAGACTACGCACAGTAGTCTCACAGAGAAATAGAGAAGCTTAAAGCAGAGCATGAGGCTCATATTATGGAGCTTCAACTTCGCATCATCCCGAAAATCCCACCAGAGGTCAGGGAGTAGCGTCGCAAAGACATTCAAGCTTCAACAACGAATATCTCTTATCTTGTAGGCAGTGCATCCAAGATTCTAGAGGAAAGCGTCGGCACCTGGACAACACTGCAGGAAAACCTTGAAGTACAAAAGCTGCAGGAAACTATCAAGCAGCGAAAAGCAGAGTTGGACACAGTAAAAGTGGAAATTAAGACCCTGCCCCCTATGCAGAAAATGATCAAGGTAAAACAAAGCAAGGAACTCCAGCAGGAGATTGAATCGTACAGAACAAAAGCAACACTGCTGGAAAATGCTATGCAGCCCCTTATCAACGAGGCCTTGGAATTGAGTACTACTGTGGACATCCAACTCACAGTTCTCAAGGAGTACGATGCATTTGCACAAGAAAAGGCTAGCGAAGCCTCAACGAAAACATTGCAGGAGCTAGTGGAGAAGGAGCAAGCAGCCGACAATATCATGCATGGCCTCAACAAGAAATTCACTATCTTCGCCAACAAATTTCTCCCACCAAACCAACAGCAGCGTGTCCTGGGATGGGACACTCGTGAGTCTTAGGGGCCTGTTGGGGCGCGCACCTTAATGGTCCTTAATTGTGGGAACTCCGCCGTTTTTGTGGAAGCCTCTAAGTAGAGTTGTGCCTCAAAATAGTCTTAGGGGTGTCGGGGTTGAGTCAAAGACCTTCTTTTGTAATAAACCCATTGTTTAATTCCAGGGTTTAGGGTTCGGGGTGCCCATGGTTTAATCCCATGGTTTTGTAATAAGTGCACTATAAATAAGCACTCTTGTAAAGAAGTCAGTTTAGGCCTTTGATGTAAGATGAATTGATGTGAAGCTAAGGCTTGTTTTGTAAGAAAGGTTAAGTCCTAGCTGTGTGCATGGACGACCTCTGCAGCTGTGTGTGCAGAGGGTTTTGGGTGATTAAGAAAGATCTGTAGCTTAGTGCACAGATTTGAGGAATAGAAGGGATCTGCAGCTAAGTGCACAGATTAGAACTGTGGTTTTTGTAAAGAGTTGAATAAAACACAGTTTTGTGGACGTAGCCCCTAAACTGGGGGTGAACCACATTATATCGTGTGTTGTTGTTGTGCTCTTTTATGCATTAATAATTATATAACTGATAAGTAAGATCACTGCTAAATACTAACTTCGCTGTGAATTCCCAGTAAAGGGTTAAGCAAGGCACTATTTGTTTATCTAATCGTGAAGCTAAATAAGTGAATATCAAAGCTCTGTATTTTATGATTATCATTTTTTAGAAGCTAAAGGTACAGTAATTTCCCTCTTCTGCTTGCAAAAAGCTGATTCTAGGGCACCCCATAGTTGTTTCGGGTGAGACTGCAACCTGTTCACAGGTTTTTGCTGAAAGGGCCAACATTGTGGGTCTTTTGTTGGTGCGAAGACAAAAGTATAGAACCCGGGTCTACCCTAAGACCAACATATAGGTAACTTATGGAAAGCCTTATTTAAAGGTTTGGGCACACAGTTAAATTTCAGTATTGCATATCATCCACAAATGGATGGGAATACTGAAAGAGTAAATCAAGTATTAGGGGAAATCATAAGGATGTGGGTCATGGACAAACCAGGTAAGTGGGAATATCAGCTACACTTAGTAGAATTTGCATATAATAATATTTTTCAAGTTTCTATAGTTATGATTCCATTTGAAATATTATATCGGTGTAAGTGTAATAATCCAATCTCATGGTGTAGCACAGTTGATATATTAAAGTTAGGACCTGATTTATTAAAAGATATGGAACTAACCGTGAAATAGGTAAAAAAAAAATTTAAGGCTTCCCAAGACAGGAAGAAAAGTTATGCTTATTTAAAAAGAACTCCTAGAGAGTTCCAGGTGGGTGATCATGTGTATATAAAGGTAAACCCCAAGAAAATTTCCTTGAGACTGGGACAGTATTCAAAATTGACACCCAAGTATTGCGGGAGATTTGAAATTTTATTGAAAGTAGGGTCATTCATGTAGAAGTTATCCCTACCACCCAATATTAAAGTGCATAATGTGTTTCACGTTTCTATGTTGAAAATATATGTTCATTATGTTTTTCTCATGTGATTGATTAGAATGTAATCGAGGTGGAACCCAAAGGAGAGTTCCACGTGGGGCCAGAGCGCATTTTTTACATGAGAGAACTTTTACTCCAGAACCATACCATTGGACAAGTCAAGAAGCAATGGAAACACCTTAGTCCAGAAGAAGCTACTTGGGAGCTGGAAAGTAATATGTGGGAGGCATATCCAAACTTATTCCAAGAAGATGTAATGGAAGAATAAAACAAAATTTATAACACTGAGGATGGTGTTATATTTTAAGGGGACGTGTATGTAATACCCCCTGAATTAATAATTGTTATTAATTTTGCTGGAAAAATACTTTATTTTTTATTATATTTTGACAGAAAAGTCAAGAATAATTTTTTTTGTAATAAGAACATTTTTATTTAATAAAATATGTTGAAGGGGGCCAAAAGTGGATATAGCCACTGAAGAGTGTTTGATGACCCACAAGAGGAAAATAAAAGTGGAAGAATCCATTGAGTGAGAACTTAGAATGCAGGAGGCATCATCCCTAAAAATTAGGTCACAACTCCTAGTTGAGTACTAAAGAGAAGGAGGCTCATAAATGACCAATTCCTAAGAAAAATACTATATATTAGTATGTCCATGACTAGTGGGAGGCTAGCATTGGATGAGGATTAACATATGGCAAATGCAAGACATGACACATTGAAATATTTTACTCTTATGTTACAGCGAACAAGCTCGGGGGTTCTAGAGGAAGTAATTTGGCTTCTCTAGGAGTTGGTTGGGAGCAACAACTTCTCCACTTTTGTTTTTACCAGCGTTTGTGCCATGTTTATATGTCATGTTTTTAAATGTTGTAAAATATGTTTAAATCCTATATCTGAATTAGATTAATGTCTATTCGAGTTGGTTTCAGTTAGCTTACTAATGTTATACTTGAATGATGAACTTGATGGATTGAAAGCATCTATTTCTAATATGTATAGTGTATTCCTACATTTAATTGCATATTCTCTATTGCATCAATTTTTGTTCCCTAAATTATTTCTTTTTATTTATTTACGAATCCAAATAAAGTATGGATCTCTAAACTTACTAGGAACCAGTTAAATTTTATAAGTTTTACTCCACTGTATGGTTTCATAAAACTTACAAGTATATGAAGAGAGAATGCTACTTAAACCATGTACAAATAGAAATATTCTAGAGTATAGCTCCTGTTATAGTTTAGATCTATATTGGTCCTTGCATATGAATGGAATTCACTTAAAAATAGTAATTCATCCTAGTTCTTACATGAAGCATCAACATTAGATTATGATCTATTGTTATAATATAAATTTGTAGTATTTACTATATATTGACGAAATTCCTTTAATAATATAGATATGTAGTAGTTAATGATTTCAGATAGAATCATTTTAAATAATATTAACATCATTGCAACTCATAAGACCCAAATTTAAGTATTATAATTGAATAAGATCTACATATGAAAAAGAAATGATGTTATCTTATGTATTCATATATAGAAGAAACTTATAATCAAACCAAACCAGATCCCTTAATCCACTTAGTTGGATGTTAGATATCACGATATCGAATCTATTAAAGGTAATTACTTAATATCCCTTTGATAAAATAAATCATAGTTTATAATTAACACAACTATGAAGTCACTCTATGTTTTAGGCCATAACCGTAACTATAAATCAAAGATACACCTTTTCTATCCTAGTAGTTATACAAAATTTTATTATTGTTCTCTTAACGATTGTATATATGTCACAAATCAGTATAATAAAAATCATGGATGCATGATTTCAGTCAAAACATAAATTTAAACTAAATAAGAAACATTCATATGTCGAACAACCTTACGGAGATCGTGGGATCTTTTTCCCTCACGGTATTAATGAAATTACAACAGTGGATAACAAACATATGGATCAAAGATCCTACTATTTAAAATCTTTAGAATATGCATATGATAACATCATTGCTAAATATTAACCTACTTCATCTATCACCGACCCTAACGTTCAGGTTATTTCAAGATAACCAATGTTGTAATTGCAGGGTCGTAAGTCCACATCGTGGCAACCCTAGTTTATACAGAGGCAGAACCTGGATCAAATATACACTAGATAACAATACCTACATAGATCGTGGGATAAAGTCTCATAAAGTTATTTACCTAAATGCATAAAACTAAAATAAACATAGACAAAACCACATCTTCTTTATTGCGGAACAAAACACATAATATGGCTGTAAGACCATGTCAAATGGTTGCCACTTCCAGCAAAACCAATGATTCTTATATTTTTAAAACAGTCACAGACACTGCGAGGTAAATGAAATATTCAAGCTTTTAAAATGGTATACAGGATGGACGTAAGCCCATTTCATGGCCAACATTAAATCTTATACAAGTTTACATTCACATTATAGACGGAAAAATGTTACAACAAAATTATTTATTAAAACAACTTTTGTTTTATTAACCACTATGTCATACGGTAGGAAGACCATCGAGGATGGCCACTGTAATTCAAATAGATTTACACAGGCTTAAAACCTTAACAAAATTCACAAAGGCTCCATGGCTAGGTCCCTCTTCTTTTCAATATTTTACACAGGAAAAACTAAAAGCAATAAATACATCTACGATAATGACAGAGGTAAAATGGTCGTAAGGCCTCTACAATACAGGTTAAACCATAAGGGTTTCCTTCCATGATTTTTGTATTAAAATAAACATATATTTTTCAATGGTATTGTTCACCCTTGTTTCCATGCCCTTTTTCGCCTCTACCTGCAACAATTTTAGACTAGAGCATTAACTGTATGTTAAACCTATGTAAAAACTAAACAAATGGAAATTGGTTTTAATTTTGAAAGCGATTTACCTAGGAATTTGGAAACAAAAGCCTAAGAAGAGGTGCTCGTGTCTCCTCGTTCTCAAGTTCCGAAATTGCAATGTTTCCAGTCACATTCAGTAATCATCACTTCAAAATAATATTGTAAAAACCTAGTAATAAGTTATCAAGGTTTGAAACCTTACCTTGGAACTTGGAAACGAGGGCCATGGGTTGACTAATTCAAGCACACTTATTCCTCCATAGCATAAAACCACCAAAAACAAACTTTCAGTATTGATTGAAAGACAACTATTGTAAATAATTGATAAATTGCAGAATGGAAATCTTTACTCACCTATCAAAGCATACTAATCCCATGGTAGAAAAGATTGGCATGCTCATCAAAGCTCTAGCACTGAGAGAAAGTGAGTTGAGGAAATATTCAAAAACATTTACCTCAAGCAATGACCATTAACTCACTAAGAACGAAAAAAAACAACACCATTAATGTAGTAAACCAGAGCAAGTTCTATGCAGAGCAGAGCTTGACCTCAACTAGCCTTCGACCAACAAACATAACCAAATGAGGGCCAAGGACAAATTAATGACCCTTTTAAAAACCCTATCTAACTTTTACGATCTCACCATCTAGGTGTAGGGTAGGGATTAAATCCTATACTGCCTCGTAGTACTAGCTCCGGTGCCAAATCATAGCCAGGACATGTTTAAATGTCAACCGAAGGTACCATTTCTTTGCATGGAAAAAATAATTACAAACTAAATCATTGTAAATCCAACCATAGATTTCTTTTAATTACCAAACACTTAAACTATTCCTTGGATTATCGGATTATAAAATATACCAAAGCTTATAACATGTAAGCTCAAACCTTGCTTCGAAACCACATCATGTATCATATACACTTATCCGAGAACCTTCGTGGAGTTGGATTGGGACATAATTCCATCATGGGTTATGGATATACCCATACCTCTTCCATGGTATTTTATAACATATGTTTAATACAAATGGCTATACCTTAGCATTGGGCTAGGCTGCCCAATGCTAAGGTATTGGGAAGGTTTTTAATCATAAACATAGAACTAGGAATAAAATCATTAAAACTATATTGTATTATTACAACCATATTGCATGCATGGGGTGGGTTATGCATTAATCTATAAATCATGGCTAAAATCATATAAATTATATTTACTCATGCACTTCAAAGACTGTAAATAAATGCATTAAAACCAACACATGCAAGGTCATGCCAACTAGAAAGTGTAAACACTCACTTTTATTAATATTAAGTGGTCATTGTATGAAAAGCCATATGCTTACAAACCCTAATCCTCTCACGCTTAGGGAAAGGTATTTACATACATACTATAAACTATGATAAGGCCCAAGCCTTTAAAGTATAATAAATAAAGAACAAGTAAACAAAGTACATCACGTGCATGATCATGGATGAAGGTTCTGGAAGGAACTAGACATCATAGGCATCATCAGACCTGTCATAACCAACAAGACCAAGATATTAAAATATCAGCAGTAAAACGTAGGATTATGCTAAGTAAATGTAAAAGTAATGTATGTAATTTTCTGTTATTTATGATTTTTAGGTGTGTTACATACTCTCTCCCTCTCTCACACACACATCTTTCCTCCTCTCCCTAACCCTTACTAAACACTTCTCTCACTCTCTTTCTCCCCTGTTCCACTAGTCTCNACCCCCCTACACACACATTCTTATGCCTCCCCCTACCACTAACACCTCTCTCTCTCTCTCTCTCTCTCTCTCTCTCTAACCCCTTATCTTACTCTCTTCCTCTCCTTCTCCACTTACCCTCAATATCCTAACACCCTTCTCTCTATCTCTACTTATAACCCCTTAACACCCCTCTAGTATTAGGAATGCATGAAAATACAAAGGAAGTTGAAAAATGTTTACATAATTCTAAGAAGGTCACACAATAGTCAATTTCATGCCAGACAACACAATTTTCCATTTCATTGACTACAAATTAGAATTCAGACACAAGTTAACATAACAGTGAGGGATACGATCATTGCAAGACAATTTGGTATATAATGGATGAATCAGGTTCATCTGGTTTGACTTGAGTCATCAACCTTAGGAAAAGGCCTCAACCATAGCCCATATCCCTGTTGCACCCCACTAATTGTGTTCTTTTGTCACACACTCTACACACCCCATCTCTGTGTTACTTCAAACTCTACATTCTGCACCTTTCTTCATGCGTACTAACCTCAGTTGCACACCCTCTCTCCCCAATACCATTGTTTCACATCCCTCCTTCTCCTCCATGATATGTCTCAATATTCATTTGTATGACCACTCTTTCACATGCAACAATGTGTAAAATACACAACCTCCTCCACCATCCCACCTAATCCTCCACTAAGCATACTTAGCATATAAAAACATGATTAGCGATTAAAATAGGATTTAATCTTTAAAGTTAGGAAAGTGTCTTGCTTTTTGGTAAGAAAGATGATACCATGTTAAAACATGACCCACTAGGACATCACAGACCTCCTTACTTCTCTCACGGTGAATTCACCTATCCCTAGTGTTTGGCCACCACCGAAGCCAATTTCTTTTATGTTTTATTAAATAGTAATGTCAAAGTGTACATTTGATCTTCCATATAGGATTTTCGCTTAACAACATTTGTACAACATACACATGATCAAAACAGGGGTCTTAACCAAAAATAAAAAATATTAAAGAATGTCCACTCCAAATGTTAAACTCTCAAATATGCATACAATTATATCGAATACCACATTGACAAATAGTACTTAAATTTAGTATGCCGTATATCTCTATCCTTATGTTTTCTATAAGACTAATACTAAAAGATTATAAATGTTGTTCTAAATTACTAGTATGAACAATTTTTATCTAAGAATCGTTTAGAACAATGGTATCAACAATTGTTCTAAAGTATTAGTATGAAGAATTTTTATGTAAAAACCTATCCTTCTAATAACTTTCATAGAGGCTCTCTTGTTTTATATTGATAACAAGATAAATATGTCCATTTTGGGGACCATAATTTTTTCATTTTCATTTTCAATAAGAATATAATATTAATTTTACTAAAAGTTAAAAATAATAATAATATCAATTTGATAAAAAATTTAAATTAATATAAAACATTTAATTTATAAAAAATTATAAAATTACAAGACAAGTTAAAATTTACAATAATCCAAAACAAATTAATGGTTGATTGGAAGTACCTCTCATAGCTTATTGACATTGTTGGTTCAGAAACAAGGATGCTTGTTAGCTCACAGAAGTCCATCTTTATGTACTTTAGCTTTGATCCTTGGATTAAGGACCAAATTTCTAAGCTCCTTCTGTATAAAATGGAAGTTCTGGCTTCTTTTTGTATAAAACGGAAGTTTTGGATTCCTTCTGTATAAAATGGAAGTTCTGGCTTTAATTATCTACAGTATTATTTGAATCCAAACTACTACTAAAAAAAATATTGGAACTTGTTGATCCAAAAGTTTGAAAAGGGGATTAATAATTGGATCTTCATATATATTTCTTTATGTGGTAGCCTTATTGTTATCTTTCTGACTATGATTTAGGATTTAGTCATCAATATAATTAGAAAAAGAATGTTACAGTTCCTTTCGGATGGTAATATGAGATAAAAAAATGTTCCATCTATCTTCTTGGGAAGGTTTATCTTTAGCTAAAAACATGGGAAGTTGGATTTTGAAACAATTTGGTTGGCTTAGCTTTTCTCTGAGTGTAACACCCCATGAATTAATAATTATTATTAATTCTGCTGGAAAATACTTTATTGATTATTTTATTATTTTTATTATTTTTGATAGAAAAGTCAAGAATAAAACATTTTGTAATTAGAACATTTGTATTTAATTAAATATGTCGAAGGACGGAAAAAAGTGGATTTAGTTGTTGAATAGTGTTTACTTACCCACAAGAGGAAACATACAAGTGGAAAAACCTTCGAGTGAGAACTGAGGATGCATGAGGCATCGTCCCCAAAAATTAGGTCACAACTCCTAGTTCAGTGCTAAAGAGCAGGAGACTCATAAATGACCAAGTTCTAGGAAAAATACTATAAATTAGTATTTCCATAAGCAACAAGAGGCTAGCATTGGATGGGGATTAACATCTGTGAAATGCAAGAGATGGCACATTGAAATATTTTCTCCTGTGGTTCAGTGAATAGGCTCAGAGGTTCTGGAGCAAGTAGCTTGGTTTCTTTGGGAGTTGGTTGCGAGGAACAACTTCTCCACTTTTGTTTCCCAACGTTGGTGCCAGGTTTATACTTTATATTTTTAATTGTTGTAGAATATGATTAAATCCTAGATCTGCAATAGGTTAATATAAATTCTAAATTGTTTCAATTATCTTATTGTTTTTATACTTGTATTGAGTACCTAATGGAATGAAATCGTTTATTACCAATCTGTACAGTATAATTCTATATTCATCTGTAAATCTCATATATGCATTGTTTTCCTAATATTTCCTCAATCTGCAATTTCAAAATTAAAGTGTCAACTAAATCTATGATTTCTAGTTATAATATAGATATGCATTTTCCAAGTAAGTGAATGAAATCCATGTACATAGTATTCATCCAAATATCCTAAATGAATTTATAGGATCTCATTTTAATCTACTATTATAAAGATCTGTAGAAATTAGTATAAGTATAGACAAATTCCATTATATCGTTCATAATATTTAATTCGAGGTTTTAGAATCAAATAAAATCCATATAGGAATGATATTATCATAAATTCTTACATAGAAAATACCTTAATTAAACTATACAGATACCCTAATCAACTTAGTGCTTCACAGATATATGATTATTAAATCATGAACAAAGGAAAGAAAATACTACAAGCAAATAGATAACCTCCAAATCTATTGAATTTAAAAACCACAAATCAAACCGAACCTTTTCTCCACTCACTCAATAGAAATTTATAGGTCGTGGGATCGAATCCCTTCAAGGTAGGTAATAAATGTAACTACAAATTAAATATCTACTTCATATATTCGGGTAGTTGTAACACACCTAAAATTCATACATAATTTTTTTTTACATGTGTTATTTTTACCTTTACTTTTGCAGCATTCTATGTTTATTTTACTGTTGGTTCTAATATCAGATATCTTGCTACTTACGACAAGAAATGCTGATGAAAAATATGGCCAGTTCCTTCTCGAACCTTCAGCCATACTCCTTCAACTAATGTACTTTGTTTAACTATGTTTATTTAAAAGTTTGTCTTCGAGTCAGGATGACCTAGCCTAAGGCGTGGGAGACTATACCTATCATGACCCAGCCTGCCATTTACCTTTATTGTTTTTCTTACATGGCTTTGGGATTACCATAGATGTAACAACCTTCCCTTAAGTATGAGACTTAGGGTTTTTACAAGCATGTTTTCCATGCATAGATTATATATAATTTAAATAAACGTGACAAGTTTATTTACTCATGAAACCATGATATGGTTTTAATGCATTGAAAGAGGCCCTAGACCTCCGTGGCATACATATTGTCCTGAATGTTTTATAAGTTTTCCTGGTTTTCAAACCTATCTTTAAAACATGCCTATGCTATTTTTTTATGCTATAACAAGGTTCCATGCTATAATTAACAAGGGGTGGAGGTACTTGTTTAATCCTTGCACTAAGGTTATAGATATGCACAATATAGATATTTAAAGGTTTTATGATTTCTCCTAACTCTTATGTTTAAACCTTTTCTCGAATATCATGGGAAGGGTAAGTGACTAGCCATGAACATGATGGCATTAGTATAGAACCCAAGGTGTAAAGGTTTGCATTACATGTTATTCTATTATGGTTTATACCGGGGTTGAACTACACATCCTATGGTTTTTTTTGGCATATGATTTAAGGCTTGATCCTACGCTGATTTATGGTATATTTTGTAATTAGCGCTATATCCAAGAATTGGATTTGCAACTATTTGTTGTTATAAAACTGTCTCTACAATTTAATGGAATGTTTGGGTTACAATGATAATATGTCATGACTGCAAGTTGACAGTGCAACCAGGTCCACAAGGGAGTATATGACTCAATAGTGGATCTCCCGATAGCATTAGTATAGAACCCAAGGTGTAATGGTTTGCATTACAAGTTATTGTATTATGGTTTGTACCGGGGTTGAACTACACATCCTATGGTTTTTTTTGGCATATGACTTAAGGTTAAATCCTGCGTTGATTTATTGTATAGCTTGTAATTAGCGCTATATCCAAGAATTGGATTTACAATTATTTGTTGTAATAAAATTGTGTCTTCAATTTAATGGAACTTTTGGGTTATAATGATAATATGGTAGGACTACAAGTTGATATCACAACCAGGTCCATGAGGGAGTATAGGACTCAATCTTGTCATACACCTGGAAGGTGATAATGATGAGTTGCATAGGGTTTGTAAGACCTTTCACTTGGTCTGAGGGTTCCATTATTGTTATTGTGTTTTTTAGAAGAAGGCTGAGATTCGATGTTTGCAACTTTGTAGGTTTCTTCCACGAGTTTTTCACAATGTTTATATGTTCTGGTTCTTTTGGAGGTGGTGAGTCCTCTGGTTTTTTTACCTCGTCGATGGCCTTTTTATCCGAGCTCCTTCATACCATTGAAGCGTCCGTTTGGTGCAAAATTTTATTTAGCAGGTGAATGCAATGAAGGTTTACTGCTCCAACTTAGTTTGATAAGCTTTCATTCCTTGTCAGAAATTACTGATAATTATTTATTTTTGCACACTTGAAGGGATAAGGGTGCTCAGAAGAGCCGATCCTTGGCCACCAATGCCCAGCATCAGGGTAAGAACTTGTGAACTTTGCAAGTTTTAAATGTTTCTATAAATAGTTTAAACCTAACTTCCTTTAATTCGTCTTGCAGGTTTTGGCACTAGGAGGAAGGTGATAGGGTCACCTCCTCCCAGGACTACATCTTAGAATGCTTGTGTAAGTATTCTCAACTTCATTTTTTGTATAAATTTTTTTACCAGATCCTTTACTCTGTAAAAATTTAAATTCCTTTTTACTTTCTAGTTGCAGGAACAACGGCACGGTCATGAGGTTTCAGAGGTGGCTACAACCTTTAAGATAAATTCCTATTCAAATATTGTCTCTACGTTAATGTTACTTAGGTGGGGTTCACATCTTTCGCTATGGAAAAACGTGAGGAACTTGGAAACTAGGGTTTTTCCTACATATTATTTGGTTTAAGAACAAGGCCACCATCCTCGATGGTTTTACTAGTCGTAACATTTGATGGTTATGACCTATTATTGTTTATCGATTTGTAAAGATTCTTTCTTTTTTTTCTTATATGAATGAATATATATCATGTGCAGAGATGGTATCCGTTTTGAAATGGTCTTACAACCATATTGGAATTTTTAATGAATTTATATGTTTTGTTTTTAAATATTATAGTGAGGTTTATATATAAAACCTTGGCCGCCATCTGGAATGGTCTTATGGCCGTAGAGGAAAACATTTTCATTGTTTTGTTTATAATTTTTTTATGTGTATGAACTCTTGCTGTTAAAAGTGTCGATACGTAATTATAGTCCCACAACCATCATATATGCTCTTTGCTGAAATAATAAAGATCATTACTACCCTTTCTATTATGTAGGTAGTTATTTACTTTTATTTTTACTTGTTTAAATGTTAAATTACAAAGCTTGGTCTTTCCCTATTGGGATAACATATGCGATATCTACATAATCATATTGTGATTTTCATGATTTCCGCTCAGAACCTATGAGTGGTTGTAAAGGAAAGGATTTTCGATCCATGGTTTTTAGTTCCAAGTGGTTACGATATTTGATCCGAAAACCTCGGTAGGAAATATTTAAACTAGGATTGTGAGGTTGTTCCTCTAAGTTGAATGTATTTAATTTAATTGTACGTTGTTATTTTAAAATATATAGTTACAATGTTAAATACTTTGCTTTGAAACCACGAAAATGGTCTTGGACTTACAAAAATTCCTCTGTCGTAATGAGTAAATGTGTGGGGCTAGTTGTGTATCAATTAGATTTGGATGGATTTGTTTAGTTTCTATTAAGGGATTGCGACATCGATCCAATAATTAAGGTACAATTTTGAAAGGGATTTTATTCGTCAACTTATAAGTAGTTTGATATGTTTGATAATAAAAGAAACTACAGAGTATGGATTATGTTTACAATAAAACTAAGGATCTTCAATCCATAATGTACCGAACCCCAAATTTCTCTATGTAAATTCTAAGAAAATGGGTAAATTTTTTCGCTTTTACTATATCCAAAAAAATCAACTATATTAGTCTCCTAAGAGCGTGTAATTACATAGTTATACACACAACAATTATTTTCATCTATTCATATAAGAAAACTATAATTCAATTTGATTATGTTCCTTTGAGTAGCTGACAAGAGAGATATGCTAATAACCATACTAGTACAAGAATAATGATAAGAACTTATACCTAAATATAGAATATCATTTTGTTGCAATTAAGAAATTGTCAAGATACAATTCACTCTAATACCATCCTACATAAGAGTATCTTATTTAGAATAGATACAATCATTACAATAGTCGCAAGACTTATCCTTGAATGAGATAACACATACACATTAACCCCTTATTTTTCTAGTCTTCCCATGCCTTCTATAGTCTGGGGACACAGCTTCAGCAACCACATCTTGAACTCATGCAACCTCAACATAAATATTAGAACTATATATCATCATACAAATTCAAGAGCATAAAACAAGATAAATCTATGTAACAAAGTTAAATATTCTGTAGATGATAGAAACAAGCAACGAAGGAATATGCACCTATACAACTAATTGATTTTACACTTGTCTTTTGAGATCTATTCACCCATTGTAACACAACTCTTGTAACCATCACTTTATATAGCTTACCATGCATATTAGTATCATAAATCCAAGAGCATAAGGCTTATAAAGAAGGTAAATAACATCCACAAACACAACTAACTATTAAAGATACTTCTTCCAACATTAGAGGCAATTTGAGGTCTAAAATGGGCCTCCTAAGGAAAATAATAAAATAATAGTTATTAATTTTGGAGGAAGAATGAAAAAAACTACTGTTTTTGTTTGTATTTTCGACATATCTCCATGTGTTTTTACTCAAATTCCGAGTGGGAGATATTGTTGGATGGATAATTTAATTCCACATCCAACGAGTACCCACACTGCATACTTTTGATGGACCCCGATACCCCAAAAATAAGAAATACCTAAAAAATATGATGATGACATCATCATCACATTTTTTCCAGGTATTTTTTATTTTGGGGTATTAGGGTCCATCAAAAGTATACAGTGTGGGTACTCGTTGGATGTAGAATTAAATTCCGCATCCAACGAGCTCTCCTGCTTGAAATTTGAGTAAAAACACCAGGAGATATGTAAGAAATACAAACAAAAAATGTAGTTTTCTTTTATGACAAATATGTCAATTCAACCACTATGGTTGACTCATTTTATTGAAATTCTATTGGTTCTTCAATTCCAACTCAAAAAATTTAATGTTGGCACTTTTTCTTATAAGGCCCATTTTAGAACTCAAATTTCCTCTAATGCTTAGGCAACTGAAAGTGTGTCCACAACTTTCCTCCCAACCGTAGGGTTTATTTGACGTATGCTTACCCGTCAAAAGCCACCCCCCAACTGGCCGATGAGTCCACTAAGGTTAAAAGTTATAAAAAAAAAACTCTTCAAGTTTCCAAGTTAAGATATCACAAAGGTATACTTTACCTAAAAGTATGAGACTTAGCGTTCATTTTCGTCATAAAAATATTTCACGACTAAACTTTCATCACACATGATCCAAAAGGAAAAGGGTTACATGACACACTCCTCATTACAATATCTAAAATTATCTTATTCTTTTATGGTTTCGACATTGTTCCTTTAGTAGAGAAAGTAACTATTTACTATTATGGTTATTTAACAATGAACTAAAATTCCATTAAAGAATATAACAACATAATACTCATGTTGATCATTTCCATGTCCAAATATTAATATAGAACTATTAATAGGATATCAATACTTCACTCATGTTTTCAGATGTTTCTACACGGTTAAAATATATCACTCACTACCCCATTCCATCTTTGTTATAAGAAGGGAGAAGCGATAGTCCCTTTAGTGAAATAAACTATTTATATCCTTTGTATAGATTTGTAGTGGCATCCTTGTAGTAAGCCCACTGCCTTTACTTAAATAATAATATATTCTTATTAAAGATCTTTTCATATAATACTCACCTTTAAATATTCTTGTACTTAGCCATACATTGATCATAAAGTAGGCCCCCTAGCTTTACATAAATAATAATATATTCTTATTGAAGATATTTTGATATAATACTCACCTTTAAATAGTCTTGTACTTAGCGATACTGATCATAAACATTGGCTAGCGAGGTTTAAAGGACTGATCTTAGTGATAAATCATACATTTGGACATGAATAGTGACGTAGGGTAAAACTAAGTTATTTCTTTTATTTTGTTTGCTCCATGAGAAACATTACCTAGATCTGGTTGTGTATTGATGAATTTTACACATCGCTTTAATACACAAGATCAACAGCATAAATCTATATTTGGATCTTTCACAATAGAAACTTAAAAGTATCGCTATTATTTGGCAGTAGCAGAAATCTATAACATTTGATGTCAGCCTTTCACGTTTACTTATGCCGAGCTTTCATTTCCTTTAGTGAGTACCAAGTTCAAAAATGTATTGTTCAATATTCAAAACATAACTTTGCAAAACGTCTATCGAAATGAGTGGACAAAATTTTGTTTCTCCTTATTTAATGAATGATCTCATGATCCCAAATTCCATACTGTGAGAACTAGAGATTATTGGCATGTACTTGCCATATTTAAAGGGGTAGATCCATATGAAATACATAGGTGTTCAAACCTAACAAGTATTACAGACAAAGAAAATACAAATTGGAATTCAATATTCCAATACTAATATTGCATACAAAGATTGATCTATACCTAACGCGTACCGACCTTAGCTCAACTAAATGCATACAGATCATATTAAGATAACAACTGTTACACAATAAAACATAGAAATTTGGACACTCTCTTATGAGTTCTTTATAAAGAAAACGTAGGCAAGGTACAAAAATGCATCCTACCACTCAAACACAGATCATGGGCACGGTCTTCCTAGATCTCTATAAAAGAAGTGGAATGAAAAAATACAATGATGGATTCCACCATTGAACGAAAATTGTCTTATGGATAATGCACCACACATAAAGGTGAACGCTGTAGATCGGTTCATAATTCAAGCACGAGAAGTGAAAGCATTTACCGAGTTTAGTTTGCTTAAGTTGGTTCAATAAAAACATCGTCAAGGTTCAGATCTGAAACTCATCCATTGAAATACATTTAGGACTCTTCTAGATCTATAATTTATGAGTAAAATGCAGACCAATGATCAAATGCAACCAAAGTGAAATGCATGCGGGAGTCTTCCAGATATGAATTTTTTATGACAGATCAGAACTTATATAATGGCAAAAAGCATCCTGAGATTAAAACGTATCCATAGATTGGATCTCAATTTTTATAGTCGAAACACATATGACATATAAAAACTTAGATAATGGAGAACGCAGCCAAAGGTGGAAATGCATACCAGTTCCTGGATCGACACGTAGTCAAACTCTAGATCTATAAGGATATTAAACATAGTCTAGGATCAATGCAGATCTCTCCCATATCTATAATGATCATAGAACGAATACTAGGATTAACCTTTCTCGGATCTGTACTAATCATAAGCACAACAATGTTTAAAGCAACTTCCTTTCGGATCGGTTCTTGGCATAAGACACAGGAAATTTTTTAACACATCTCTCTCGAATATTTTATGAGCATATATGTAGGCAAAGTATAGGGATAGAGCTCTTCTTAAAACAACAAAACTCTACTGTTATAGCTAAAAATGACACACCTCTACCCGTGACCACTTTTCTATGTTTTCGTTGCATGTCGACACTTCCATGACGACACTTCAAGAAAGTCACTGAAAGTAACTAAAAAAAAACTAACTTGGAGGACCCATATATTGATTTTTCTAACCTCGTTTAACCTCACCTTTCCACCATTAGAAAGGTATTTCTATTTTCTAAAACTTTCCAGAAAACACCAAAGTCTAAAAATCCGCAAAAATACCTTAAAAATGAGTTTTTTGATGTGCACACGAGTTTTCTCAAGGAAACCCGCTTATGTATGTGAGTTTCTATATATAATAGTTGCGTACGCCTTAAATACATGACTTTCTACATTGAAACCCATGTATACCTCCTTATGTATGCGACTGTTGATTCTGCAACCCACGTATGCCTCCTGAAAATGTCAAAAAAATACGTATTTTGAAATTCGGGTAGTTTGGGTAGTTATGCAACTGATTCCTTCAGTTGTAACTACTTTGTCTTCGACCCTAACTCTTCATTAAGCATATAAATAGAGGTAGGGAGTTCCATGAGAGGAGACTTGAATCTTTGCATCATTATGCTGGAGGAATTGGGACTCTCTTTTTCCACACCTTTTCCCTGACGATCATCCCCTTGTGTTACAGAGCTTGGAGGTTGAGTTCCTTAGAGAAGAGAACCAGCAGAATCAGATCAAAATTTCATGAGGTGTCGAACTTGAAGAGAAGGCATATTTGTACTTGTTTTCAAGATTAATAAAGATGTGATGTTATTCTTCTTCCCAAATTATTGTTCAATGTGTGATTGAATCTTTGTTTATGATCATATGATGATGTTAATCATATCATTGTTTCATGTTTATTTGATTATCATTTCTTTATATGCGGTCATAATGGTTTGAGGATGTGTTGTTTAGGAATAAACACCCTTATAACCTAGGGTCCTGGGTTACCAACTTACTTCTAAAAATTGTAGACAATCAGCTTTAAAGTATAGAAAGGAAATAGAAAGATATGTTGGACTCACCCAATTATCGACGGTTGATCCAAGCTTTGTCTTCTCCCACTCTGTTCTCTCCAAATATTTAAGGGATGCATGTCCTTCACCTGCAAAGAGAAAATTATCCAAGTACAACTTATACATGTATATATGGCAGGTTAGATAAACAATATGTAAAGTTCTTAATTGAATATATTCATCAACCATGATACATGAAAGAGACTCAACACAAAGCTGGAAGAAGAATTCTCTTTAATAACAATCAGTGAATGAGATAAGTGTACAACCCAATGCCTGAGACACGGACTCCTCTGCAACCAAAGGACTTTGAGGTTTGCTGCTCCAAAGACTTCTGAAGATATACCACCAGCATAACTTTGATCTCCAAGATTCATTCTATTCATGCCCTCCCCAACGCCTCTATTTATACTTTGGGAAATAGAGCAGTTTCGAAGGTTGAGGAGGTTGAGACAGTTGAGATAGTTAATGATTAGGGCTCAACTAATCTGCATTAATTATGTTTTATATTTTTTAATGTTGAATGGATGTGTACATGACTATTGATATAGGCAACCCACGTATGACACGCAAGTTGCTTTAAGGGAAACCCATGTATAGATCTGTATGCGGGTTGCAATGAGAATAGTTGCATATAGTACACACCGGTTTTAAACATACATAGTTGCGTATCTATGCGATTTCCAGTGGAGATAGTCGCATATGGAAATCAACACATAGAAAATTAAAATGGCATGCTAGTCAAAGGGTAAATGCATCTCATGTCATGCCCATCTATAGTGTTTGGGAAAACTTCAATCCTATAGTGTCCTTTTGTGTACCAACATATGGAAGGTCGGTACTCGGACGGAGAAGTGCCATTTGGGTTGATAATAGATTCCCCCTAATGTGTGAGATTAGAGGGAAGCGATGGCCGAAATGCATTATAATCATTATCTTTAGAGAGCTCAGAATTCCAATGGAGCAGAGGTAGTACCTGAAACAAATACATAATAATGTCATATACAAAGTCATATCTGAGGATGCTATGTTCAATATACTGGAACACTAGCTCCTTTACAATATTTGAGTACATCATATAGTACAGGTACAAGACCATGTATATTACAAGGGTGGATCGAAGCCACAATATACAATAATGATGAGTCTTCAAAGATTTGAAAGCTGTGTAAATAGGTACAACATAGTCTTGCACAACTTAGTCCATAGATAGGAAACTAAGGTATTCATAAACAATCCCAAAGAACCAATACAATCCAAGCCATGTGAATAAATGTTATTGAATTCGAACATGGAGCGGATTCAACAAATTTTCAATCAATAGGTGATAATCGACAACTGAAGAAAAGAAATCCACCAATAATGAGAGTGAATCCTAAGATACAATCATCAAAACTCTAGGTCTTAGTCGTCCAGAAGTATTGATGCGGAACCATACTGTGATGAGAAAGGTAATAGATCCTCCAATGGATCACAAGAGTGATTAGAAACTGGGTAAAGGAAGGGAGACACAAGGAGGAACAGATATGACAATTATGGAATCAGGATATAGATCAGACACAGGGTTAAGTCCTTGAACAATGAGCATGACACAGAGATGACCCAAAGCATATTTTTAACTTTACAGATAGAACAACTAGACTTATCTGTCATGTAGGAGACATGATCAGATTCTCTAGGTAGAACTCACAAGAGGAGGAGTAATACAATCGAAGTAATAGCTGAACTGAAAACGAACACTGAGACATGAGTATCAGAAAAAACAGAGAGTGCTTTGTTCAAGGATGACATGCTGCCACTAACTAAGAATGAAAAGAAAACTTCTTCCTTACCTTCGCTGTTAAATTTTAACGAGTCTAAAAAATTCAACTCAGATCTCTCTTCATTTTTTGACAAGTTTGAAGAGAAGAGGGAATAATGCTTGATAGTGTCACTAATTCGTGGATTTTATGAGCCCGAACTAGTACATTATCACTTGGTATTTTCATGTTTAGAGAGTCTAAAAACTTCGAAGAAGACTCTAGGGGGGTCCTTCTTCATCCAAATTAGTCTCCTGAGACCAAAAAAGTATAAAACATACCACGGAAGAACTCTCTTAACTTTCGTAGAAGAAAATGTGAACCTTTTTCGTACTTAGTCAGCGAGGTCTAAAAAACATTAAGTTACCACCTACCCAACGCTCCTTCAAGAGTAGCATATAGCTTGATTTTTATGAGTGTGAAGGAAAGCAAGATCACTCGAAAATATCCATTTGAGTACAAAAAATGGGGCTTACAACAATAAACTTGATGCCTTGTTCTTAGTGTTTAACGAGCATGACAAAGACACAAAGTACACTCGAAATATTTTTCATGTTCAGGTCCAAAGCACGAAAAAGAGAAAACTGAGCTCAAACTGCTTGTTCCTTTTACGTAAATTTAGTCCCTCAAGTCTGGAAAAGTGATAAACCTGTACCTAAGAATATTCTTCTTAATTCCAAAGAAAAGAGAGTGATCCTTTCTTGTATTATTCCACATGGTCTGAGAAAGAGATAACATACCACCAATGTGGATTCTCATTCATGTATTCTTAATGAGCTTAAACGGACAAGTTAACTCGGCAGTCAAGTCTATTTTTAAGGATTCCGACCTAGGCCTAAAGAAACTCCATAAGGGTAGGGAGTCCTATAAAGGGATATCTTGTAAAAAGAGACCAAAATGAGGCTCAATTTGGCGTGAAAAATAGATAAAAAGATTCCCCTATACCTAAGACAGTTGCAGCACAAGTATCGAAAGACAAAATATGTTCTAAATGGGGATATTCATGAGAGGAAGGCCCTATCCACAAAAGAACAATGGTATAGATAAGGAGCTAATGGTTAAAGATACCATAGTCCGTGGTCAGAATGTTAATTGCTAGGTTTTAAGATGGAATAGGTATAAATGCAAAATGCATGTGAAATGACAAAAAACCATCCTATATGAGAAAAAAACATCTTAAAACGATGATAAACCTGTTACATGGAAAAAAGATATGGTATTAGTTTTATAAACTATGAACTAGAGGGAAAAAACCCACTTGAAAAATAAATTTTCTGTAAATAGTTCAAAACTCAAATAAAAACTCACCATTTGGATTTTTAGCCATAAAAGACAAGTTTTCACCTCTACCTTCAACTGCTCGGTGTGGATAATCCGCTGGACCATTTCCAAATCTGCAAGTGTCAGGTAATACTACACTCCATGCTCTTCAATTTGATCCAAGAAATTGTCAAAATTAGGCCCTAATTTCATGTTTTTAAGCGTCCTCAACAAAGCAACGTTGTGTACACGGGTTGGCTATATTGAAAGTCGAATACACGTGTTCTGTATGCGGGTTTCCAGAAGGATAGTCGTGTACGCTGCGTGAGGGGAAAAGGAAGCATATGGGATCAAAATTTTGAAATTTTATATGAAACTAAATGTTTTCAATAGCTTGTTTACCAGGTTGAAAGATGGTGCTTGAGTGGAGGGAGCACGAACATGAAGATATGGACCAAGAAGCACTCCAAAATTCCCCCACCCTAAATTTTTTATGTTCAAGTGGGTTGTTAAAGTTTTTATGTACCTCACCTATGCGGGCCAATGTCTGCCTCTTAGAGTTCCTGATAAATTACTGGGATCATGACTTGGGCATGTTTGACCTTCAAGGTTAGTCCTTGGAGATTACTTCAGAGGATATCTATTTCATTGTCGATCTATCATGACAGGGAGATCCGATAAAATTGGAAGGCCCCAGCAGAGGCAATGACCCTCTAAGTGTCCAAAACTACATTGATATATACTGCACACCAGGCACACAAAAGAGGGGTAGATGCATCCCTATTGTGCACATACGTGATCTTCCTCTACAAGTATTGACAAGTACAATAGTTAGGGTTGCAGGGTCATCTTCACTTCACCTTGCAACACGGAACAATATAAGACTAGCACTTGATTGCATGCAGGGGGCCCTATATGATTGGTGCTCGAGAGTGATCCCGATTATGAGAAAACATCTCTCTGACTACAAGAGAGGTAGGAGGAAGAATTTTTGATATCCTAGCATACTAGTAGCCTTCTTCTTTGAGAGAGTGTTGGGATAGAGCCCTGCAGTACCCTTTCCAGTTCGTTCTCCTCATCAGCCTAGGCTGAGTAGATGGGGGGATATCTTCCTCCACCAGGGAGTTGGTGGCTCATTGCAGAGTGTCTATGATGATGACTTCTACTTTTGGTGGGAGCGATAGTTGCCAATACTGGAGCAGTTTCCATATACTGGAATTGATTTTCGAGGTGATGTATACCTCATCCTCCCTCCAGGAGGATCATGGGGAGAGCTAGGTAATTTTTTATTTTCAAATTTTCAAATTTTTATGAATTTTAAAATATAGAGATATATACATAGGTATGAGAGTTCTAATCCTATTAAAATGTCAAATGCAGATATTAGACCAGTCTTCCTTGAATAGCATCCACGCATGTATGTGCGTCCTGTCTTGGGAGAAGATGGGGGGCTGATTAGGGTTCTAGAGGGGAAGCTGTCCAGGCTTACCTAGAGAGTACCCACCTTACAGATTGAGCACATCCAAGCCATCATGGAGGAGTTCATGGTTGGTGTACCACCTATCTCGATACACCTTTTGAGGTGGGTAGCCAGAGCAATATTAGTATACATAGATGTAGTTGAGGCTGTTGAAGCTAAAGAGGCTAAAGAAGCAAGAGTACAGGGTGACTGGGGGGACCAGGGTGGTGTAGCTTAGATCTAAAGAATTTGATGGACTTTGATCCATATTTTTTATATTTTTGTATATTATACAGTTATGACTAAATCTGAGGATCAGGGACTTGACCTATCTGTATGAACAGATATTCACACACACACACACACACATATATTGCCGATTTATTTACAAATGTTTTTTATGTGTTTGCTGTATACTTTTATGGAAAATGTGTTAAATGCCAATCCAAGATGTAATTAGCATAGGGTTCTGCACCTGATAAGCACGATTGAGCTAGGAAACAACCAGTTGAGAGTCTAGTCGGACTTCCAGCTGAGTGATACCACATGACAAAGCATCCCATAGAAGATCAATGAAGGCCCTATATTCAGCCACATTATTGGAAGCAAGACCTAAGCAGGTGCCTCCTGAGGCAACTAACTGTCCTAAGGGCGAATAAAGGACCCATGCAGCCGAAGCTAAATTACAAGTGTGGTGACTGGCACCATCAGTGAAACCTACGAACCTCTTGGAAGGCATCTGAAACAACCAACAGATGGTATAAAAAACACAAACCGTAAAACTAATGTACATAAAAATACATACAATAAAATACAAGAAAAAGTGATAATCCTAAGCATAGTACTTTTTCAGGTAGAGCCCATTTCTAGGCTCAGCCAGCGTATTCCCATTGAAATCTATCAATTCATATGTGCCTTTCTTTAGTACTTTTGACACGATATAAGGTTCTAACCACATAGGCCTGAAATTTCCTACCCCCCGGGGTTCTTTGTCTTGGTCCCAGAGCAAAACAAGTTCTCCCTCAGAGAAAATTCAAGGCTTAACTGATTTATCATATTGACTTTTCACCCTACTTTTATGATCTTGGTTTGCTATAAACGCATCTCTACCATGTTCATCAAGGTGTTCTAAATGTAATAGAGGTTCTTCAAGCTCAGTCATATCTGGTAACACATGAATAGCAATTTTTAAAGACAGGATTTCACATTCAATTGGGGTAATAGTTTCCACTCCATGAACGAGTTAAAAGGGGGAGAAACCCGTAGCAGTTTTTACATTGGTTCGATATGCCCAAAGAGCAGGGTACAACATGATATGCTAGTTTGAATGGGCTGCATTAATAGTATGTTTGACGATAGTTTTCAAAGTTTTATTGACAGCCTCGACCTGACCATTGGCTTGAGGATAGAACAAGGATGAATGTTCCTCTCTAAATCCTACCATAGTGGTCAGTTCCATTATCATGTTATTTTGAAAATGAATGCCATGGTCAGTGACAATCACCTTGGGTATACAAAATCGTGCTATAATTTGATTAAACACAAAAAAAGCTGCAGTTTCCCCATCAGCTCTAAAGTTGCGCATTGCCTCTGCCAATTTCGTAAAATAGCCTATAGCAACAATGATATAGTTGTGCCCCCCAGTCGAGGCTGGGTTACACGTCATGTAATCAATCCCCCACTTCATGAAGGGGCCCACCGAGATAACGAGAAATAATGGAGTGAGATGTGACCGCATTTTTTTGGTATAAAGCTGACAAGGATGACAACGCTTCACTGCTTCCACACAATCTTTAAAGATTGTGGGCCAAAAATAACCAGCACGTAATATTTTATCGGCCATTGCTAACCCAGATAAATGACCCCCACACGCTCCACTATGGGCATTATTTAGGACAATATCCACTTCCTCATGGGTCAAACATCGATGCAAAATGGAATCTACCCCTCTATGATATAAAGTATCTCCTATGATGAGGTAGTTCTTGGGATGTAGGCGTAGTTTACGTCATTATTCCCGCGAGAAAGCTGCAGGATACTTCAAAGTATGGAGATAGATAAGTATATATCTGTACAAGAGATTAGAGGTGCAAATAAAAAAGATGTGCTCATCTGGGAATGAGTCATCTTCAATAGCTACATCTTCATCTATTGGAAATTCTGCAATAAGTTCATAAAAAACGAAGGCTTTTTTGGATTTGGTGGACTGAAAATCCAAGTCAAAATATTGGAGAATGACTATCCATTTATTGAATTTTCCTCCAACTATCCATCGAGACAAAACATATTGAAAAGGATTAACATGTGCCACTACTGTTGTAGTCCTTAGTAAGATGTAGTGACGTAACCTCTGAACAACATAAACAACTACTAAGGCCAACTTCTTGACGTGGGAGTACCTTAGTTCAGGTCTATCTAAAGCACGGCTAAGATAGTAAACAACATGCTCTTGGAGTATATCGTCCTCCTAGACTAGGACCACCCCTATGGTCGACTCAGACGCGGCCAGATACAATATAAAATCCCTAGAGTAATCTGGCGAACGCAATAATGGTGCCAACAACAATGCATTTTTCAATGCCTCAAATGCGAGTTGTGCAGTTTCATCCCATACAAATGGGGTGTCTTGTTTTAGAAGGTGCATGAAGCCCTTAGTAATCTTGGCATAGTTTACAATGAAACATCGAAGAAAATTGGACTTTCTCTAAAGGCTCTGAAGCTTCCTGATAGAACTAGGAGGAGGCATATTTACAATGGCCTCAACTTTTAACGGATCCACCTGAATACCTCTATTAGAAACAATGAATCCGAGAAGTCTCCCTGACTCGACACAAAACACACACTTGTGGGGATTCAAGCGAATTTTATAGTATCTGCATCGTTTAAATATCAAACAGAGGTGATATGGATGGTCAATCCTCTTACGAGAATGTGCAGGCAGATCATCAAGGTAAGGTTCGACAATCGCTTTGATATCATGAAGGAAAAATTCATTGCCTGCTGAAAGGTTGCCCCATCATCTTTCAATCCAAAGGCCATTTTTTTGTATGAGAAGGTATCCCAAGGACAAATGAAATCCATTTTATGTTTGTCTTCCAGTTTTATTTGAATTTGATTATATCCGGACAAACCATCCATAAACAAAAACGCTTCACTTCACGTGCAAGCATCAATAATTTGATCTATAAATGGCATGGGATAGTTGTCCTTAGGATAGTATTTGTTCAAATATCTAAAATCAGTACAAACGTGTATGGGCCCTTGCTTTTTATCAACAGGAACAGGGTTGGATACCCATTCCGTCAACGCTATGGGATAAATAAAACCGGGTTTTAGCAGTTTTTCCACTTTAGCCTTCACGGCCGCCGCTTTATGCAAATTGACAGGTCTCAACTTTTTCCGAATAGGCTTGGCATCAGGGTATGTTTGGATCTTGTGCTCGACTATAGATGGATCAATTCCTGGCATCTTCTCACATGACCAGGAAAAAACATCGCAAAATTGCTTAAACAAGGTGGTATAAATGGCAATCTGCTCACGAGAGCAGTTTACGCTAATATGTATATTTTCCACAACGTCAGGGTTTACAGAGATGTTGATAGGGATGGTAGTAGAAATATTTTCCATATTCCCCTCAGCAAACATTCCTTCCCTAGGTAAGGGATTAACGGGCGTATCAACATCATCTGTTAGTCTGACATGAAACTCTTGATTCTTTATCCTTCTTAGCTATGGAAAAAAGTAGGATCGATGATGAAGATCTTCACAGATATTATCTTGTCCACACATGGCTTCCACAATGGCTTCATTAGAAGGTAAAACCATATCTAAACAATCTGTCAAATGCAAAGAGTTTTCTACCCAAGCAGGCAGACAGACTTCTTCCAATTCCTCTAAGACTAAGAGTGGAACCAGAATGGGATCAATAGTGGTTTGTGTGATAGCTTGATAAGCTACTTCCACTGCCGATAGGGGCACTACAGGTTCATGGTGGGTAGGGAGAACCCAAGGATCAGTCCTATCAACAACCATAGCAATGGACTTTCCAACACTATTAGAACCTATATAGTTAGTAGGAGATGGAAGATCGAATGTGCCCATTAGTGATGCGTACATGGGCCAGCTGCTAAGCTCTGTGAAACAAGTTTGACCTGATCAACCAATGGAACAACAAACTCATTATAATCCATGCTGCCTTTTCGAGTAAAGTTGAGTTGGTCAATAGTAACCAACTTCCCTTCGTGTGGAAACACTACCACCCAAAAGACAGCCGATGCAATAGCAGGCATGGCATAAGTCCAGCTTCTTCCCAAAAGAAAATTATAGTCCAAAGGTGCATCAATCACCTCCACCTCAACAGACACTAGTTTCCCTGTCAGCTTAATTTCAAAAGCTAGCAGGATACCATGCAGATGAAATGACCTTCTGTTGAAAGCAATAAGCAGGGTGTTTGACGGGACTAGCTCTGGGGATCCAAGAGCTTTCCAACATGAAAAGGACATAACATATGTAGAATCACCATCGACAACAACTGCCCTTCCAATTGTATTTCCACCATGGATGACATCTATTGATAAGGCTACATGGTAAGGTAGGCGAATTTTAACATCAGACAAGTGAAATTTCTCCATGAGACTCGATGAGTCCATACTGCCTAAGGCTGCTAAGACTGCATCCCGCTGGGCAGGACAACTCTGTAACACCTCTAAAGCCAACATTGCACAACGTGTCTAGGCTAGGTATTCAACCACGGAGTAGTTGGATACAGCCCTAGCATTAGGATTATGTAAGGTCTTCTTAAAGACACCTTTCAGTATCTTGGGCATAGTTTCAGTAGGTTTCTCGATCATGAGAGGGTTAGAAGTTTCACCTATAGACTTACCCTTCTTAGAGGTATCTTTTTCATAGTTCTTATTCTTGGTCTATAGAAAAGTTGAATATCAAACCATGTTGATATAATTGGGGTCAGGGGAATTTGGGGTGCCCCCTGTTGCATTCGAAGCTAAAGCAGAATTCTACCCTTGGGGAAACAGATCCTTTAGGGCAGCCGGTTGTTGAGCTTTTAATAGCGTCTGGGCTTGTCCCATAAGGGGAAAAAGACGGGTGGGGTGATCCTCATGGCACAAATTACATGGGAATTTCACCTTTTTCTTTTCTTTCTTGCCCCCATCAGCATTATTTGTGGGTTTCTGCTTGTTTTGATTTCCCTCCCCTTTCTTTCCTCTCTTCTTCTTCCCTTTGGGCTGCTGATTTCCCTTCTGAGAGGTATGTGCAAAAAAATTTGCATTTTGGGGTGAGGGGGCAGCCTTTGCTACCTCTATCATAGAATGTTTAACAGACAGCTAATGGATCTATTTGGCCAAAGATTCTACAGTGGGAAAATTAATGGACCCAACCACACAATTGGCATGGGGTCCAGGCTTAGGTTTCTCTGCATCGTGTGTTGGCCTCGGTGCCTCAAGGATATTCTCATACAAAATCCCAGGCTGAGAGTAAATCAATTCAAGTTCCTGGGCCCTGAGGATAGCTTCTTCCTCACTCGTCACTCCTGAAGTAGATACATCCTTAGATGTATAAGGAAATAGTGATTTAAGGATCCATTCTAGTAAGAACTCAGGAGGAATAGTGGCTTTAATAAGGCTCTTTCGCCTCCTCCATTCTTAGATGTGATCCAAGATATGGGTAGCCTCGTTCTGCTAGAAGGTAGACAATAAGTCCGTTCCAAAATCATATCGGACAGGAAGCTAAAAGTGGCTAAGGAAAGCGTTAGCCAAGTCCCAAAAACTACTAAACACAACAGAAGGCAACTCAATGTACCATTTTGGTTCATTGCTCATCAATGTTCTTTGTAACAGCCTCAACCTAACTAAATCTTCATTCAGTGAGTTGTAAGAGCACCATAAACGAAAAGTGGTGGCATGAGGCCCAAGATCTTCACCAACTTTACCTTCAAATTTTGGGATGTCCGAGGGGAACTTGGTGGGTACAGGTGGCTAGGAGGCATCATGCCTCACCAGGTCATTCATCAGTTTAGACAAATCTGGCAAGTTTAACGTTGCTAGGAAAGGAAGCTTAGGTCAAACTGGAGCACTAAAAGTACTAGTTTGGGGATTAGAGGGACTTGATCTCAAATTCCCATATGTAAAGGTGGGGTTTCCACCTACCACCAGTTGCGAAGTGGATGGGTTTCTTTGAAACAGATTCCATCCGTGAGCCACAGGATAGTTGGTATAAGGTGTAATATAAGAGGTTCTGGCTACCCTAGTCGAAACTGGGGTTTGAAAAATAGGAGAAAGTATCCCTCTGCTAAAAAGTGAAAAGGGAGAGCTCGTGAATGAAGCAAAGACCAAGGTCTGGAAACCTTGACCATAAGGGTTAGTGCTTCCAAATTTCACCCCTACATAAGATGGTGGTTGGCCTATGTACAGAGTGGAGGGGCGTATGTGCCCCCCATTCCAAGGAAATCCTTGGACAAAAGCCGAGGATCTTGTCGGACCACTCTGGGCAGTGTGTGCAAAGGAGGTTGGAACTATAGGTACACTAGGAATCCCAGTAACCAAACCACCAGAAGCACCTGCTAGGCTTGGGGGAACCAACGGTTGGACCAATCAACTCACTGGAGTTAATGGAGTAGTAGGTATGCTTGATCTAGGGGTACTTACCGGGGGAGGTAGCACCCATTCACCTGGGATGGGTGAGGTGAAAATGAAAGAACTCTCTCCTGCACTAGACATTATTCTACCCATAGGGACACCAATAACTGGTGGATCAAAAGGACGAACCTGAATGATCATAGGATCGTTTAAATCAGTCAAAGGTGTATTAAAATTCCTTGCAAACTTGTCATCCTGCAAGTCTTCTATCTCAACTATGTTCAAATTAAGATGGTTTTCCTAAGTTCTGGCTCACCTAGAAATTCACTGACTCCTATCGGTTCAAATGAACCGTTCATGTCCAATCTCCGCCTTTGAGGGGGAGGTGGAGGTTCCAATGTGATAAGAGGAGGAAGGTTTTGCAACCTTCATGACCTTCTGATAGGTTGGTCCTCCATGATTGTAAATTTGACAATCCAAAACCTAAGGTCGTCTAAACACAAACAAACCATAGAGAAATCACTACAAAAAATCCTAAAGTCTCAACAGTCAGCAAAGGTAAAAGATATGCTTTCCCGAAGAAAGCTAAAATATAGTTGTTTGGCGAACTTGAAGAGGTTCTTAGGCACAAGCAAAGGAATCACCCACTACCCTCCTACACTTTCAATAAGGGTTACCTTCCAAGCCCGCCCAAGGTGAACCTAAAATAGCCTTTCGGTTTACCTATGTATGAACCCTAGATGTCAAGAGACTAGAGGCTACCTTAACTATACCAATAGTCAGAGGGGATAGTCGCTAGCCTGATTCGTATGCATGGGCAGGGTAGTTGAGCCCGAAACTTTGTCTAGGAAAAAATTCACAGATGCGTAAAAATCCTGATTTACGTTTCGACAAGGAATCGGAGGGTTATCTCCTCAGTCCAATACCTCCACGTGGCCTCATGCTTGACTCCTATTTGAGAGGAGATTTCCATATACTATCGATAAAGAGAAGGATTTACCTATCAATTGGCCCACTATGTCTGAATTTAAATACTTATGGGGAGTTTACACTTCCTATCCCACAAGTATAGCCTAAGCTAGTAGGTGTATGGCCCTAAGAAACAAAAATTACTAATAAATTTTAATTATTGCATTTATTTTAAGGGTTGTTTTTAACACGGAAGGCAAGTGGAGTGAAAGACTATGTTGTTTTTTACTCGATAAGAAATGTAAAAAACAATTGGTGTATACTTTCAAAGCAAATTATCACTACTTAAAAAACAAGCTTCTCTTTTATTTTATTTTTGTAAATGTAAACTGATGAAAATGTAACAAATAAAGAGAAAAATAAAACTATATTTTTTGTAATTTTTGAGATTATATTTAAAAACTGAAAACAAAAATGCTGTCTACAAAGCAAATGCAAAAGTTTGTAATGTTTTCTTTTCACATTTCAAATTGGTCAAAGACTACTATGCACCTAAATACACAATACTTGAGTATGCTTGAATAAACTAACTGTATAAAATAAGCAAAATGAATTAAAGCATACTCATAGAACCAAAGATCAACCACCTATGGAAGACTTGGAACGCTAGCTTGGGAAGGCACAATGAATAGAAATCACTGAACTCAATTAAAGGCAAGTGACAAACCAATACTATTCGAAAATAGAATGGAATATACAGTGTGTAGAACCTTGATCACTGATTCAGACAACTAGCACTTAAACCTATTACCCAACAGGAAAATCCACTTCAAGTTGCTAATAGACATACAATCCAAACAATGAAAACTCAAGAGCTTTACAAGAAAGCACAAGGTATGGATAACAAGGTCATCAAACTCACAATGCAATGCTTATAAAGAAGGCCACTCAGCAAGACAAAATCTATAAAAGGATAGGGACAAGCAAACCCTAACCCAAAACTTTTGTGCTCAGGCTTGTACGCGACTGTGTACAAGGGCAACCCGCGTACTGTACGCAACTATGCTATAGAGAAACCCACATACGCCAACCTCTGTACACGAATGTGTGCAAGAGAAACCCGTGTATAGGTGTAAAATTTTCAAATAAAAAGAAAAATTTTAAAGGTCTTCAAGCACCACTCTAAGCATGAACCAAGACAAGAAACCACACACTCAATCAAGGCAAAGGCTAGCCACTAATATACAGAATTAACCCACAGCAGTCTTGGCTCCCCAGCGGAGTCACCAGTTCTATTTTTCAAGAATAAACACCCTTATAACCTAGGGTCTTGGGTTACCAAATTAATTCTAAAACTTGCAGACAATCAGCCTTAAAGTACAGAAAGGAAATCGGAAGATATGTTAGAGTACCCCGATTATCGACGGTTGATCCAAGGTTTGTCTTCTCCTGCTCTGTTTCTCTCCAAAGCTTTCAGGGATGCACCTCCTTCACCTGCAAAGAGAAAATTCTCCAAGTACAAACTTATACATGTATATATGACAAGTTAGATAAACAATATATAAAGTGCTTAATAAAATATATTCATCAACCATGATACATGAAAGAGACTCAACACAAAGTTGGAAGAAGAATTCTCTTTATTAACAATCAGTGAATGAGATAAGTGTACAACCCAACGCCTGAGACAAGGACTCCTTTGCAACAAAAGGACTCTGATTTCTGTTGCTCCAAAGACATCTAAAGATATACCACCAACATAACTTTGCTCTCCAAGATTCATTCTATTAATGCCCTCCCCAAGGCCTCTCTTTATACTTTGGGAAATAGAGCAGTTTCGAAGGTTGAGACAGTTGAGATAGTTAATGAATAGGGCTGAACTAATCTGCATTAATCGTGTTTAATATTTTTTAATGTTGAATGGATCTATACGCGACTATTGATATATGAAATCCACGTATGATACGTGATTTGCTTTAAGTGAAACCCACGTACAGATCTATACGTGGGTTGCAATGAGAATAGTCACATACAATACACGGGTTGTCAACATACATAGTCGCATATGTATGCGAGTTCTAGTGGAGATAGTTGCGTACGGCAATCAACACATAGAAAATTAAAATGGCATGCTCGTCAAAGGGTAAATGCATCTCAAGTCATGCCCATCTATAGTGTTTAGGAAAAATTCAATCCTACAGTGTCCTTTTGTGTACCAAAATATGGAAAGTCGGAACTAGGATGGAGAAATGTCATTTGGGTTGATAACAAGAAGGTATAATTTGTTTTGCAGGTCTCTTGGAGCGAGAGGAACAAGAGGAGTAGGAGAAGGGATAGGGAAAGCTTGGACCAACCTTTAGTTAATCAGGTGTGGACCTTTCTTATCTCTAAATATTGCTTATATATTCTTGCTGAACATTAGGCACCCACCTTTGAACCCAGTATGTTGATGGCCTCTTAAACCCTAGCCAAAGGAAACTTTTCTTTACAACAGAACTGGCGACTCCACTAGGGAGAGCCTTGTCTGTTTGGGGTTTATTTGTATTTCTTTTAGTCTTTTGCAAGGTTTCAGGTTCTTCTTGCCACTTAGGAACACCTTCTAATTCTGATAGAACACCTCCCCTACCTTCCTAAGGCAGTTTTTGACCTTTTTTGGGATTGTTTCCACCCATACACGAGTTGCAAACTGAATAGTTACGTGTCTGGTTTGGTACACGTGACTTTCTATACTGTCAACCCGCATATGATATGCGACTTGTTAGTAATACAACCTGTGTGTGATTATACATGTGACTTGTTGTACTATCAACCCGCATATGACACATGACTTGTCAGTAGTGAAACTCATGTATGCCCCTTTAAACATCATTTTTTCCTCTTTTGTGGTTTTTTCTTCTATTTGAAGGTTTTTGGTAGGTCTTTTCGGGTCCTTTGCAGGTGCCTGAATCTAGGGAGTTAGTGTCATCCCTTTGGTTGTTATTTATCTATGTGGTAAGCCTTTTTATATCATTAGGGTTTGTTCTTTGCTCTTTCCCCCCACCTCCTTTGCTTGGCATGATTTTTGGCTTATGTTTCTAGTCAGCCTCTGTTAGTGATCTTTGTCTAAGTTCAAAAGCTTGTTTGTGTTGGTTTCCTTCTTCTTTTGTTGGTTAACTTCACAATGCCAAAGTATTTGACTTGTCTCTTATCCAAGCATTCCTTCCAAGCAAGGTTTATACTGACTTTAGGGCATTCTAGAGTTTGTTTGGTGGTTGTATAGCAGAGTTCCTTTTGCTTTGTTCTTTCCTACATACTTTTGTTTGTAGGTAGTTTTTCTTTTTCATTTATAAAAGAAAAAGAAAGAAAAAAACATGTTTGCTTTATATGCATGTAGATTAGTTTTCCAGTCTAGATTGCATGGCATATCATTGTTTTTTAAAAATAAAAATAAAAAGAAATTGTTCTTTTGTGGCTTTCAATTTTCTTTTTGAAAAATAGAGAGAATAGTTTTTGCTTTTTGCATTTCATTTCTCTTTGCTTGGCCATTTTTTTTCAAATTTGAGTCAAAACACCACATAAGTTTGATGCCATTTACCCTATGACTAAAAACAACCCTTAAAATAAATGATATAATTTAAAAATTATTAGTAAGTTTTATTTTATAGGGTCATACACCAACTAGCACAAGCTATACTTGTGGGATAGGGAGTTTAAAATCCTGACAAGTGTTAAAATTCAGATGTAGTTAGCCAATCACTAGGTAAATCCTCTTCTATGTTGATTGTGTATGGGAAGATCCTCTCAAACGGGAGTTAAGCACAAGGTCACGTGGAGACTTGGACTGAGTAGATAACCCTCTGATTCCTTGTCAAAGCGTAGACAAAGGTTTTTGTGAATCTGGGGATTTTGTCTTAGACAAGGTTTCAGGATTTGCTACCCTGCCCATGCGTACGAACCAGGATTGCAACTATCCCCCCAAATTGTCAATATAGTTAAGGTAGCCTTCATTCTCTTTGACATCTAGGGTTCATACACAGGTACACTGGAAGGCTACTTCTAGTTGACCTTGGATGGGCTTGGAAGGTAACCCTAGTAAAAGGTGTGGGAGGGTGGTGAGTGATTCCACTGCTTATTCCTAAGAACATATATAGGGACACAAAGTAACTATCTATCAGCTTTCTTTTGGAAAGCGTATCTTATACCTATTTGTCTGCTTGGCTTTAGGATTTTTTAGTGACTGCCATGTGGTTTCTCTGTACTTAGTTTTCCTTTAGGTGCGTGCTTCGTAATTTTGGTTTCCTATCAACCTCAAACTTTGTCTCCTAGTTTGAAACTATGGATAACACCCATTTGAACACCAACCAAGGGACCCCCATGTTGTGAACTCCTTGTACTATTCCTCTCACAGGGAATGTTGGTGTTTTTCTGATGGCCACCTTGAATCTACCTGGATTCACCCTAGGGCTACTAGTTTGGTTGTTTTCTACTCCAAGTGCCCTAAATGCTCTTGATGCTTCTCAAGTAAGCTCCTTATATCAAGGGCATCAAAACACTACTTCCCCTTCACCTGTAGTTGATTCTCCTCCTCCTTCTACCTCATGCAGTGAAATTACTAATACTAGTAACCGACAGTCTAAAAGGAGTAAAAGAAGGAGGAATAGGAAGAAGGCACATCAGAAATGGGTCACCCATTCAACCTATGCAAGTCAATTTGAACCTAACCACCCAACCTTTGGAGTTCATGCTAGGGGCACCTATCCAACCTCTGCAGGTCATGTTGGATCTGAGTAGTCAACCTCTGCAAGTCAATTTCATCTTCACCATCCATCCTCTATATATCATGCTGGGGGGATCCTTCCGAACTTTCCAGGCCATGTTGGATCCAATCACTCAGCCTATGTAGTTCATTCCTAGGGCACCCGCTCAACTTCTGATGTTCAAGTTGAACCTCCCCATCCAACCTATGCAAGTCATATTGGATCCATCCACCCAACCTCTGAAGTTCATGCTGGGGGCACACACTCAACTACTACAAATAATGTTGATCCTAACCATTCATCCTTTGTATTTCATGCTGGTGGTGCCCGTACAACCTCTACAAGTCATGTTGGACCCAGTATCTTAGCCTTTGCAAGTCATGCTGGGGGCAGTCTCTCAGCCTCTGTGGTTCATGCTAAAGACAACCCGTCAGCCACTGCGAGTCATGTTGACACTGTTGAAAATACTACGCATTCAAAACACAAGCCCAAGTTTCCTTGTAAGATTTGTGAGGACCACCTTAATTATAAATTCCCTTCTATTGTGGAGATGCAAAGAGTTTGGTTCGAAGTTCATCCCGTTTTTGAACATCCTGAATTTTTTCAACAACCAGCCTCTCTTAGTCAGGTAGGACCCAGTCACCCAGCCTCTGTAGTTCATGCTGGGGGCAAACTCTCATCCTTATGTAGGTCATGCTAAGAGAAAACAGTCAACCACTGCTAGTCATGTTGAAACCATTCAGAAAACTAGTCGTTCAAAGTGCAAACTTAAGTTCCCTTGTAAGCTATGCGAGGGAGATCATTTTACTCACCGGTGCCCTCCTATCATAGAGGTGTCAAGAGTGTGGTCCAAGACTCAAGAATTTCCTTCTCCTAAACAACCTATAGTTTCTCAACAAACTACTCAACCTTTGGTTGATCAAGTGGTTGAACCAATCTCATCTTTGGTCGATCCCACTCTTCTTTCGGAGATTGACCCTGATGTGATTGAACCAATGTCATCTTTGGTTAATCCCACTCTCCCTTTGGAGAGTGACTTTCATGAAGCAGTTGAATCGATACCATTGTCAATCAATCCCACTCTTCATTTGGAAAGTGAAGTTTCTAATAGTCACATTTTCTTTACTGCCAGTTCAGAACTTAGTGAACAAGGGGGCACTAAACTCATTTCGGATCAACCCCCACCAAGCTCTCGAATTGCTTCCTTTGATTGGGATAGCCTAGTTTAGTCGCGCCTTCCTTCTGATGCACCTTTCCCAATAATGGTCAAAGTTGAATAATACATGATTGTTCATTGTGTTGTTGATGAAGGATCCTTAGTTAGTATCTTGTCTGCTCATGCTTGGTGAGGCATGGGATCTCCCAGCCTTTTGTTGGCTGCTAGTCAGTTACTAGCATTTTATATAAGAACTAGTATAGCCTTGGAAATTCTCACTCAAACACCTGTTACTTTGGGTGGGAAGATCATCTTAGTTGACTTCATGGTGATAGAAGACCCCTTGGAATTTAATATGCTCCTTGGACATGATTATGTTTATGCTATGCAAGCTGTGGTGTCAACATTCTTTCGTGTGATGTACTTTAATCATGGAGAAGAAATTGACACTATCGATCAGTTGAATTTTCTTGATCCGTCTCATGACTTGGCTAGAGACTAGGTCTTTCCTTTACTAATTCCCAGTGTTTCTATAGACACTACCCCACCCCAGGTGAGCTATGTGGCCTCATTTCCTTTGCGTTCATGAGCTATGTTTTCATGCTTACCTTCTTGGGACTTGGTCACAGAAGTTAACTAGGTGAGTCATCATGTACAGACTGTGGAGCCTTCTCTTCACTCTGTCAATCCATTTGAAAGTTTAGACATGTGTCCTATCTTAGATGATCTCCTTCCTTCGGATGAAGTCTTCTTAGAGTCTTTCATACAATCTGATCTTCTTTTGGATGTCGATTCAGATGTGACTAGGTCTAACCCTAATTTTCCTAGTAATCCTGACCTTTCTTCTTATGTTGGTCTTGTTGAGTCTCTTGACTCTTCCTTTGAATAGCAAGTCAGTGATCCTGATGAGTTTGATTTTTCTTATGAATTTTTCAACTCCAGTGATACTGAGTTTGTTCCTACAGACCCTATCTCCCTTGTTGATTTTTTCTCTCCTCCTAAGGTTGATATTACTGATTATAAACCCTCAATCCTTGGTTCTATAGAATCTTCTTCAGTTGATTCTACCTTGGATTTACCGTTCTTAGAAGATAGCAAAGTCGCATGTGTTTTTTCCAAAGTAACCTGCATCATAAATTTTCTTTTGAATATGATCCTGATGTTGTTGTTTCTAGGATACATGATTCTTAGTTGGATTCACAATTGTTTACTGGCCTTGTCTTCTTCTTCAAGCTGTAATTGCATTTGCATGTGCCCTAGTCACCCTTAAGAGCTTAACATCGGCTTCCACACTTTTAGCTCGTTGTATAAGCCCTTATCTTTGTTCTTATCGTCGCTAAGCCTTGCATCATTTTTCCTTTGTAACTTGACACCTTTTACCTTGAGGAGACATTCCCTAAGTATCCTTGTCTTGCACTCTTTCCTTCCATTATGCATAGGTTTGTTCCTCGCGCTTGGAACTAGTTTCGCTTGCCCCTGACACTCGTCTCCTTGCATTTAGAGCATTTTTTCTGCTCTCCTTCGAGCTCATTAAAAACAGTAAGGTGGTCGTGATTTTAATTTTCTGGACTCATTAAAAATTCACTGGAAATATATTGAGGTTCTTTAGGCCCACGTCTGACTCGTCAAAATAGACTTGACTGCCGAGTAAACTTGTCAATGTCTCCTACATTGCAGATTTGTGTCGTTGGTTATTTCATGTCAAAAGATGCCTAAGTCACTTTCTGTGTCATGCTCACTGTTCAAGGATTAAACCTTTGTCATCCATTCTATAGTTTCCTTGACCTTTTGTGTCAGCCATTCCTTGGTATCATTTCATTACATCATGTCTTCAGTGGTCCTTGTCATGAAATTGAGTACCAATTCTAGATCCAATTAGTCTTTGACTTACCTCGTGTTGGATGATGAAGGATGCCTTAATGCCTTCCTTCCAATGGATCTCTTCCTATCAACTGCAACACATCTTGCTTTGGGTATGAGATTTAGAGTTTTATGACAATACCTTGGGGATTGCAGTCATCAATGGAAATTTGCTTTGCTATTGGGTAGTGGGAATACCTTAATGTCTCATACTCGATGGATTCTTCAAGTGTTCGACTTCAAGTCCTTGTATTCACACTTGTTAGAATGTACTAGGTGCCTTGGGGACCATTTTCATTAATGGTGGTTTCCCTTGTGTTTGTTAACTATTCTCATCATTGATTGGTAATCAAATGGTTTCCTCCATGTTCGACTTCAGTTCCTTTATTCGCATTGTTAGGATTCATACCTTTTTTGGGCAGTTTGAATTGAAGACCTTGGGTCGACAGTAGCATCATCATTTTGCTATTGCCCAAGTTGTGCAAGAACTTGTTACATTTTATATGACATTTTGCTAAGACATAGATCCACCTTGTATTTTTGTGGCTATGATCAATTGTCGAGTATGGATCCACCTTCTTCATTTGTGGCCATGACTCCTTTAGATTTGATATGGCACCTTTTTTCATATTGAGTGACCATGATAGTTTCATCAGTTATACATATGTTGGATCTGATTGTATCTTTATGGCGATCTTTTGTATATGGACTTGTATGCCCCAGAGATCAGTTTTTTTATGACATTTATCTCTCTTTTAGGTACCTTTGTTCGAGCCTTTTGATCTTGGATTCTCTACTCTCTCCATACTCAACTATTTCCTTTATAATGTATTTCGGCTATCTTCTTCCCCTCAACCTCATACATTAGGGGGCATCTGTTATAGCTAAAAATGACACATCTCTTCCTGTGACCACTTTCCTATGTTTTTGTTGCATGTCGACACTTCAAGAGAGTCACTGAAAAAATACCTAACTTGGAGGACCCATATCTTAAGTTATATAACTCAGTTTGACCTCATCTCTACACTGTTGGAAATGTATTTCCGTTAGCTAAAACTTTTCAGAAGAAACCAAAGTCTGAATATGTCCAGAAATACCCCAAAAATGAGTTTTTTTATGTGTACGTGAGTTTACTTAAGGAAACCCGCGTATGTACACGAGTTGCTATATATAATAGTTGTGTATGCCTTAAATACACAAATTTATACATTAAAACCCATGTATACCTCCTTTTGTACGCAACTGTTGATTCTGCAACCCACGTACGCCTCCTAAAAATGTCAAAAAAATACATATTTTGAAATTCGGGTAGTTTGGGTAGTTATGCAACTGACTCCTTCAATTGTAACTACTGTGTCTTCGACCCTAACTCTTTATTAAGCATATAAATAGAGGTAGGAAGGTCCATGAGAGGAGACTTGAATCTTTGCACCATTATGTTGGAGGAATTGGGACTCTCTTTTCCCACACCTTTGCCCTGGCGATCATCTCCTTGTGTTGCAGAGCTTGGAGGATGAGTTCCTTGGAGAAGAGAAGCAGCAAAACCAGACCAAGATTTTGTGAGGTGCTGGACTTGAAGAGAAGGTATATTTGTACTTGTTTTCAAGATTAATAAATATGTGATGTTATTCTTCTTCATAAATTATTGTTCAATGTGTGATTGAATCTCTGTTTATGATCATATGATGATGTTAATCAGCTCATTGTTTCATGTTTATTTGATTATCATTTCTTTATATGTGGTAATAATGGTTTGAGGAAGGTATAATTTGTTTTTTAGGTCTCTTGGAGTAAGAGGAACAAGAGGAGCAGGAGAAGGGCTAGAGAAATCTTGGACCATCCTTCAGTTAATCAGGAGTGGACCTTTCTTATCTCTAAATATTGCTTATATATTCTTATTGAACATTATACATCCACCTTTCAAACCCAGTATGTTGATGGCCTCTTAAACCCTAGCCATACGAAACTTTCCTTTACAACATCTACTACTAGCCTCCCATTCCTCCATTCGACTCTTCACCTAAAAATTTGAGACAGATGCCTTACGGATCTTCATCCCCATCCTAAAATGTTGAGCGCCCCCGCCCTTTTTCAATCGCCGGTCCGTCCATAGTAAAACACACCCACGAGGGAAAATGTATGGTTAGTGCGCCATGCCCTCCTTTATGGAAAACAAATAAACACGCGTCCCGTAAACCAACCCAAGTGTCATGGTAAATCATAACAATTATACTAAATCTTCGACCAATTATCCGAGGATATTGCCTCTTTGTCATTGTGAAATAAATACTTTGAGATATTCCTCCCACACTAATCCAATGGCTTCCACTCTTAAATGGATATATCTTTTTCTGAAGTTGAGGAAATTATATGTATTAAATACCATAATAAAAGTTGCCATGATAATAAATCAACTGTAAATCATTTCTCATTTTCCAAGGTAATTCTTTTTATTTATCAATTATATAAAGGATTTACAATATATATATATATATATATATATATATATATATAGATAGATATAGATATAGATATTTGTAATCCTTTTTTCACTCATTCGTGCATAAATAAAGATTTTTTTAATATATGAACACTTTTAGAACCAATATATATATACAGTGCTCACTATAATTAAACCTATGCATTTATGATTCAGTTAATAATTTTTTTGTAAGGGATTCTCATCAACCTAAATACACCTATGTACATATATGTATGTACCACATAGAAATTCATTTTTCTTAAAGTATTAGAATACTTCTTCGCACTTTTGCGAGAAATTAAGGAAAAAATATAGATATAAAAAAAAGAAAGGGATCATACAAACCCACCAAGTAAACCTATTTGCGACTTAATTCAACTTAGGATGACACCTAAGGGCTTATGTCGTCAAGGAAATCATTATTCTTCTTCGAGTTCCCAAGGCTCCATTCATCATTTTCAACTTTCCCCCCATTGGATTTGTCCCCAAACCATCATTTTAGTCGGGCACACTTTCAGTCCCCTAGCATTATGTTGAAATATTGTAAGTTCGAAGAATATTCTATAGGTATCTTTTTGTGGTCCCCGATGGTTCTACTGGGAGAACCACTTGTATTACTTTGTACCACGGTGCTCCTAATCGAAAGAACTAATAAGAGTCATGAGGTAGTCCCTTCTAATTGTAAAGGTGGGTCATTAGCACCCTAGTGTGGTTACTTGAGCTTACATGTGTAACTCGAGCCTACATGATTAACTCGAGCCTACATGTCAGATGAGTTAACTTAAGTGAATGGATGAATATAAATAGAGGTATAGCGCTCCTCATTTGGAGCACACACTCTCACTTGTATAGCGCATTGGTGGAGAAGAGAAGAGTAGCTGGAGAAGAAGGAGGATCAGGCTTTGATCTCCTTGTTGGTTTTATCTTTTGTCTTTTATATTTTTGGGGCATCTATATTGAGGAAGCTTTTGCTGGGTTTTTTCCTTTAGGGTTTTCCCAGGATAAATATGTGTTGTTCTTGTGATACTGTTTCTTTCAGTGATCCTATTTATATGCTTTTTTTATGAAAATGAAATGAAATACTGATGTATTAGCTAAGCATATGAAAAGTTAACATGGTATCAGAGCCACCCTGAATAGGACAACTTTCACAAGGTAAAATAACCCTCTCTCTCTCTCCGAAAGAAATTAGGGTTTCAGGAAAAATTTTGAGTTTTGGAAAACTAATTGCATGAAAAGTTGCGCCCTCCCAGAGTGCATCTTTTGAGCCTAGAATCACAGTTTTTGTATGTGTGAGTCTCTGGAAAAGTCAAACCCTAGTTTGACAGCTATACCAAAAAATTACTGAACCAGAAAACTACAGAAGTTGAATCTTGCAAGTCTGATTTGGAAGGTGAAGAATTGAAATCTCCATAATCCAAGCACACCAGTTAAATCAACTCATTCAAGCGCATCTCCTGGTAAGGTCAGTTTCTCATTACGCAAAATTTCATTTTTTTGTGATTTTCTGACAAGATGGCCCCAAGCACTAAGCTTGAGGACAAGCTAGAAGCCATAGAGAATTTTCAAGCATGGAAATACAGGATTGGTCTCATTCTCCAAGAGAATTATCTTGATAAGTATGTCAAAGAAGAAGTCTCAGAACATGAAGAAGTTGAAGCCAAGGAGAAGCACAGAAAGGATATGATTAGAGCAAAAAGGATTATTGTTGACTCCATCAAGGATCACTTGATCCCTCAAGTGTCATCCAAGTAGAATCCAAAATAAATGTATGATGCCCTTTCCAGAATGTATGATGGAAGAAACATCAACAGGAATATGAATCTAAGAGCTCAACTGAAGAGAACCAAGATGAGTCATGGAGAATCCATCCAAGACTACTTCACAAGGGTTTCTCAGATCAAAGAGCAACTAGAAGCTGTTGGAGATAAGCTTGATGAAGATGAATTAGTTATGACTGCTCTCAATGGTCTCACTAGACCCTGGGAATCCTTCATCTAGATGATGTGTGCCAGAAAAGAAAGCATGATGTTTGAAGTAGTATGGGAAGACTGCATTCAAGAAGAGACTAGAGTGGCAAACAAAGAATCCTTACTGAAGGAAGATGATCAAGCCCTAGCCACTCACACCAAGAGAAGAACAAGTCAATCTAACTTCAATAGAAGAAAATTCAAGGAGTCTCAACCTCCCATAAGAATCCAAAGAAGAAGGGAAAATCATCCAGAAAAAGACTACTCTGGCTTTCAATGTTTTCATTGTTATAAGATAGGACATATTGCCCGAAATTGTCCTATAAAGAAGCAAGAATATAAGAAGAGGATCAACAACAACAAAATATATGATGCTCAGCTAGCAGAAGATGAAGAAGAAGAAGAAGAAGAAGAAGAAGGACCTCCAAGAAATCAAGCAAGAGAAGAAGATGTAGAAGAGTATGTACTATTCTCTGCAATCTCTGGGACTATAACACCTACAGAAGACACTTGGTTTGTTGATAGTGGTGCTTCAAAGCACATGACAGGACAAAAGAAAACTCTGTCTAAACTTGAAGAAAGAATTTCTCCTCAGAAAGTATCCCTAGGAGATGACTATGAATATCCGATCAAAGGAGTTGGTGAAGCAAGCTACAAGCTTGATTCATGTAATCCTCTAAAGCTAAAAGATGTATTATATGTACCTGGTTTAAAAAAGAACTTACTTTCTATCTTAGCTTTAGATAAGAAAGGGTTCAGAGTTGCTTTCATAGATGGCCAAGTACTCATGTGGCCCAAAGGAAAGAATATTGAAGATGCAATCATCATTGGTGAAGAAGAAGGAGACCTCTATAAACTCAAAGGGCACTCAGAAACAACCTTTGTTCATGAGTCCACTGACCCTAGTGAACTATGGCATAGAAGGCTTGCCCACATCAACTAGTAGTCTCTACCTCATGTGAACAAAGTAGTGACATGATTACCAAATATGAAGATCAAGCATGAAGGCATTTGCAAAGGATGTGTGAAGGGAAAGAACATCAAGAATCCATTTCCGAAGAGTGAAACTAAAACAAAAGGTACGTTGGAATTGATTCATTCAGATGTATGTGGTCCAATGTCTTCTACATCCTTAAGTGGCTTTGAATATTATATCACATTCATTGATGACTTTTCAAGAAAGACTTGGATATACTTCTTGAAAGAAAAGAGTGAAGTGTTTGAGAAATTCAAGGACTTCAAAGCCTTGATAGAGAATCTATCAGACAAGAAAATAAAGAAAATTAGATTAGACAATGGAGGATAATATACCTCAAAAGAGTTTGAGGCTTTCTGCAAATATGCTAGAATCAAGAGGGAACTAACTACTCCCTACAATCCTCAACAGAATGGGGTTGCAGAAAGAAACAATAGAACCATCATGGAGGCAGTGAAGACAATGATATATGATCAAGATATTCCAATTCATCTATGGGAAGAAGCAGCAAGAACTGCTATATATGTGCAGAATAGAATATCTCATAGTGCTCTTGGGTTCAAGACTCTAGAAGAGATGTTCATAGGAAAGAAGCCTGAGGTAAGTCACCTCAAGATATTTGGTTGTCCAGTATATATTCATATACCAAAAGAGAAAAGAACCAAGTTAGACCCTTCTAGAAATAAGGGGATAATTGTTGGATATTGTGAGGTATCCAAAGCATTCAGAATCTATATTCCTGGATTCCATCACATGGAAATCAGTCGAGATGTGACATTTGATGAAGAGACAGCCCTCAAGAGATCCAGGAAGTGCTAACATGAAGAAGTGTATGAAGAAGAGACATCTCCCAGAAATAAAGAAACTACATGTCTCCTTGAAGATGAAGGTCCTGAAGAACATGACTTAGCAGAACCACAAGAACCTCCCATGATGGACATGTCAAGAAAGAGAAAGCCTACTTGGAGAAGAGAAATTATACAAGAAGCAGAAAGATATGGAGCTCCTGAAGGCTCCACAAGGGAAAGAAAGAAGCCTAAGAATTTTTCCAATTATGTAGCCTTGATATGTGATCTTGTAGGTCAAGAACCTACAAACCATGAAGAAGCTGTACAGAAGAAAGAATGGGTAGAAGCAATGACTAAAGAATACCAGTCAATAATGAAGAATGATGTATGGGATATAGTTCCCAAACCAAAAGGAAAGAGTATAGTATCCTCCAAATGGATATTCAAAATAAAGAATGCAACTGACAGAAGTATCGAGAAGTATAAGGAAATATTTGTGGCCAGAGGATTCTCTTAGAAAGAGGGAATTGATTATGAAGAAACATTTTCTCCAGTAGCATAGTATACTTAGATTAGAGCTATCATGGCACTTGCATCTATGATGAAATGGAAATTACACTAGATGGATGTGAAAACAACTTTTCTGAATGGTGTGATCAAAGAAGAAGTATACATAGAACAGCCACAAGGATTTGAAGTTGAAGATAGACATACTCACGTATGCAAGTTGAAGAAGGCCCTCTATGGCCTAAAACAAGCTCCTCGAGCTTGGTATGAAAGGATAGATAGTTTCTTCTCAAGCATGGGATTCACCAAGAGTAAAGCTGATCCTAACCTTTATATTAAGGTTGTAAAAGATGAACATGTCATCCTACTGTTATATGTGGATGACTTATTCTTGACAAGGAATGAGAAACATATTATGGAAAGAGAGAAGAAAGTAGCAAGAGAATTTGAGATGAAATACCTTGGGTTAATGCATTATTTCCTAGGTCTGGAAGTATGGAAAAGTTCAGAAGGAATCTTTCTCAACCAGAGAAAGTATACGGTAGAGATATTGAAGAGATTCAATATGTTGGAATGCAAAGCCATGGCCATAGCCATGGACTCCAAAGTGAATTTGTTAGATGATGACCCATCAAAATTAGTGGATGTGACTCACTATAGACAGATCATTGTTGGGGCTCCGACCCTAAAGGTCCTTAGTTTTGGTAACTCCACAATTTTTGAGGAAGTGTAAGTGGAGTTACAACCTAAAATAGTCTTAGGTGTGTCGCGGGTGGGTCGAAACCCCTCTTTTTGTAACTAACTCTTGGGTTAAATCCAGGGTTAGGGTTTTGGGCGCCCATGGTGTAAATCCATGGTTTTGTAACAGTGCGCTATATAAATATGCACTTATGTAAAGAAGTAGGGTTAGGTCTTGAATGATTATCTTATGAGGCTAATGTAATGTGACTATAAGAGATTGTATAAGGTTTTTTGTAAGAAGGTTAAGTCCCAGCTATGTGCGTGGACGAACTCTGCAGCTATGTGCGCAGATGGGTTGTGTTGAAAAGGAAGATCTGCAGCTGTGTGCGCAGAGGCCTGCTGCTGTGTGCGCGTCTTTGAGGACTGAAGGGATCTGCAGCTGAGTGCACATATCAAAACTGTCGTTTTAGTTGTAAAGAGTTAAATAAAGCGTAGTTCTGTGGACGTAGCCCCTACACTGGGGGTGAACCACGTGACATCTAGTGTTTTGGTTCATTTGTGTGATTTGTTATTATATTTTATGCGTTGTTAAGTAAATAACTGATAAAGTAAGATTGTTGTTAATAACTAGCTTCGCTATGAATTCCCAGATAAGGGTTGTGCAAGTAACTGTTTACTTATCTAATCACGAAGCTGCATAATTGATAATACAAGCATTGTGTTAAGTAATTATTAATAGTTAAAGACTCAAGGTACAGTAAGAATCTCTCTTCTGTTTGCAGAAACCTGATTCTGTGGCACTCCATAGCTATTTCGGGTGAGACTGTAGCTTGGTCGCAGGCTGCTGCCGAAAGGGCCAACACTGTGGGTCTTTTTTTTGTGCGAAGTTAAAAGGTGAAACCCGGGTCTGCCCATTTAGCCCAATAAATTGGTTCCGTTGCCGGTTGAACTCAGTATCTGTTGAAGAGAGATCTACGTCGTACCTCGAGGGATATGTTTTGGCGATCCTTTGTAAAAGAAATTGGTGATTGGGTCAAAGCGACCTATTTGAAGTTTGCAGAATAGGAAAATAAAGATCCTCGTCGTAGCGCGTAACAATTTTTTCAAAGGTACATTTTTTCTGATGTTCATGAAATTTTCTTTGGTTCTATACACATAGAGTTGCACCAGTGGTTATCCAGGTTAATAGAAAGGAGGACGAAATTCCAAGAAAACCAGTTTCCTCCCTGGACCCCCGCAAGAATTGCTATCTTGAAAAGAGTGAACAACACGATCTCGTGAGCCATGGATTTTTGGACTCCACGAACTCTCGAAGCATTTGTGACGGAGTTCGCCGTCGACACAAGTACCTCCTTTAGCGAAGCTGAACGACAATTTTTCAAAGGACCAAGGGTGACTGGGACTGCAACGAGCAAAGTGGTTTGCTACGAAACGACAAAAGATATAAGAGAGATCTCGGCTCCTCCACTGAGTATACCTGTTTAAGATTTGAAGCCTCTGAGTCTGCCGAGGTCCCCTCTATTAGAAACCCTCCGATAACCCCACAGCAGAGACCTATTATCCCTGAGAACCTGTCACAATCTGAAAGTAACCCTAGCCCAAGTATCCCTGTCGCAGGTCAGTCTTCCCCAGCTAGTTCAAACCCTTCCCCCTCCCCTAGATCCCAGATGGCCCATTTTCATGATGACATCAAACTACCAGTTTTTAAAGGAACTGGGTTAGAAGATCCAGAACAGTTCTGGTTTCTGTGCGAAGATGTGTGGACCGCGAAGAATATTATGGACATAGATGTTCGACGAACGCAGCTGATCACTTCTTTTAGAGACCAAGCCCTAACTTGGTTTATGAAGTTTTCCAGCACACAGAATCCTGTCTTGGCTGACATCAAAGCAACACTGATCCAAGAATTTAAGAAACCTAAATCAGAATCGCAGTGCATCACTGAGTTAAAAGAGATTCAGCAGTGGCGAGGTGAATCTGTATGGGACTTTGATTAGAGATTCAAAGTTATGCTTGACCAAGTTAGCTTCACGATTGGACCAGCACAACATAAGGAGTGGTTTATCGCAGCATTATTACCCCACATCAGAGGTCCACTCATGCAACAGAAGGTTGGTGATCAACAAGAGGCCTTAGAAATTGCCATAAAGCTTGAAACTGCACCTGTCAAAGATAATTCTGGCATAGCTCAAATTCAAGCACAGCTCACGGAGATGGCTTTAGAGCTTCACGACATGAAAAAAGGGAATTCCACCAGCGAAGAGGTATGGTGTATACGTTTTCGAACAGAAGGCTACGACAAGGACCAATGCCCGACACTGTGAAACTATTTGAATACTGGCGCACCAAACCCATTGAATCCTAGTGTTTTGTAGTGCGAGATCTGTCAAACTACTGGCCAGCATCGACCGAAAGACGGCTATCTGTTACAGAGGTATGTTCAAGTCCCGAAGAACCCTTACTGTAAATTCTGTAAGTCCGTTGGCCACAATGAAGACGAATGTCGCAGTTTGGACCTTATGAGGGAGCGAACCTACGACACTTATAGGATCTACCCGGATGCACAAGGCAATGATGGATATGGGTACTGAGGTGGTCAAGGCGGTTTTAGAGGCTGTGGTCATGGTATGCCTGGCGGAGGTTGAGGTCAAGTTATTTGCTATAACTGCAATCAGGTAGGACATCTAGCTTGAGACTGTCAAAACCCAACCACGACATGCCGATACTGCAGAGCAATTGATCATGTCATCGAGCAGTGCCCGCAGTTACTAGCTAAAATCCAAGAAAGAAACAACAAACCTAGTCTGAGTGTCCAGTTGATTCCTGTCGAGCCACGACCGATCCCAACTGTTAATGTTGTTACAAGAAGTGGAGCTATGACAGAGGCGCAGTGTCAGGCGAAGCAGCCTGATGAAGCTTGGGTCCATAAGGCCGTAGAGAAGACTCCAGCATTTGATGTTCGACGGGAAAAAGAAACTTTTTTGGAGGCCAGACAAGACTTTGTTGATTCAGACTTACCAGCACCAAACAAGCAGCATCAATAGCTGCAATCCCAGGAAGACTCCCAAGGCCAAGTAAGTACTCTTTCATCGTTTTTACAGAGTTGCATCAAATTGTTAAGAAATCAGAATGCCTTAAATGAATTACAAAAATTTATTCAGTCTTGTGAACCTCATCAAAGTCCTGATAACGAAAGAGCTGTTAGTAGAATTAGAAGAACTAGAAGAGAGATGAGACTACATGCTCAGGTAGGAGAGTATGACATGAAGGATATTATTTTAGATCTGGGTTCTGAAGTCAATATTTTAACTAAGCAAACATGGGAAGAAATGGGAAAACCTACCCTTGATTGGTCACCTATACAGTTGAGACTAGCCAATCAGCAGAGGATTGTACCCTTAGGAAGATTTCCTTAGGTACCAGTGGATATAGATGGAGTCCGTACTGTAGCAGATTTTGAAGTTATTGAGATCATTGATGACAGTAACCCCTATCCATCTTTGCTAGGTATTGAGTGGGCAATAGATAGTGATGCAGTTATCAATCTTAAAAAGAGACAAATGAATTTTGAAGGGAAGGGATTGAGAGCTATACTAACATTGGATCCTTCTCAAGGAGAAAGATATACGGAGCCAGTTAGAGAGGAAGATCAGGATATTCTAGACCACATCTATAATATCACAGCTAAAGAAGAATATTATGTCGATCCTAACGCCGAAGGTGTAATGGATTGGCAATGTGATAGGTCCTGCATGTCTAACTCAGATGATGGTCTAGAGAGTTGGAAAAATCAATTATACGAGCTACATGGCCATCGGTGCACACGAATTACCAAATCTCTTAGATGCATTAGTGCACAGGCCAGAGACTTTCCTACATATGATGGGTTGACAGATCCAGGAAAATTCATTGCGCAGTTCTCAGAACAAGTGCCAGAATCACAGAGAATGCAGACTCTGGAAGCAGCATTAAGAGCTACAGCAACGATATGGTGGAAAGGCCATAGGAAGTATATTCACAGTTGGGAAGCTTGCCAGAAATTTCTACGGCTCTGATTCCTAGACCAATTTCAAGGGGTGCGAAGTAAGTTCAATGGGCAGAATAGTCCCCAGGAACATTTGAAGCAATGTTATGCAGCATGGGAACATGTACCTCATGAGGAATGGGTGCATAAGTTTGTGCACACTTTGGAACCTATAGAAAAAAACTGGTATACGGAGGTCGAGCTTCGACACGGTACTGTAAGTTGGGATGATCTTGTTGATAGTTTTATACTTACATTTTCTGTTAACAAAGTTTGCCCTACTTTAGATGCAGATGTCAGACTGATCCATGACAAGGCAGGTGATGATCAAGAAAGAACTGAGTACCAAACTAAGGAGCAGAATGAAGAAGTTAGTGCACCAAACCTAACAACCCCGTCACAGATCTTACCAGGACAGACCACGGAGCAATGTTGTACCAAGGATGCCAGTTGTGACGAAGCTAAGATAGTGATTTTACCGGAGCACAAAAACACGACAAAGCTTAAAATCCAGCCATTGGAAAATAACCGAATTGACGACATGGGCACTTTAATTACCTTAATTATCTGTACTAATGAGATCATGGAAAATACAGTACCGGTTGGACAAGATTTTTATCGGATTTGGTGCCTTAAATGCATCGTCCTAATAGATTTGATTGATAAAGTGTATAAGAGGATCCCTAAGTTGGCAAAAAACGCATTCTACATTTCCTTGACACTTACAAGTGAACCCATGACAGACGAGCGAGAGCTTCAGGATCTAGTAAGAGAGTTCGAACAGAGAGGTCTCCGTAGTCGTTCTAATCCCCCACATACCCCCGTGCCCCGTGAAGAAGCTCACCCAGCCCCGCCGCGGCCGATGCAGACACGGTCCGCTAGGAAAAAGTTTAAACCTGAAGTTCATTCTAAGCGGAACGAAGACCGACACTGGCAATCAGGGAAAACATCAGGGACTCCCTAGATGGACCCGTCGAGTTCAGTACAAGTCCCGACTGAAGAAGACGAGCACATTAAACCACAAAGGCCATCGTATCTCCAGCCTGTCCGACCAGGCGTCCAGCCGCCCCAGCGGAAAAAGTAGTTTACATTAAGCACACCCTCGTTGCCACCAGGTGTACAGCTGGTTGGCACCATGACAGGAAAAATAGACTGGCTCAAGTATGCCGACCATGAAACAAATGATCATAGCAAGTTTCCACAGTTCGCACCTGCTTAATACTTGCATCGCGTCAAATACCCAGACAATAACGTGACACTATTGGAGGTGCGACAGTGGGCTGTCGGCTTGGACACAGCTGGCCTATTAAAAATGCTTGATATTCCTCATTTTGGGTGCAGCACACAAGTGACCGTCGTGGTTAAGCAGTTGTTAGCATTAGTACATGATGGCTACCTGTGGATAGGAGACCAACAAATTCCTATCGATGCCGAGCTTATTCATAAGATCATAGGCTTACCGATAGCAGGGCCTGATCCGAGCACTGAATTTTCGTCAAAACACGAGGTTAAGAAGCTCGCGCAGAGCATGAAGGACCGTTTCGGCCTAACCAAGGGGAAACGAGGGTATCACACTTCCACGATTGAGGACCAGAACATCCGCTTTGCAGCTGAGCTCCTAACGTGCAAACTCCTGCGAAAGTGCAGGCCCAGCGAAGTGCCTGCCCCGGTTATCAGAATCGCTATAAACTGCGCTGAGGGGTACACTTACAACTGGTCCGCATATCTTGCGAGGGAATTCCTGGAAGATGCCCGTGATGCGCAGGAAAAAGGTAGGCCTTTTCATTATTCCTGGCTATTAATACTTATTGCACTAATCGGGTGGAAAGAACCCACTGAGGCTCAGTTCGTGGAGGCACCCCTAGGCATGCCCGGTGCAGTAAGATACGCATCCCTCTGGCTGTCGTCCGATAGAACATCTCAGCAGATGATGAACACTGTGTTCGCCTTTTATGGCATGAGTATACACTATGAGATCTTGCGAATACCACAACTTACCCATGAGTTGTTCTCTCAATATGAAGGTGCCGTGAAATTCAGTGCCGCCATGCATCATGTTTTCATTCAGGCCCGTGCAGATCCAACACATCAGTGGTTTAAGTTACCATATGTAGTAACCAAAACAGACATCCTGGGCATAGTTCAACAATGGCCAGCTGACTGGTTGAGAGATGCAGGAAAGAAACCCACTATTCCAGTTCCCCCTGTTACCCAGACAGGCACAGGTACCAGTCAGGTGCAGCAGCAAAGTCCACTAGAAGACAGCGAAGACCTAAGCGACTCGCAGCAAGAGGGAAATGACCAAGGTGGAGACGGTAACCATGAAGAAGAGGATGAAGAGTCGGCCAAAACTCTATCGGATATTAATCGATCACCTAAGTGCAAATCACCAGAGGTGCAGGAGGTAAGCAAGCCTCAGTCCCGCAAGAAGACAAAGGCGTCGAAGGACAAAGATCTAAACGAAGGAGTCACTGTGTCGTTGGAAGAGCTTCAGAAAGCTCTTGACAGGTCCACTAAAACACTAACTCAAAAGTGGTCACAGTTCGCGGATGTGCATCTTGCTCCGCTCATGGGTGTCGCAAACAGGGTGTCGGAGCTAAAAGAGCTAGCAACAAAATCAGTGACCAATACAGCGACAAGTAGTACCCCAGCATCCACGCAGCAGGATATGAGACAATGGCCAACCAGAGATAACAGGGGCCAAGTGTCAAGCGCAGCTCTTATACTGGCTGATGCAGATTCACGACCGCAGATGGGTATGGCAGTTGGAATCGACTATACCAAGCTGTCTATGACAGAATTGCACCTCTGCCAGTTAGCCATCACAAAGGAGATCCACGCACAAGATAGCTACTCTCAAATATAGTTGCAAGACACCATGAAGCAATGCCAGAATCTTGCAGCAAGGCTGGAAGAAGTGGCACAAAAGAAGAAAGAGGTTGAACATACAAGAGCTACATTGGCACGAGTGCTAGATGAGGCATGTCAGAGTCTTCCTGGCTTCAACATCCAAGACGAAGAGGAACCAGAGAAAATAATTACCAAGCTGAGAGACTACGCCCAACAGTCTCGTAGTGAAATCAAAAAGTTAAAAACAGAACACCAGAATCAGATCGTGGAGCTTCAACTTCGCATCCCTCCAGACACTCCACCTGAGGTCCAAGAACAACGCCACAGGGAGATCCAGGCCTCAGCAGTGAAAATATCAAATATTCTGGGAAGCACAGCAAAGCTGCTGGAAGACAGTATCGAAGCATGGGTGAACCTACATGACCACCCAGATATAGGTAAGGTACAAGAAACCATCAATCTGCGACAGGAAGAATTAGATGCAGTCAAAGCAGAAATTAAGACGCTGCCTCCTATGCAGAAAATGGCTAAGGTAAAACGAAGCAAGGAGCTCCAGTAGGAAATCGACTCCTGCAGGATGAAGGTAACACTACTGGAAAATTCGCTACAGCCACTTGTCGATGAAGCATTGGAATTGAACAATGCTGTGGAGAGTCAGCTCAAAATTTTGAAGAATTATGATACTTTTGCAAAGGAAAAGGCTAATGAAGTTTCATCCTCAGTGTTGCAGGAATTGGTGGAAAAAGAGAAAGCAGTTGATGACATTATATACAACCTCAACAGTCGTTTCCCTATCCTTACAAAGAAGATCCTCCCATTAGAAGAGTCGCAGAGTGCCCCGGGACGGGCCACAAGTGAGTCTTAGGGGCCTGTTGGGGCTCTGACCCTAAAGGTCCTTAGTTTTGGTAACTCCGTAGTTTTTGAGGAAGTGTAAGCAGAGTTACAACCTAAAATAGTCTTAGGGGTGTCGCGGGTGGGTCGGAACCCCTCTTTTTGTAACTAAATCTTGGGTTAAATCCAGGGTTAGGGTTTTGGGCGCCCATGGTGTAAATCCATGGTTTTGTAACAGTGCGCTATATAAATAGGCACTTATGTAAAGAAGTAGGTTTAGGTCTTGAATGATTATCTTATGAAGCTAATGTAATGCGAAGATAAGAGATTGTATAAGGTTTTTTGTAAGAAGGTTAAGTCCCAGCTGTGTGCGTGGACAACCTCTGCAGCTATGTGCGCAGAGGGGTTGTGTTGAAAAGGAAGATCTACAGCTGTGTGCACAGAGGCCTGCTACTGTGTGCACGGCTTTGAGGACTGAAGGGATCTGCAGCTAAGTGCGCAGATCAGAACTGTCGTTTTAGTTGTAAAGAGTTCAATAAAGTGCAGTTCTGTGGACGTAGCCCCTACACTGGGGGTGAACCACGTGACATCTGGTGTTGTGGTTCATTTGTGTGATTTGTTATTATATTTTATGCATTGTTAAGTAAATAACTGATAAAGTAAGATTGCTGTTAATAACTAGCTTCGCTATGAATTCCCAGATAAGGGTTGTGCAAGTAATTGTTTACTTATCTAATCGCGAAGCTGCATAATTGATAATACAAGCATTGTGTTAAGTAATTATTAATAGTTAAAGACTCAAGGTACAGTAAGAATCTCTCTTCTGTTTGCAGAAACCTGATTCTGCGGCACCCCATAGCTGTTTCAGGTGAGACTGTAGCCTGGTCGCAGGCTGCTGCCGAAAGGGCCAACACTGTGGGTATTTTGTTGGTGCGAAGTTAAAAGGTGAAACCCGAGTCTTCCCATTTAGCCCAACAATAATTGAGTCATTGATGTATTTAACAAATACCAGACCACACATTTGTTTTCTGTGAACACCTTAAGTCAATTTCTTGTTCAACCAAGATGGGTTCACTTAGTAGCTGCAAAACATGTGATGAGATATCTGAAAGGGACTATAGACTTTGGTCTATACTATGATGGTAGCCATGAATACAGATTGTATGGCTACACAGATGCAGATTGGGCTAGAAGTATCTCAGATAGAAAAAGTACTTCAGGTGGATGTTATGGTCTGGGATCTTCTATGATTTCATGGTTTAGCAGAAAGCAGTCTAGTGTTCCTCTAAGCATAGTTGAAACAGAATCTATAGCAGCTTGCTCTGCTAGTTGTGAAGCCATATGGATTCAAAAGCTAATGTCAGGATTATTCAACCTAGATTTGGACACTACCATGATTATATGTTATAATCAAAGTTGTATAAAGATGACAGAGAACCCAGTATTCCATGATAGATCGAAGCACATAGAAATCAGGTATTCCTACATTCGAGATATGATGCAGAAGGGAGCCATAAAGCTCCAGTATGTGAGTATGGATGAACAAGTTGCTGATGTGCTGACAAAGCCTCCATCTCAAGTAAAGTTCAAACACTTTCGAGACAAGCTTGGTGTTCTTTGGAAAGACCTTCCTTGAAAGGGGGAGTAGTAATGTTGTAGTGGGATTGTATCATCCCTGGGCTCTTGCCCTAAAGTGATCCGGTTACCTCGGTCATTGAGAATGAAGAGGGATTGTATCATCCTGGGACATTTGTCCAGAAGTGATCCGGTGACCTCGGTCATCGAGAATGAAGAGGGATTGTATCATCCTGGGACATTTGTCCAGAAGTGATCTGGTGACCTCGGTCATCGAGAATGAAGAGGGATTGTATCATCCTGGGACATTTGTCCAGAAGTGATCCGATGACTTTGGTCCTCGAGAATGTAGCAGGATTGCATCATCCTTGAACTTCGGTTCAGAAAGGTATCCGGAGGCTTCGGTCCCCGAGAATGTGGCAGGATCGCATCATCCTTGAACTTCAGTTCAGAAAGGTATCCGGAGGCTTCGTTCCCCAAGAATGCGGTAGGATTGCATCATCCTTGAACTTCGGTTCCAAAAGGTATCTCTAGGCTTCGATCCCTAAGAATGTGGCAGGATTGCATCATCCTTGAACTTTGGTTCAGAAAGGTATCCAGAGGCTTCGGTCCCTGAGAATGTGGCAAGATTACATCATCCTTGAACTTCGGTTCAGAAAGGTATCTGGAGGCTTTGGTCCCTGAGAATGTGGTAGGATTACATCATCCTTGAACTTTAGTTTAGAAAGGTATCCAGAGGCTTCGGTCCCCGAGAATGTGGCAGGATTGCATCATCCTTGAACTTCAGTTCAGAAAGGTATCCGAAGGCTTCGGTCCCCGAGAATGTGGCAAGATTGCATCATCCTTTAACTTCGGTTCAGAAAGGTATCCAGAGGCTTCGGTCCCCGAGAATGTGGTAAGATTGCATCATCCTTGGACCTAGTCCTAAAGTGATAGGGACTAATTATCTCGTAATCAATCTGGTGACTTCGGTTGTCGAGAATGTGATATGATTGTATCATCCCTGGACTTATGTCTAAAAGTGATTCGAATACTTTCATCTTCATGTTGTGTATTGCAGGTTATTGCTGATGATGATGACGTACTGATTGAAAGATCAGAGAATGATGATGATGACGTACTGAACGAAAGATCAGAGTATGATGATGATGATGTACTGATCAAAATATCAGAGTATGATGATGATGATGTTGCTGTTCGAAAGATTAGAGTATGATTATGATGATGTTGCTGATCAAAAGGTCAAAGAGCTGATGATGATGTTGTTGATCAAAAGGTCAAAGAGCTAAAGATGATGTTGCTATTCAAAAGGTCAAAGAGTTGAAGATGTTGCTGTTGATCGAAAGGTGAAAGATGTTGCCGATTGAAGCGGTCAAGGTGTTGATGTTGCTGAAGACTAAAGATTGAAGATGAAGACTACATGATGTTGAAAATCTTCCAATGATTTATAGATGTGTTAACCCTGATGATGATGATGATGCTCTCTCTCTCTCTCTCTCATGTTATTGTTGTTGTTGATTTTGTTGTAGAATAGCCTTCTTTGTTAAGGGGGAGTGTTGAAATATTGTAACTTTGAAGAATATTCTATATGTATCTTTTTGTGGTCCCCGATGGTCCTACTGGGAGAACCACTTGTATTACTTTGTACCCCGATGCTCCTAATCGGAAAAACTAATAAGAGTCATAAGGTAGTCCCTTTTAATTGTAAAGGTGGGTCATTAGCACCCCAATGTGGTTACTTGAACCTACATGTGTAACTCGAGCCTACATGATTAACTCGAGCCTACATGTCAGATGAGTTAACTTAAGTGAACGGATGAATATAAATAGAGGTGTAGTGCTCCTCATTTGGAGCACACACTCTCACTTGTATAGCGCATTAGTGGAGAAGAGAAGAGTAGCTGGAGAAGAAGGAGGATCAGGCTTTGATCTCCTTATTGGTTTTATCTTTTGTCTTTTATATTTTTGGGGCACCTATATTGAGGAAGATTTTGCTAGGTTTTTCCCTTTAGGGTTTTGCCAGGATAAATCTGTGTTGTTCTTGTGATACTGTTTCTTTCAGTGATCCTGTTTATATGCTTTTGTTATGAAAATGAAATGAAATACCGATGTATTAGCTAATCATATGAAAAGTTAACACATTATCAACTTTCATCTATAATTTGATGAGGCTAGGGTTAGTACCTACAGTGCCTTTTTTACTTACACTTTGTTTTTTTGAGTCACGTAGTAAGGGGATGTTACATACTTTTCCCCTTAGAAGTGATACCGTCCTTGGTGTGACATATTCTCCCAAGGTTTTTGTGTTCATTTCCCTTCAAGTTATTATTTCTTTCTTCCTCATCCCTCGCGATGTTCTTGATCATCTTCAATCTTTTTGTGATTCCCACAAGCTCTTATCCCTCACAACTTGCACTTTTGTGCAACGAGGACAGGTATTCCAAAAATTATTCAGTAACATGTCATTAATCCATAAGTTAATTCCAAACATTAACAACAAATCCTTTCTACAACACAACATTTGCAATTCATGAAACATATTTTATCCTTTGTCTGTGCATTTATCCTCGTAAGAAGTTCTAATACATCATTCCATCCAAATAAATCGTGAGTAATTTAGATGTACTTATCTTTTGAAGGACGTCTTTTACCTCCAGTACTTGGGTGCTTTAACTGGTCCTCAACTTGATGTAGACATCTCCTTCAATTGCAAGTTAACATCATCTATTTCACATGCTTTCAAGCAGTAACCTTGTAAAATGTACCATTCACCTTTTCCCTCGAGGGAATTTTTTTCTACTTGAGTATTCATAACATTTACAATGGTTCAAGTATTCATTTTTACTCTGTTTATCGATAGATAAGCACATTACCTCATATGAATGAAAGTGCATATACTTTTTACAAGTGTTATCAAATTCCTTATGGTTCCTCTTGGATTCCATCCATCCAAACAAACATAGTGCCAACAGTACTCCAAGTACTAATCCAAGATACCCAACACGATGATGATACCCCTTCTTGGGCGTATCTCCTACTTGTGCTATTTAGGGTGCTTTAGACAAACACAGTGTCAATAGTACTCCAAGTACTAATTCAAGCTACCCAACACAAGGATGATACCCCTTCTCAAGCATATCTCCTACCTGTGCTATTCACAGTGCTTCACTGAACTGAAGCAGTTCCTTTCCCAAACACCATGATACTTGGAGGTTTCTCACGGAGCCCCTACTCTCGTGATAGTCTATTATAGCATAAATTTGTGTGGAAAGAAGTCTAGCAAGATGTCTTATACCTAGGCATCCCCATTGAGGCATACTGGTGCTTAGCTTGTTCAGGGGAGACATATACCTCCAGTACATATATGTAAACATGTACCTCATGTACATTCTTCTTTTTAGTTTCACATGTGCCAAACGTCTCTCATGTCATTTGGTTGATTGCAGTCATCAAACTTTGGTTCCCATCATGGCTCTCTATATCATTTCCATAACCAAGTCTGTGATGCCTACACTTCGGCATGACTATTTAGTCATACTATAAAATTCTATAACAATTAATATTTCATGTAACGATGCCCACTAGTAAATAATTTCAATCAACTTTATATGTTTTTTTTTCAAATAGTCATAAGCAACCGATTTCTTTCCTAATTAAAATTCATAAGTGCAATATAATGATTTGAACCATCTCATTCCTTGCATAACGACGGTATAATATTGGTATTTATACGTGTGCACTTTTAACATAACCGATATTCATTTTACTTTATTTGTATATGTACAATCGTAAAAGTACATACCTCTATCATCGTTACCCAACTTTACAAGTGAGCTTACTTTGTTAAAACTCAACTACAACAATGAACAATTCCAAATATGTTCTATATGATCACTTTCTTTTATAACACCATTAATCCTTTACCAATAACACACAACAAAATGGGTCAATATTTTCCTCAAACTAAATATTAAGTAGTCATCCATTTGTTGTCCCAGCCTTTCAATGCTAACCAAATTTATCTTAATAAGAATCATGTTTATACTCAAAACCTAGAAATGGTACTTATCTTGTTTTAGATGACCAATTGGTAGGTCTTGATCGAGCGCAATCCTCGTCCATCCATAGGTTTTTCGAAGGAACTTTTCACCCCTCATTTACTTCCTATCATGCAAAAGTTGCAAGGTTGGTTTTCCTTCACCATTGCATCTCCTACTAAATGAACTTCAAAATTTATCGTGCATTCATCATGAGAAGGAAAATACATATATAAAATAAATAATTATATTATTTTCTACTTTCTTTAATATGCATTCTAATGATCACATTAGTGGTTTCAACATGGATTAGTTATGTACTTAAAGTTCATCCCTTAGAATAAAAACGGCTCATAGGGAAAGTCTTCATCGATATTTACCTTATTTATTTTTGTTATATGTAACCAACCAATCATTATTTTATCCAACTTGTAGCTTTTGATTTGTGTTCCATCCATAAAGGCCCAAGTGTTGCAACTTGAGATCTGATACCATTTGTAGGGAACCCCAAATTCCTCTGTGTAAATTCTGAAAAAATGGGGTAGATTTTTCGCTCATACTATATCCAAACAGTTCAACTATATCGATCTCCTCAGAGTGTGTAATTACATAGTTGTAAACACTACTATTATTTTCATCTATTCATATAAGAAAACTATAATTCAATTTGATTATGTTCCATTAATTATCTGACAAGAGAGCTATACTAATAACCATACTAGTACAAGAATAATCATAAGAACTTATACCTCAATATAGAATCTTATTTTTGTTGCAATTAAGAAATCGTCATACTACAATTCAGTCTAATACCATCCTACTTAAGAGTATCTTATTTACAATAGATACAATCATTACAGTAGTCGCAAGACTTATCCTTGAATGATATAACACATACACATTAACCCATTATTTTTCTTGTTGTCACATGCCTTCTATAGCCTGGGGACATAGCTTCAGCAGCCACTGCTTGAAGTCATGCAACCTCAACATAAATTTATAACTATATATCATCATACAATTTCAAGAGAATAAAACAAGATAAATCTATGTAGAAAAGTTAAATATTCTTTAGATGATAGAAGAAACCAATGAAGGAATATGCACCTATACAACTAATTCATTTTATACTTGTATTTTGAGATCTATTCCACCATTGTAATGGAGCTCCTATAACCACCACTTTATATAGCTCAACATGAATATTAGTATCATAAATCCAAGGGCAAAAGTCTTATAAATAAGGTAAATAGCATCCACAAACACAACTAACTATTAAAGATACTTCTTCCAAGTTAGGCAACTGAAAGTGTGTCCATGACTTTCCTCCCAACCGTATGCTTTATTTGACATATGTTTACCCATCAAAAGCCACCTTAGAGCTGGGCGACGAATCCACTAAGGTTAAAAGTTATAAAAACAAAAACTCTTCAAGTTTCAAAGTTAAGATATCACAAATGTATACTTTACCTAAAACTATGATACTTAGCATTCCTTTTCGTCATAACAATATTTCACGACTAAACTTTCATCATGCATGATCCAAAACAAAAAGAGTTACATGACTCACTCCTCATTATAATATCTAAAATCACCTTATTCTGTTATGGTTTCGACATTGTTCCCTTTAGTAGGCAAAGTAACTATTTACTATTATGCTTATTTAAATATAAACTAAAATGCCATTAAAGAGTATAACAACATAATACTCATGTTGATCATTTCCATCTCCAAGTATTAATATTGAATTATTAATAGGATATCAATACTTCACTCCACGTTTTCGGATGTTTCTACATGGTTAAAATATATCACTCACTACCCTATTCCATCTTTGTTATAAGAAGGGAGAAATTATAGTCCCTTTAGTGAAACACACTATTTTTATCCTTTGTATAGATATGTAATGGCATATTTGTAGTAAGCACACTACCTTTACATAAATAATAATATATTCTTATCGAAGATCTTTTCATATAGTACTCACCTTTAAATAGTCTTGTACTTAGCCATATACTGATCAGAAAGTAAGCTCACTACCTTTACATAAATAACAATATATTCTTGTTGAATATTTTTTGATATAATACTCACCTTTAAATAGTATTGTACTTAGCCAGATACTGATCGTAAACATTGGCTAGCGAGGTTTAAGATATTAGTGATAAATCATACATTTGAACATTAATAGTGAAGTAGGGTAAAAGTAAGTTATTTTATTTTATTTTGTTTGGTTGATGAGAAACATTACCTAGATCTAGTTGTGTATTAATGAAGCTTACACATCGCTTTAATACACAGGATCAACAACATAAATCTATATTTGGAGTGCACAATAGAAACTTAAAAGTATTGCTTGGCTGTAGCTGAAATCTATAACATTTGATGTCATCCTTTCACTTTTACTTCAGTCGAGATTTCGTTTCCTTTAGTGAGTACCAAGTTCAAAAATTTATTGTTCAGTATTCCAAACAGAACGTTTGAAAACGTATATCAAAATGAGTGGACAAAATTTTGTTTCACCTTATTTAATGAATGATCTCATGATCCCAAATTCCATATTGTAAGAAGTAGAGGTTACTGGAATGTACTTACTAGAGTTAAAGGGGTAGATCCATGTGAAATACGTAGGGTGTTCAAACCTACCAATGATTACAGAAAAAGAAAATACAAATTGAAATTCAATATTCCAATACTAAGATTGCATACGAGGATTGATCTATACCCAACGCATACCGATATTAACTCAACTAAAGGCATACAGATCAGATCAAGATAACAAATTTTACACAACAAAACATAGAAATGTGGACACGATCTTCTGAGTTCTTTATAAAGAAAACGGAGGCAACGTACAAAAATGCATCCCACCATTCAAACACAAATCGTGGGCATGGTCTTCCCAGACCTCTATAAAAGAAGTGGAATGGAAAAATACAATGATGGATTCCACCATTCAACAAAAATTGTCCTTATGGATTATGCACCACACATAAAGGTGAACGTTGTAGATCGGTTCATAATTCAAGCACGGGAAGGGAAAACATTTGTTGAGTTTAGTTTGCATAAGTTCGTTCAATAAAAATGCATTCAAAGGTTCAGATATGAAACTCATACATTGAAATGCATTTAGGATTCTTCCATATCTATAATTTATGAACAAAATAGCGAAGATCAAATGCAACCAAAGTCAAATTCATACGAGATTCTTACAGATCTGAATTTTGTATGATAGATAAGAACTTAGATAATGGGAAAAAACATACCGAACGTATCCATATATTGGATCTGAATTTTTAGAGTTGAAACACATATGGCATATCAAAACATAGATAATGGAGAACACAGTCAAAGGTGGAAATGCATACCGGTTCCTGGAACGATTTCCTGGATCAACACGTACGCAAACTCCATACCTATAAGTATATTAACCGCAGACCAGGATCAATGCAGATCTCTCCCATATCTATACTGATCATAGAACATAGGATAGGATTAACCTTTCTCGGATCTGTATTGATCATATGCGCAACAATGTTTAAAGAAGCTTCCTTCCAGATCAGTTCTGAGCATAAGACACAGGAAATTGTTTAACAAAGCTCTCGCGAATATTTTATGAGCATATACATAGGCAAAGTTCAGGGATAGAGCTCTTCCTAAAACAAAAAAAACTCTACTACCAGCCTCCCATTCTTCAATTCGGCTCTTCACATAAAAAATTGAGAGATGCCTTACGGATCTTCATTCCCCATCCTAAAATTTTGAGCCACCCCGCCTTTTTCAATCGTCGATCCCTTCATAATAAAACACACCCAGGAAGGAAAATACATGGATGGTTAGCGCACCATGCCCTCCTTTGAGGAAAACAAATAAACATGTGTCCCATAAACCAACCCAAGTGTCATGGTAAATCATAACGATTATACTAAATCTTCCACCGATCATCCCAGGAGATTGCCTCTCTCTCGTTGTGAAATAAATACTTCGAGGTATGCGTCCAACACACAAATCCAATGGCTTCCACTCTTAAATTAATATATATTTTTTTGAAGTTGAGTAAATTATATGTATTGAATACCATAATAAAACTAGCCATGATAAAAAAATCAACCGTAAATTCCAAGGTAATTCTTTTTGGTAATTCTTTTTATTTATCAATTATATAAATGATTTACAATATATATATATATATCTATCTTTATATAGATATTTATAATCTTTTTTTCTCACTCATTAGTGTATAAATAAAGATTTTTTAATATATGAACACTTTTAGAACCAATATATATATATAGAGTGTGCACTATAATTACACCTATGTATTTATGATTTAGTTAATAATTTTTTGATAAGGGATTCTCATAAACATAAATACACCTATGTACATATATTTATGTACCACATCTAGATTCATTTTTCTTAAAGTATTAATACACTTCACTCTTTTACGATAAATTAAGGAAAAAATGTAGATATAGAAAAAAGAGAGGATCATACAAACCCACCAAGTAAACCTATGTGTGACTTACTTTGACTTAGGATGACACATAAGGGCTTATGTCGTCAATCGAATAATCATTCTTCTTTGAGTTCCCAAGGCTCCATTCATCATTTTAAACTTTTCCACGAGTGGATTCGACCCCAAATCATCGTTTTAGTTGGGCACACTTTCAGTCCCCTAGCATTATCAACTTTCATCTATAATTTGACGAGGATAAAGTTAATACTTAAACTTCCTTTTTTACTTACACTTTGTTGGTTCGAGTGGTGTACTAAGGGGATGTTACACATAAACCTGTTCTTTCAAAGCTATAGTGTTAAGGGAATAATGATATTCTAATATACTTGTAGATAAAGGGATATGTTTGTAAATATGATTTGTTATTATATTATTTAGATTGGGGTTTGAATATGAATCTATATAGTATTAATTTAGTTTTTACAGTGTAAATACTTACTATATTTATTCCATCCTTTTTGCATACAGACCCTTCAATCGATATTTAAAACTTAGATAAATTCATATGTTATAATACTACAATCAATATTTTAAAGAGATTCTTGTCTATAGTTTTAAGCTATAAGCTAAAGATCTTTATAGTATTGTATTAATCTAACATTAGAAGTTGATGTAGTAAATTTGGATACACGTTGCTTAAATTGGATTCATTTGTCTACTTAGAAGAACATAGATCTAATATCATAACCAAAAATTATAAATCTAATCTTGGATACACGTTGCTTAAATTGGATTCATTTGTCTACTTAGAAGAATATAGATCTAATATCATAACCAAAAAATATAAATCTAATCGCTAATTTATCTTTAAAATACATAGTGAGTAGATATATGAAAATACGATGCGTACATGGAATAAATAGTCAAATGTAGCTACTTCTATGCGTATGAAATTTAAATGAATTTACTCCAGTATTTACAAGTATAACATGCATAAATTAATCGATAACAGTTAAAGTTTAGCAAACTACGGATCTAGGAAAATATAATCTACATCATTAAAATGCAAAATAGAAACCTAAAACAAGGCTTTGGGAAAACAAGAGTGGAGATTTCTTTCCTCCCAACCTACTCCTAGAGCATCCAATCTACTTGCTTAAGAACCCCCGACCCTATTCGATGAACCACAAGAGAAAAATATCAATGCACCATATATTTCATTTCACAGGTGTTTAATCCACGTCCAATGCTAGGCTCCTGTTGCTTATGGACACACTAATTTATAGTATTGTTCCTATCACTTGGCCATTGATGAGACTCCTTCTCTTCAGCACTCAACTAGGAGTTGTCACCTAATTTTAGGGCATGATCCCTCCTAAATCCTGAGTTCTCACTCAGTGGTTTTGGCCACTTGTATTTTTCCTCTGGTGAGTCAGTAAACACTCATCAACAACTATATCCACTGTTGTCCCCCTTTCATAATATTTTATTAAATAAAATTGTTTTGATTACAAAATGTTCTACTCTTGACTTTTTTGTCAAAAATAATAAAATAATAATAAATTATTTGTAGCTGAGTTAATGATAATAATTAATTATGGGGGTGTTAGATACACCTCCCCTTAGAAGATAACACCATCCTCGGTGTTATAAATTTGTTTCATTCTTCCAATACATCTTCTTGGAACAAGTCTGGAAATGCCTCTCGTGTATTAGTTTCCATTTCCCAAGTAGCTTCTTCCAGATTAAGGTGCTTCCATTGCACCTTGACTTTTCCAATGGTACAGTTTCGAACTAAAAGTTCTCTCGTGTCGAGAATGCGCTCTGGGCCCACTTGGAAATCTCCTTTGGATTCCACGTGGATTACATTCGAATTATCATGAAAATATATTTTCAATATAGTAACATGAAATACATTATGAACATTAATATTTGGTGGTAGGGATAACTGGTACATGACCAACCCTACTTTAGCTAAAATTTCAAATGGCCTGCAATACTTGGGCGCCAATTTTGAATACTCTCTTAGTCTTAAGGAGTTTTTTTGGGGCTTCACCTTTATATATACATGATCAAACACCTGGAATTATCTAGGAGTTCTTTTGAGATCATCATAGCTCTTCTTCCTATCTTAGGAAGCTTTCAAACTTTGTTGTACCTATTTAACAGTTAGCTCCATTTCTTTTAATAAATTGGATCCTAGCATTAATATATCAACATGGCTGCTCCATGATATTGGAGTATTACACTTGTGCCCATATAAGATTTCAAATCAACTCATACCTGCAGAAACTTGGAAATTATTATTATAAGAAAATTCAATTAAGTGTAGGTAGTCTTCCCACTGACCTGGTTTGTCCATAACATACATTCTTAGCATGTCTTCTAAAACTTTATTTACTCTTTTAGTCTACCAATACGTTTGGGGATGATATGTAGAACTGAAGTTTAACTAGGTACCCAAGCCTTTAAACAAGGCTTTCCAAAAATTACCTCTAAACTTTGCGTCTCTTCGAGAGACTATTGCTTTCGGCATGCCATGTAGCCTAAATATTTATTTGATGAATATTTTTCAATATTAACAGCTTTGTAGGTAGATTTAACAGGTATAAAATGAGCTCCTTAAATTTTCAACCACAACCATGATAGAATCATGTTGTCTAAAATTCTTGGGCAGTCTGGTGATGAAATCGATATTGATTATCTCCCACATCCATTCTGGATGGGTAGTGGCTGCAACAATCCTACAGGATGTTGATGCTCTGCTTTAACTTGGTGACATTAAAGGAGTATTCATCCACCTCATTTTTGATATTTGGCCTAAAGAAATCTTTTCTGATCATAGTAGTCATTTTTTGATAACCTGGATGCCCCGAGTATGGTCTTTTATGTAGTTCATCCATGACTGTCAGTTTGATTTTTGTGATGTTTGGTATGTACAACCTATGTTTATGCAATAGTATTCCTTGCTGGTTTAGGATGAAATATGTTTTTACTTGTTTTTGTTTGTTTTTAGCAGTATTTTCCTTTAATAATTGATATTCTTTATTAGAAATTCCAGCGCTTAGAATCTGATGTTCCAAATCATATTCATAGTTGTTGTTTGCAAATAGTAAATTTTCGTGATGACTTAGAGAATCAACCACTTTATTTTTTTTGCTTTAATATGTTTTATTTCGAAGTCATAATCACTTAGAAAGGACATCCATTTAGATTGTCTTGCGTTCAAATTATGTTGATGAAATAAATATTTAAGGCTTATGCTGTCTCACATAAGTAAAAAATTATTTGAATTAAGTAATTTCACCACATTTTTAACGCGTGAATTATAGAAGCAAGTTCTAAACCATGTGTTGCATATTTTTTTCTCGTGATCTTTTAGTTTTTGGGATTCATAAGCCACAACATAATTTTCTTGTAATAAGACTCCACCTAACCCTTCATTGTAAGCGTCGGTACATACGACAAAATCCTTGAATGGATCAACAATATTTAAGATCGGGGCGGTAGTTAATAAGTGATTTAATTTGTTAAAACTTTCCTTGCACTTTTCAGTCCACTTGAGCTTTTTACCTTTCTTTTGTAATGAAGTTATGGGGTAGGAAATACTAGAGAAACATTCAATCAACTTTCGGTAGTATTCGATAATCCCCATGAATGATCTAATATCATATACGTTCTTCAAAATTGACCATTACATTATGGCCTTTACATTGTATGGATCGACTGAGATTCCATCCTTAGATAGTACATGTCCAAGGTATGGAATCTTATCTTTAAAGGAGTCACACTTACTGAATTTTGCATAAAGTTGTTGTTCTCTTAGTACATTAAAAACTATTTTTATATGTTCTTTGTGTTCTTGTTCATTGTTAGAGTAGATTAGTATGTCGTCAATGAAGACAACCATAAACTTATCTAGATATTTACTTAAGATCTTGTCCATTAAACACATGAACGCAACATGTACGTTTGTCAACCGAAAAGGAATTACGAGAAACTCATAGTGACCGTAACGGTTCCTAAATGTTTTCTTAAATATATCTTCATCTTTAATTCGCACTTGATGATATCCTGACCTCAAGTGTATCTTTGAAAATACAGTTGCTCCATGGAGCTGATTAAACAGATCATCTATCTGGGGAAGTGGGTGTCGGTTTTTAATAGTCATTTTATTTAATTGCCTATAATCTATACATAATCTTAGTGTTTCATCTTTCTTTTTCACAAACAAGACCCATTCTCTGCAAGGAGAGACACTTGGTCAAATGTACTTTTTATCTACTAGTTCTTGTAGTTGTGATTTTAGTCATGTGATTTCTATTATGTTAATTCAATATGGATATTTCTATGCTGCTACTACTCCAGGTATCAGATCGATTGTGAAATCTATATCTCTTTTCGGAGGAATTCAAGGGACTTCTTCCATAAAGATATCTTTAAATTCCTTTAAAACATGTATGTATTCTATTTTATTTTTCATATCATTTTCATTATCATTAATTATATAAACTATGAATACTTTACATGCTTTTCTTACTGACCTTTTCATTTGCAAAGTAGATATTTCTCTTTTTTTTTTTCAATGTGGTTCACGCGCCAGCTTGACCGACGGGCTACATCCACGGAATAATTTCTGGCGGACCCACCGGAAGGGGCCTCACACCCGCGGCCGCTGCGTGCCTAACCCCAAGAGAGTCGATGAGAATGGATCCCGTGACCTCACATGCTGGGAGGCCTAACTACGAGTACTCGACCAATTGAGCTAACTCTTGGGGCTTATAGCAGATATTTCTCTTATGGTTACCTTCCTAGTAATTCCTTTCACTTTTATTTTATTTCCATTATTGTCAATACATGTAAATGTTTTATCAAAACAATTTAGAAAAAAATTATTCTTCTCTAGCCAATCCATTCCTATTAATAAATAATAGGATCCTAAATGCAATAAATTTACACTCACATGTGTAATGAAATAATTCAAAATTAACTTACAATTTCTAACAAGACTAGTAACTTTTCGTTTTGTAAATGTGGCTAACTATACTAGCCATGACTTATAAAACATTTTAGGTACCAATTTGCATAAACCAACTATTCTAGGTGAAATATAACTCAGGCTTGCACCTAGATCAATTAAAATACAGATAGGTTGGTTGTTTATCATACCTTCAATTTATACCATAAAGGTTTGGTGTTTTGCTTGCCAATTTTCCAATGCAGCACAAATTCAGGGCATACTCCTTTCCATGTCTCCAATCATAACTCCTTCTTGTATAGAATGTACATTAAAATTATTTTTCGTTACTAGGAAATCCTTAAAGTAGTGTGTCCCTCCACAGTCCCAACATTTTAAAGGTTCTTTTTGTGTTGAGTTTTTATTAGGAGCATTTTAAATTTCTTTTACAACCAAGTTTTGGGGTTTAAATCTTCTATAATTATTTGCTTGGTATCCCCTGTAGTTATTCCCTAAATTTTTATGGAATTTATTTTGCTTCTTCTTTGGATAATAATTATATGGTCTTTTAGTCTTCCAAGCTAGCATATTTTCTATTTTATTTTTATTCTGTTCGTAACATAAATTTTTCTTCCTCATCGCTTCCTCTAGCGTCTTTGGATTGTCATATTCAATCCGTTCTTTAAACATGAGGGGCAAACAAATAAGGAACCACTGAATCTTTGGTTTCTCATCAATTATATATGGAATATAATGAAGTAAGCTTAACAACTTACTACAAAGTTATTTCATCATCATGGCCCCTAGCCTTAGTTCATAAAACTCTTTTGCTTTTTGTTCATAATACTGTTTAGATAAGTAATTTCTTTTAAAGAGTTTCTTAAAAAAAATTCTGGTTACACACCTCTCTTTTATACCATTAACTTTATTTATGTCTTACAACCACATATCTTACTTTCTAGACAAATTATAGATGGCCATTTTATCCTTCAACTCATCTGAGTAATTATATATTTGGAAGTAGTTTTTTATTCTTGATAGCCAGGCCTCTGCCTCTTCGCCCTTCTCGGTTTCCCAATTAAACATGGGTGGTTTAATTTTTTTGAATTGCGTAGAGATTTCCTCCTATGGTCTGTATTTTCTTTTCTTTTTATTATCGTCACTACTTTAGCTTGACTGTTGCAACTTTCTATGGTGTTTAACTGACTCTTCAATTGAAGTGTGAGGTTTATGGCTAGAAAATTTCAGCTTCCTACCCTTACGTTTATTGTACGGGGAATTTTTAGGTAGTTCTTGTTCATATTATTTATTTTTATCTTTTTCTTCATTATGAATTTTTGCCAATAAAATAGTATTCAGTTCTTCTTGAGCCTTTAGAATTCGCTTTTTATCTTCCTTAACCTTTCTCAATTAAAATCTTAGTTCATTAACAGTCTTTTTTAATTCAGATTTATTGTCCTGACTATCATTTAGATCTACTCAGAATTATCCATCCCTTAAGTTACCCTCTTCATTATTTAAAGGTTGGTCCGGGTGACGTTCCTCTTTTGCATACATTCTTGCATCTTCCATGTTTCCTACAAAATATATTTGTTCTTCTCTTTGTTGTGTAAGAGAATTTTCAAAAAATAAATAAGAGTTGGTTAGTTATTTTATGTAGCGGTTTTGTGTTGAGCTTATTGAGGCTTAGTGTTGAAACCATGCTCTCATACCATAATGTAACACACCTAAAAATCGTACATAAAAAAAAAATTACATGGGTTAGTTTAACCTTTATTTTAGGAGGATTCTATGTTTATTTTAATGTTGGTTTTAATAGCTGATATCCCGCTACTTACGAAAGGAAATGATGATGAAAAGTATGGCTAGTTCCTTCTGGAACCTTCAGCTATACTCCTTCAGGTGATATACTTTGTTTAACTCTGTTTATTTAAAATTTTGTCTTTGAATTAGGATGGCCTAGCCTAAGGCATGGGAGACTATACATGTCTTGACCCAACATTCCATTTACCTTTATTATTTTTCTTACATGGATTTTTCCTTACCATAGATGTAACGACCTACCCCTAAGTATGAGACTTAGGGTTTGTACAAGCATGTTTTCCATGCAGAGATTATATATAATTTAAATAGCGTGATGCAGTTATTTACTCATGAAAGCGCAATCTAGTTTTAATGCATTGAAAGATGCCCTAGACCTCTGTGGTGTAAATATTGTCATGAATGTTTTATAAGTGTTCCTAGTTTTGAAACGTATCTTTAAAACATTTTTTATTCGATAACAAGGTTCCATAATATAATTAAAAAGGGGTGGAGGAACTTGTTTAATCCTTATGCTAAGGTTATGGTTATGCATAATATAGATATTTAAAGGTTTTATGATTTTTCCTAACTCTTATGTTAAAGCCTTTTCCTGCATATCGTGGGAGGGGTAAACACCTAGCCATGACCACGATGGCATTAGTCCAAAACCCAAGGTTTAAATGTTTGCATTACATGTTATTGCATTATGGTTTGTATGAGGGTAGACCGGAACATCCTATGGTTTTGTTTGGCATATAATTTAACGTTTTCAAGATCCCGTGTTGATTTATGGTATAGTTTGTAATTAGCGCAATATCAAAGAATTGGATTTGCAATCATTTGTTGTAATAAAACTGTCCATGCAATTTAATGGAAATTTTGGGTTATAAGGATAACATGGCTTGGTTGGGAGTTAACAACATAGCCAGGTCCACGAGGTGGTATGGAACTCAATCTTTCCCTACGCCTAGAAGGTGATAATGACAACTTGCATAGGGGTTTGTAAGACCTTTCACTTGGTTTCAGGGTTCCATTATTGTTGTTGTGTTTTTTGAAAGGCAACTGAGAATCGAGCTTGGCAACTTTGTTGGTTTCTTCCACAATTTTTTCACAGTGTTTACCGGTTCTCGTTCTTTTCAAGGTGGCGACTGCTCTCAGGTATTTACCTTGTCGATGACCCATCTAGCCAAGCTCTTTTAGACCGTTGAAGCATGCGTCATGTGAACAGTTTGTTTTAGCAGGTAAATTAAATGAAGGTCTATTGGTGCAACTTAGTTTGATAATATTTCATTGCTTGTAATAAATTACTGATAGTCAGTTCTTTTTCTAGACTTGGAGGGATAAGGGTGCTTGGAAGAGCTGACCCTTGGTCACCAATGCCCAACTTCAAGGTAAGAACTTATGACCCTCTAATTTTTAATTGGTTCTATAAATAGTTTAAACCTAGCTTCTTCTGGTTTGTCTTGCAGGTTTTGGCACTGGAAGGAAGACATCAGGGTCACCTTTTCCATGTCCCGTGTCTTAGAATTTCTGTGCAAGTATTATTAACTTCATTTGTTTTATAAATGTTTTTACCAAATCCTTTACTCTGTATAAATTTTAACTCCTTTTTACTTGTTGGTTGTAGGACCAAGGGTAAGGTAGTGAGGTTTCATAGGTGGCTACAGCCTATAAGATAAGTTCATATTCAAAGCTCGTCTCTGCATTAATGTTACTTAGGGCGGTTTGTAACTTTCGCTGTGGCAAAGCTTGAGGAACTTGGAAACTAGGGTTTTTCTTTTGTATTATTTGGTTTAATAAAAAGGCCACCATTCTCGATGGTTTTACTTCCTGTAACATTTGATGGTTATAACCTATTATTTTTTATTGCTCTGTAAATATTCTTTCTTTTTTGCTAATATGAATGAATATATATCCCGTGCAAAGATGGTCACCATTTTGAAATGGTATTATGTTCATATTAGACTAATTAATTAATTTATATGTTTTGTTTATAAATATTATAGTGAGGTTTATATATAAACCCTCAACCATCATCTGCAATGGTCTTATGGCCATAGAGGAAAACTTTTCCATTGTTCTATTTATAAAAAAAATATGTGTATGAACTCTTGTTGTTAAAAGTGTTGATACTTAATGATAGTATCAGAACCATTGTATATGCTCTTTGCTCGAAATAATAAGGGTCATTATTACACTTACGATTCTGTAGCTAGTTATTTACTTTTCTTTTTACTTATTTAAATGTTAACTTACACAGCTTGACCCTTCCCTATCATGATAAGATATGTGATATCTATAGAATCATATTTTTATTTTCATGATTTCTACTCAGAACCTGTGAGTAGTTGTAAACGAAAGGATTTATGATCCTTGGTTTTGAATTCCAAGTGGTTACGGGATTTGATCCAGGAACCTCGGTAGGAGATATTTAAAACGAGATTTACAGGATCTTCCTCTAAGTTGACAGTATTTAATTTAACTGTACGTTATTCTTTTAAAAATTAAAGTTATAATGTTAAATACTTTGCTTGGAAACCATGAAAATGGTGTTGGACCTAGGCCAATTCCTCTGCTATAATGAGTAAATGTGGGGGCGGTTGCATATCCATTAGTTTTGGATAGATTTGTTTCATTTCTTTTAAGGGATTGTGACATCAATCCTATAATTAATGTATAGTTTTGAAAGGGATTTGATCCAACAACTTCTAAGTGGTCTGATATGTTTGATAATAGAAGAAACTGTAGAGTATGAAGTATGTTTACAATAAAAATAAGGATATTCAATCCATAAGCTTGTTCTTGCAAAGTTTTACAGTTAAGGGAATAATTATATTCTAAGGTACCTGTAGATAAAGGGATCTATTTTGTAAATATGATTTGTTATGAGATTATTTAGATCATGGTTTGAATATGAATCTATACAGTATTACTATAGTTTTTACTATGTAAATACTTACTATATTTCTTCCATTATTTTCGCATACACACCCTTTAATTGACACTTAAAACTTAGATAAACTCCTATGTTATAATACTATGATTATTATTTTAAAGAGATTCCTATGTATAGTTTTAAGCTATAAGCTATAGATCTATATACTAATTTTAATATAACATTAGAAGTTGTTGAGAAAATTTAGATAATCCTTGCTTAAATTGGATTCATTTGTCTACTTAGAAGAATACACATCTAATATCATAACCATACATTATAAAACTAATCACTAATTTATCTTTAAAGTATAGAGTGAGAATATATAGTAAAAGATGATGCATACAGGGAATAAACAGTCGAATGTAGCTACTTCTATGCGTACCAAAGCTAAATGAATTTACTCCACTAGTTACAAGTATAACAACAATAAATTAATCGATAACACTTAAATTTTAGCAAACTAAAAATATAGAAAAATATAATCTACGACATTAAAATGTAAAATAGAAACCTCAGACCAATGCTTTGGAAAAACAAGAGTGGAAATGATGCTCCTCCCAACCTACTCCCATAGCAGCCAATCTACTTGCTTCAGAACCCTCAAGCCTATTCACTGAACCACACGAGAAAAATCTGAGTGTGCCATCTCTTGCATTTCATAGATGTTTAATCCATGTCCAATGCTAGCCTCCTGCTGCTTGTAGACATACTAATGTATATTATTCTACTTAGGACTTTGTCATTTCTGACCCTCTTGCTCTTTAGCACTCAACTAGGAGTTGTGACTTGATTTTAGGCGATGATGCCTTCTGTATCCTAAGTTATCACTCATTGGTTTTTGCCCATTTGATTTTTCCTCTTATGGGACAACAACAAATATTCAATAGATATATCCACTCATGTCCCCTTTTCAACATATTTTATTAAATAAAACTGTTTTGATTACAAAATGTTTTATTCTTGACTTTTCTGTCAAAAATAACAAAATAATAATAAAATATTTCCAACAGAATTAATAATAATAATTAATTATGGGGGTGTTACAATAGTTATACATTACATCAATTATTGTTCTCTTAACAATTTCTTACAGATCTCATCAATCTTTATAATGAGAATTATGGATACAAGGAGTAAAAACAAAAGAAACATTAATATGCTAAATCTTGTTTTACTTCAAGTTATCTAAGACCTTAAGGGTTAAGCTATTGAAGCATAACCAACACCATAATGGTAGGGTCATGATTCCACCTTGTGGTTGCCCCATATTATTAAGAGGCAGATCCTCGATTCTTTTATACTCTAGATCTCATCACTTACATAGATCGTGGTATTGAGTCTCGTAAATTATCTAAACAATTAAAATGAAAATAAACACATACAAACTCATAGTTGCAAACCTTTAGTTTAATTACGGAGTAAAGACCCTTAATATGGATCTAAGTCCATCATGCCAATTGTCCTCCACTAATTCTACAGTAAGCGATTTATACAGAGTGAAAGACCCAAAAGAAGTCAGAATCTAACTAGCTTAATAAAAAGTTTAAATGGTCGTAAATCTATCCCATAGCTACCATCAGAACACTTATAAACAACATGTATTATAAATAGAGATTACCAAATGAAGGAAATTCAATTCTTCACGGTCGTAAGACCATCTACAATGGCATCCGAGGGTTTTCAATATAATTCACACAAATTTTTTTACAAAATAAAATAAAAATCATCATTGGATTAATAACCACCCAAAGTTGGCTTCCAATATAAAATTATAACGACTGTATTATAAGCTGCATAGGAATAAGGCATGCTAAAGGAACCCCAAACCCTACCGATGTTTAAGAAAAACTAAAATAAGTCATAACATTAGAGTGCCCAGTAATGGATATAAGTCGGCACAACCCAAAAATGGTTTTCAACACACCATTGGACTAGTTTAAACCAACAAGAGAGACCACTTATGTTAATTGTTGCCTCTACCAAGAAGCCCTTACGACTTCTTCCCAAAGAGACCTGTAACCACCAATTGGTTGGGTTAGTAAGGACTTTGCAAAATTTTAAAAGAAAATGTAAACAAAATAATTTTGAACTAGGATTGAGTACATATTACCGAGCGTTTGGAAACACGGGCCTGGGATGAGGTGACCCTATCCCCTTCCTCTCCAGTTCCGAGAACTGCAAATAAAACCAGTTACTATTAGTACACATTGCATTCATGATTCAAAAACAAGATTAAAGAACTTACAATGTTTGGAAACTCTTACCTTGGCGTTAGGCAATGAGGGCCAGGGGTGTTCTCCTATAGGCGCCCTTATCACTCCACATCGTGAAGAAACCAAAACCTGTTAGTAAATCAAAAAAATTGAACTATAGAGTAAACATTTTTAAGTTGAAGAAAAAGGTTTGTGTCACACTTACCTTGAGGAATATTGTTCATGACGTTGGAAGCTTCGGTCGGTTGCTTGAGCTCCAATCTGGTTGGCAACCCGTGAGGGTAGACGGAGAAACTATTGCTACAACAAAGGAACCAGATAAAATGACATTAACCCTATGAAAACTGAGTTGAATAGCACAGAGAACAGATCTCGACCCTTGGTCCCTTCTGACAAATAAACCAATGCAAATGCAAAACCAAAAGAGAGTAAAGGATTTTCAAAACCCTATTGAACTCAAGTAATATCACCATCCAAGTGTAGGGCAGGGATTGCATCCTGTATTGCCTCCTCGTCCTGGCTGTGCTGCCAACTCGCAGCCCAAACATACTTAAATGTCAACCAGAAGACAACTTTATTGCATGGCCAAAATCATTACAAACAAATCATTACGCATCCAATCATGGATTTCATTTAATGGCCAACCAATAACCTATTCCTTGGATCCTTTTCACATATCACATATCAAACCATATATCAACCTTATAGCATGATCTTAAAACCTTGCATTGAAACCATACCATAAACCTTGTGTCATATGCACTTGCTAGAACATTCTTAAGATTGGGTTGGGGCCCAATGTCATCGTGGGTTATGGCTAGACCGATACCCATCCTTGGTATGTTACCAAATATATTTATATAATTGCCAATACCTTAGCATTGGGTTAGGCTAGGGTATTTGGAAATGTTTTAAATCATAACACGGGACTAGGAATAAAACTTTAAAACCATATTGCATGCATAGTATAATATTTTGCTTTATAAACCATGGCTAAGATAGTATCTACTCATGCACATAAAGGACTGTAAATAGATACATCAAACCAACTTATGTAGGATCTTGAAGAATTTCTTTAAGGAAAAAAACATGTGGTTCCATGCCAAGTGCAAGTAGATAAAACCATTTTTTATATTCATATGAAGAGGTGGTTGTATGGATACAACCATATGGTTACAAACCCTAAGACTCTCACCCTTAGGGGCAGGTCTTTACATGCATCATGTAACTATGTTAAGTTCAAGCCTTGAAAGTAAGATAATCAAATATACAACACATAACCAAAATACATCACCGAACATGGTTGAAGGTTCCTGAAGGAACTAGCCATCTTAAGCTTCAACAAACCTCTCATAACGAGCATTTATGATTTTTAAGTGTGTTACACTCAGAATGAAGAATGTGTGCCAAAATTTGTGCCATGAAATTACTAGGAATTTACTTAAACCTAAATATATAAAGAGCTGGTCTATTACACACTTGATTCAGAATCCACATAAGTCAGTTATCCACAGGAAGATATTAAAAATGTACCGTAAAGAAGGGTGAAAGATTTTCATGGAAGATTGTTGGTGGAACACATGTTTTGTGGGAATTGATCTCTTTATGGGTGATGAAAGTAATTTTCTGTTATCTGAAAGTCTCATAGCAAAGATTCAACACAAAAACATTCAAGTTATTGGTCAAGTTATTGGTCAATCAAGGAGATAGTTGGTTGTTAAACAAAAGTTAAAATATATAATTTTATATTCATTATTCATTCCATATGGTTAAAGTTAATGTAAGCATAAAACAAAACAAAAACTAATATAGAAAACAAAAACAAATTTTAAGCATGTAAGCATAACAAGATACCACTACCATGAAATGAATACTGCTGTAGACTTGTTACATTTTTATTAATCTTGTGAATCAGCTCAATCAGATCCAAAATCTAAGATAGTATCTGAATGTCTATAAACATAAATATGCAGTACCATTATCTTGTTGGAGATCTATCATAGGCCCCACCTGATGTCCTTTAGTGATAGCTTACTCCTTTACCCTTCAATTACCAAGCTTCATGGGAAGTTTTCAACAGTTCACAGACTAGAAAGAGATTAAATAACTGTTCATGTTTTTTTTCTATACGGCAGACTCTTTCATTGCAATAAATTTAATGGAGAGACCTGTTAATATTTTTTTATATTTCAGACTGTTTCATAGCAATAAATTCCCCTCTACTCTTGGACTTGTACAAACCATGACGGCCTTGTGACTATCAAATTATTCACTGGAGAGATCCCCTCTACTCTTGGACTTGTACAAACCAGGACGGCCTTGTGAGTATCAAATTTTCCATCACAATTTGTACTGATGCATTGGTTTTTAGATTGTGTATTGCTTTAAAGACCAACTAAAACGATTCAAATGTAAAAAGATTGTCCTACATGTTTGCTATGTACGGATACAGGAGGCTTGACATAAACTCTTTAAATGGTACAGTTCCGTCCACCATCAGCTACCTACAAAATCTCTCTGAATTGTAAGAATCCTCTGATATCTGCTCTTGTTTTTAGAATCGCCGTCTTCAATCATGAATAAACACTGGCATGTGGTTTTATAGGGTATCTACTATTTTCATGTTAAACCCATTGCCTGGCATATAAAAAAACTATGAACAGTCATTTAATTTGTTTTAGTATGTTGAAAACATTTTATGAAGCTAGTATGTGAGTTGTTAAAGACATCCCATAGAGCTGTAATCCAAGAATAACTGAGTAAGCTATCACTAAATGGAGTCCAGTGGGACCCTGTAATCCAAGAATAACTGAGTAAGCTATCATTAAATGGAGTCCAGTGGGACCCTGTGCAAATCTTAAGGTAAATAACTTACTCCAATTTTTTGATGTATTTTTCTTAACCTCTTTTGTTACAATAACAGATATTGAATGGCGATCAGCCTTCGTAGCCGCTGATATTTTGTCGAATGTGGTACACTGATGCTGATTTCCGGACAGTAGTCATAAAAGCCAGAAAGATCGTTTTAAGAATTACATCCTGAATAGAAAGATCACATGATCACATTAAAAATGACAACTATACGCATAAATCAGCCAACTTTGTAGTCTAAATCATCCCCTCGATAATTCCAAGAATAACAACATTGGCCGAAAACAAATATAGAATAATACAATTTGCCAAGAGAGTTATGACAATACTATATTCCGAAAGAACAAGAAGGTGTGGATTGTAATCGCTAAAATCTTGGTGTGCCCCAAATTCAAGTGAAGAACGTGACGACTTTAATAATATCACTGAAACCTATGCAACTCAAGGGAATCCCAGGCGACAGCGGATTTGAAGGTGGCTCACCTGCCATTCTAACGACGGAGAAAGGAAGCATAACTAACGTTCTTCCTTCCAGGACGGAAGATCCGAAACGCACGATAACGACAGCATCCCACACGTCTTCCTCGTGTCTTTGGACTATATATATATATTTTCTTTCTGTTTTCTTTACTATTTCATATTTGAATATTAATATTATATATATATAAAGTATTATATTTATTAATTTTTAAATATGTATGTATATTATTTTTAGTTAGTAATTTGTAAGAGTAATCTTATAAGTTTTTTATAATAAGGTGTAAAATAAATTTATTTTTTAAAATAAATTTATATTTTATAAAATTTGATAATAAATTGAAAATGAATAAAAATAATTAGATTTTCAAATGTAAATTTAATTTAAATTTTAAAAGTCAAATCTGGACTACCTCATTCAATTAAAGAGTATTTGTACTAAAGCCATCCCAATTAGAAGGAAAGTCAACTAAGAGGATGTTTCGTAAGCAAATAACTTAAAACATATTTTAAGGAAATGTGTTTAACTATTTATATACATATAAACATTTATTAAATAGCTAAAATCAATTAATTATGATAGTGAAATTTAAGAGTTTTATTTAAAAAAAATATTATAGATTTTTAATAGTTGTAATTTTTTCAAATATATGTATAATATTTTGTATTTTGTTAATTGTAATTTTATATAAAATTTATAATATTAATTTAATGAATTGTAATTAATTACCATTTTATAGCTTAATTGAGTGAGATGTGTTTGTTATATATTGGTTTCAAAAACATATTACAAGGAAAAATTATAAAACTAAGAACATGTCTAAAACTAAATTTAAATTAATTAAATTGCAAAACAAAATTATTTAAATGTGTATCAAATTTCAACTTAAAATTAAATTCATATTACATCTAAGAAATTTCATGTAGTCTTATATATAATCAAAACCATTCTTTAAAAAATACATAACACAAATTGGACAAATGACTTAATATTCCAAACAAAGAGTATTTATTTTATTATTTTAAGCTCTAGAGCACATAAACTATTTAAATAGTCTTATATATAATCAAAACCATTCTTTAAAAAATACATAACACAAATTGGATAAATGACTTAATATTCCAAACAAAGAGTATTTATTTTATTATGTTTAAGCTCTAGAGCACATAAACTATTTAAATTGTTTAAGTTGGTGTTGAGAGATAAGCTCTAGAGCACCTAGACTATTTAAATTGTTTGAGTTGGTGTTGAATTGTAATCTCTTAGCACCTAGACTATTTAATTTGTTAATAGGCTCTCTAGCACCAAATAAGATAAATTAACATTTTAATTTACTTAAGTCTTTTATTCTTTCCAACTAATGAAGGACCAAGCATGCTAGAGATAGGGTGGTGTTTAGTACTTGTGAATAAAAATATCAAATAGAAATAGGAAAACTATAAATTTTTATTATTAATTAAAAATAAAAGAAATGAGATAGTTAAAGGAATCTAATTATTTTCTAAAAGATTCAAGTAAACAAGAACCAAAGAAAAAAAAACAAAAAACAGTTGTATGTTTTTTAACTAAACGGAGAGTTTGGCCTAAATCATATGAGCTTTTTCCACAAGAAAAATAAAAATAATATATAGTAGAGAGTGGAGATTAGGAGGGAGAAGTGAGCTCTCATGGAAACTCATCCCATGAGCCCACATGCAGTGGAGGGTTCAACACTATAGGTCTTTGAGACCTCAGTTGCCATGATTAAGTAAATGGCTAGTTTAGGAATGGTTGTGGGAGAACAAGAGAACTTAGAGCTGGTAAAATACCTTGTGGCTAGTCTCTTGATAGTAATCAAGATAAAAAACCTTGATTCATCTTGGGGTGACTTATGAAATGAACAAGGAATTGAATTTACCTAACTAGTGTTTTACAAGTTATATTAACATTGTTTGTTTAAATATGATGTGAGTCAAGAAAAATTATACTAAATTTTAGTTTATGTTTAGTTCTATATAAATATATTTATTGCAGATTATTGATAATGTTATATTTGATATTTATTAATTTTTGTTGCCTTAACATTTAAAAAAGTTCATAGGAATGATTTTATACATATGTGGTTATTACATCGATCTCATATATTTATATGTTGGGTTTGTTGATTATATTTCTTTATTCTCTGTTACTACAAGTACAAGTAGGTGTACTTAAATGAATTTATTTGCGATTAAATTTAAATGCTTAAATTTGTAAATTATCAACTCTATAACTAATAAAATGTTAAACAAAATAACTTAATCCAAAAATTTATAGATCATTTCAATTTTATAAAAACCTATATAAATATAAGTATTACTCTTTGGATTTTAGAGAGAAAGCTCTCTTATAAATCCAAAGCAAGGAAAGGACTCAAGAGAAAATCAGAGGACTAAGTCCCTAGACCAATAGTTGATATATATATATATATATTCAAAATTATAAAGAGATACTCTTAACTCACACTTAACGAATAAGTATAAAGATATAGGCGTTTACAATCACATTAATGAATTAGAACAACAAAGCACCAAATTATCATAAAGATTTATGCTATGTCAATCATAAACATTAAATAAAAAAGCATTAACTAGTTGGGTGTTTTCCCAATCGAGATGAAGGTAGTTATCAGTCCAAGCACAGGCTGGAAAGAGCCATAAATTACATTGCTACATTTTGGCTTCAAAATTGTGCTTCAACCCACAGCTCAATAAGAGCTTGCTTCTATCATGGACAACATAAAATGAAGGTAATCAAACACTAGCTACATTAAGATAATTTTATTAATACTGAGAGAACATATCGTGTTAGACAAACCAACGACCTAGGGTCACCTTCAGAAAACAAATTTTGCCGTAAGTAATCACATAAAACTATAATAACCACATAAACTCGATAATAAAATTATTTGGTAATTAACTAAATAGTTACACATCACAGAGTTCCATAACGACTCAACCATTGATCAAATCAATCCCAAGATTGATTCCATACCTCTATTTAATATATTAAAATAGAGCACAGTCAATGTCCCATACAAGATTTGAGTTATAATCACCACAAATAAACCAAAATGCAACGACTCCCCAACCCATTGACTCAACATGCCACCATATAAACAAAGTATACGTTAATATATCATCCATGGATGGCTGCATCAATATCATAATCAAACTGTATAAAAATTTCCCACGAATTGATAAATAGCAGTACAACATTAAGACATGGAATTGTACAGGAATTCCCTCACACACATCTGCCTAGAAAATTCAAAACACCATGAGATGGCTTAGGGTGAAGCCATGGAAACTCTAGGCTGAGCACTAGATAAAGCTCTAAATTACTATTTAAACAAGTAATAATACAAGTAAACATCTTGTGCATTCCAACGTAGCCAGGGATTCCACCTAGTTCGTAAGGAGAATCCATTAGATGCCAACCAAGACAGTAACATCTCAGTCACGAATCTTGAATGTTTATCCCTGAAGGTTAACCCCCATTGATGAAAAATGGTCTAGAAAGGGCCTTATGATTACCTAAGAGTAGCCAACGGTCATGTTGAGTGGATTCCATCAATGCTTCACAGTCTGGTCAAGAGTACCTGCTTTAACATTGACACACAAACACAATAAGCACTCAAAATCTATATGCAAGTGACTGTAAATAAAAATGAATTAAAAACTCCATGAACAACGTCCTTAATAGCAGAGCAAGGAATGGGTAAACTGCCAGATAAATCTCCTTACAGACTTGTCCATGGTCTCATGATTTTATTACCACGCAGGAAAGCACGATAACAAAAAGACTGTAGTCTCTATCAATGCTTACAATTTAGAATGAAAAACAGAGAAGAAACTGTCTTTTGGGGAGAGCAAGGAACTCCAATGCTCTCTTACGACGTGAAAATGAACTACAAAACCTCAACGAAACCGACTTTGGGTAAATGAAAAGCATGCAAGTACAACGTTTAAATTCCATCCATCATCGTCCATTGAGATGGATTCTCTTCCACTTGCCAATCACATGAGCAACAGTAATAAGTTCCAAACAACCCAACTATGTGCTTTGTAATATAGTTCAACATGGTATATAGTTCAACATATGGCTTTTCCTTCTTCATACCATTTCAATGATTAAAGTATTACGCTAGGTAAGATGAGTAAATGCTATCCATACCTATATCATCAACCTTATAATTCACGGCTTCAAAGGATCATTCTACAAGGATCATAGTATCACCACTTCGGTAATGAGAAGTGTGAACCATTAAAGCATAGTGTATAAGACTAACACTACGATAGAAGATAACCACTTCAATAATAAGGAGCATGAAGGCAATACATACAAATTTATCACCTCAACCTTGATGATACTCGCAAAAAGAAGAGTAAAATAGATAATTATCATGCTAAGTAAGCCAAGGGCCCTTTCACGGACAGGTTACAACAATGGTAAACGTTAACACAATTTAAATTAAAACCTAGTTTAATCCTCGTGAAAATAATGGGAGAAACATTCAAATGAATAAAAGTAAATTTATATATATAACTTCGATCACCCTAAGACATGGAACAATAAACCATAAGGACCAAGTTACCTATATAAAATTCATCTAAAGTTATATATATATATATATAAATAACTTGGATCACCTTAAGGCATGGAACAATAAACCATAAGGAGCAAGTTACATATATAAAATTTATGGGTAGTATTGTGCATTGAACATCACTAAATGTTTATGGCTCAAGTGATCCCCAACAATATGCATTATGGATATTGGTCATTAAAGAATGGTAACATAATTCTTAACCATTCAACACAAAAATGCTATAATTACATGGGGTAACCATGTGTAGTTTGACAATATATTAACCCTCAAGAAAATAAATTTAGGGTGTATTTTAGTGACATTACAAGTAGTGTTAGAGAAAAGTTCAAATAGTTGTGACATATGAGCTTGTCACTAACCACTGTGATTAAAACTATTAAACTAATAAAATCTTATTTTCTACACATTTGAACTATATTTAGAATTCAAAACCATGAGTGCCGAAAGAGTTGAGTTGCTAGTCAGCAGAGAACCTTAATTTGCCACTTTGAGAAGAGAAACTAGTGGTGGAAATTAATGACAACCCCTACACATCCACACCCTATGAAGTGCTTAAGGCAGTGCATGTTTTAAAGGATGAATTCCACAAATTTAAAGATGACAACATAAGAGAGAGGCAAGGGAAGCATAAAGTAGATGAATCCCTATTGTAAACTTTAACATAAATAAAGAACATGCAGAAAACAACACACCCAACAACAAATCCAATGGGTAGGCACTACCATAGGAAAAGAGATAGAATCAATGAAACCAAGAAGCAAAGGAAGCTTGAAGAAAATTATAATTCGTCCTTGATTATAAAAAGGAATACTATAACAATAATTATTTTGATGCCTACTGAACATCACCTCATAATAAGAAACAGAAAAATGTTAAAAGTAAAGGATTGCAAGAGGAATTAAGAAGGTGCAAGCCCTAACCTTCAAAACTTCGAAGGTTAGATTGAGGGGAAAAAGATGAAGAGTGTATTTTAGGAATGAACAAGTATTTTGAGGTACATGATTAATCAAACAAAATGAAGGATGGGTTGGTTGTCTATAACTTGAATGGAAAATTTTCTAGGTGATGGCGGGATTTGAAGCTAACTAACAAAATGAAAGAAAAAGATCCAACATGGAAAACTTTTAAGAAATCATTTCAAGAAAAATACATGTCTCAATGATTTTTTTATAAAAAGGTATAAGAGTTCTTTGAGTTGAAAATGGGATCTATGTCCATAGATAACTTAATAAATAGATATCTGAAACTTCTACCTTATGGTCCCTATATTGTGGAAGAAAAGGCGAACATAAAATAGCTTTTACGATGTATTCCATCATATTTTATAGATAAAATTGAGTTTGATGTACCCAAGACATCAGATGAAGCTTTATATAAGGAAAGAATTTGTTATGAGCACAACCAACAAATGGCTAAGAATATACACAAGAATAAAGAGAAGCATAAAGCTTTCTTGGACAACAAGAAAAAGGGATTTAAACCAGCTCTACCCTAAAAAAAAGATAATAGTTTTTCAAACAATTGAAACTTTGATAAATTTGGAACCCGATCCAAACTTCTAGCACAAGGTGTCAATAAACCAGTAGTAGCTAAAGGAGCTTTATCAACCCCACTACTAGTAAAATGTTGGTGATGTCAAGGCCCCATTATTACAAATATTTCCCACAAAAAAATAACAAAGTTCTCAACTATTTGCAAGAAGATGTGGTTGTGGAAGATGTTGAAAGAACACCACATATTTGTGCTGCTATGGAGGGAATACAAGCCGACCATTAGTCAACCATGGTAAAAAATGAAGGTAAAATCTCAACTAATCATGTTCTATTTTAATTGATTCACGAGATTGTCGTAACTACATTTCTCCCAAAATCGTTGAAAATGGTAAGTTGAACAAGGAAAAACACAACAAACCATGGATGGTACAACTAGCCACTACTACAAAAAGGAAAAATTTTGAACATATTAAAAGATGTAAAATTGAAATGAGTGGATTCCAAAGAGAAGATGACTTGAAAATCCTACCTTTAGGATCATATGATACATTGATTGGTGTGGACTGCTAGAACAACACCATGTAGTCCTAGATTTCCTAAATAAAAAAGTTTACTTGCATGAATAAATAAGGAAATCAGAGAATGGTGCACGGGATACCCAAGTAAATATATTCCAGAGAAATATGAGCCTTACAACATAAAAAATGTGTAAGAAAAGGCTGCAAACTCTATCATAGTTAATATTCACAATTTGCAAAAAGGAAAAGAAATAGGAAATTGAAGATTTTATGATTCTAATGGAATTTAAGGAAGTATTTCCTAAGGAAATACCAGGGATTCCACCTAAAAGAGACTTAGATTTCTCCATATAACTAGTACTCAGAGCAGTATTGGTCTCAAATTCCCCGCACCACATGAGTACACCTATATTAGTAGAACTTAAACTCCAATTACAAGAACTTATTGAAAAATACTATGTTAGACCTATTATGTCCCCATGGGGAGAACCCATCCTTTTTGTGAAAAAGAAATGCAGTATAATGCGTATGTCAATTGATTAATGACAGTAATAGAAGGTAACCATCAAGAATAGATATATGTTATATTTTTAACATTAAGCTAGCATGACATTAGGATCTTTAACTGAGAGAACAACAAGCATAAAAATCAAACACAAGAGACAATGAACAAAGTGTTTTTCCTTGGGCAAACCATAAATGGATAAAACCTCGCAAATTCCTTAGAGATAGAATAAGCAACAAAAGTGAAACCCAAAAATAGTAAGATGATCTCCCGATAGCAGTAACCTCTTTCTTCCTTGCCCCACTGTCTTTCTCTTCCTCAGCTATGCACTACAGCTGAGTTTGAGTGAGTGTGTGATAAATAGAGAGGCTAGCTCTCTATTTATAATAATTCCCGACTTGACTAAACCCAACTAGGGTCGAATTCACTAGGTGATTCTAATAACCCTAGTGCCCTGGAACTGCGGGGACTTTAACCCTTAGACAATAGGAGGGTTACCCACCTTGTCTTGACATGACTTTTTTACATTATAGAAACTCCCGATAGGAACCTCTAGGCATGACATGACTCAAGTACATTACATATACATCCAAGAATAAACATCGGGTTACAATACATAATAAATACAAGTGAATACATTTCAAAGTTACAATTACATCAACACTCCCTCTCAACTAGGAAGGTATTCTCTCGACACAATTTATCAGCACAAGTCTTCTTCTCTATATCATGTGGATCATTATCGAGTCTTCGTCATATTCACCTTCAAGTCATCTCTATCTTCAAGTCACCTTCATCTTCAAGTCATCTTTACCTGGATCTGGGTCATCACTCGATCTCGATCATCATCCTTGGATCTGGATCATCGCTCGATCTGGATCATCTCTGGAGCATCATCTCTGGATCTGAATCATCCCTCCATCTGGATCATCTTTGCTGGATCATCATCACTGGATCTTCATGGGTTCTATCTCATGATTCTTCTTGTCACAGGAAGTTCTACAGAGCCAGCCCTTTTTCATGCTAGTTGCACGCTAGTTGTAGGCCTAGCATCCATGTAGGTTTTCCTCAGCACTTATATTTGACCCTAGGTCAGAATGGCGTGTCGAGCACTTACATCTGATCATGTAGGAACCAATCCTATAATCATATAAGAAATGCACTCCCAACACTCACATCCGACCATGTGGGAACACCTCCCACATCCCTGTGAGAAAGGCTCAGCACTTACACTTGGCCATGTGAGGAACCAATCCTCCATGCTGAAAGGCTCTACACTTACATCTAACAACCAATGTCAGAAGGACTTAGCACTTATATTCGACCATGCAAGGAACTAGTCCTTCATGCCGAAAGGGCTCTGCACTTACACCTGAAAACCAATGTCATAAGGGCGTACACTCACATCTGACCTTGTAGGAACCAATCCTATAGTCATATCAGAATGGCCCCTAGCCCAAACTGAGCTACCTAGTAACTGACAAGATGCCTCCATTCCAAGAATGGCATTCAACTCTTACTTCTGATCATGTAGGAACCAATCCTACAGTCACATTAGAATGGATCAACACTAACATTTGACATGGAAGGAACCAATACTCTCACCATGAAAAAATGGCTTAGCCCTTACATCTGACCATGGAAGGAACTAATCCTCTCACCATGTCAGAATGGCTTTGGGTCTCATCATTTCTCTTTGGAGGAGACCTCAATCTGGAGAACACCAAGCTTCTCCCTTAAGTACTCAAACTTTAGCATAGCTAATGGCTTCATCAATACATCAACTATCTNTATTGGAGCTTCACTGCTCCCCTCTGCACCATATCCCTGATATAGTGATACTTGATCTCGATATGCTTCGACTTGTCATGGAACACTGGATTCTCTAAAAACTTTACACAACTTTGGTTGTCACAATGTATACAAGTAGCATCCATCTGGAGATCAAATAAAAAAGAAAGTAGCTTCTGCATCCATACTTCCTCACATCTTGTTAAAAAACCTGCGACATACTCTTCTTCAGCTGTACTCAGTGCCACACAAGATTGCTTCCTGCTAAACCAAGAAATCACACTTGATCCCATATTGAAGCAACACCCTAAAGTGCTATTCCTATCAATGGCACTTCCTACCCAATCTAAATCAACATAACCCTCGAGGTTAATCTTCTGATTCACCTCATACTTGAGCCCATAATCAATTGTACCCCTTAGGTACCTCAGAATATGCTTTGCAGCAATCAAGTGAACATGTCTCGGATGTGTCAAGAACTGGCTCAAGGTGTTCATAGCAAAGCAAATGTCTGGTCTCGTGTTCGTCAGGTACATCAAGGACCCAATCATCTGACGATACATCGTAGCATCGACTGTCTCTGATGAAGAATCACTCAATAGATTCAGGTTCGATGCCATAGGTGTGGTCATGGCCTTGCAGTCCATCATCCAAAACCTCTTCAAGATATCTACTGCATACTTCCCTTGTCTGAGGGAGATTCCATTTGGATTCTGCCACACCTCCATGCCTAGAAAATAATGCATCATACCCAATTCCTTCATTTCGAACTCGGCAACAAGCTTTCTCTTCATATCAGTAATCAACCCATCCATGCCTATTACAAATAGATCATCTACATACAGTAGTAGCATCACTGGGTTGCCATCTTCAACCTTGTAGTAAAGGTTGGAATCTGCTTTACTCTTGGTAAAGCCCACACTAGTGGAAAATGAGAGATTAGCGACCAGGAGACCAAAATTTTTGGTCACCACAGTTTTTTTCAAGGGATAAATGACCAAAATTGATAAATTTAAGTGAGATAACTAAAAAAGACCAAGATAAATGACCACTTTTGGTCACGAAATAAAAACCAACTAAAAACGACCAAGATAAATGACCAAATTTGGTCACGGGATATCTAGACTAAAAATGACCACGTAATAATTGGTCATTTTTAGTTGTCACTCTGGCAATGAAAAAACTTACAAATTTGACAATGAATTTAGTAAAATGTACAAATTATGCTAGTCCACCCCAAAATCTAAAATATAAGCACCTATTAATGTAACAAGATTTATAGAAGT
>LPNX011075721.1:14869-35185 GCA_001517045.1 Pseudotsuga menziesii | reverse complement strand
TAAAATGTAATTGTCTCTCAGCTGTGGATTTGGTGTATATAAATGCGTGTGTATGTATGTATATTTGTGTGTTGTAGGTATCGGCGGGTTTCCAAGTGATTTTGTTCCATGTATTTCATTGTAAGCTGTAAACATTCTTTGCAAGTTGTGAGGACTTAACACTTAAATGTCTTTTTAGGTCTCTGACATACTTGGAAAATTTCCGGATCTTATGGATGGGTTCAATGAATTTCTCTCTCAATGTGAGAACATTGGTATGAATTCTGACACTCAATAGATGTCTTAATTTTTCCCATGTGATTCTCTTGTGTCTTCTTTTGAATTATTTGCATGATTTTTTCATAACATGTATGTACAACTTTTGTGCAGATGGTTTCCTTGCTGGCGTGTTTAACAAGAGTGAGTTTTTATCCCAACTCCACTTTAGGTTATGCTTTCTCCTAGTTGATATTAAATGCATTTCCCTCTAATGCTCTTATTCTGCATGAAGCAAAAATAAGTGTGTGAGATTGGGGAATTTTGAACCATGTATTTGTCAGGCTTGTGAGTGGAAGTCTTCTAAGTCTAGATAGACAATGGCATGCAATATTCTTGTAAATTTCTAAATTCTAATTAGAGGTTGCAATTGTTGTAGAGTCATTGTGGGCAGATGGATCACTTCAAAAACCTGTAAAGATGGAGAAGGACAGGGAAAAAGACAGGGAACGTGACCGAGAGAGGGAGAAAGAAGAGAGGGAGGAAGATAGAGATCGTGAAAGAGACAGGGAAAAGGAAAGGGAGAGAATTGATAAATCTGCGCTTTACGTTGCAAAAGATTCATCCAGTCATAAGGTTTCCTTACTCCCAAACAAGGAGAAGTATATGAATAAGCCAATTTCTGAGTTGGATCTGTCAAACTGTGAGCGGTGTACTCCTAGCTATCGTTTGCTTCAAAAAATGTAAGGGAATCTTCTTTAAATTATTATCCATCTGTGTCTTTTGTATTAATTGCACTGAGAGGAGTGATGTGCTCTACGGCCCAGTATGGGAAAGATGTTGTCACGTAACGTAATGTAACTTTACATTACCAAAAATAAAAAGTAATGAAAAAAATTCACGTTGGCCTATAAACCCGGATCTATCAAGCAACGGAGGGATCAAATTTATTGAGTTTAAAAAGAAAAATTACACAAGAAATTGGATCCCTCTCGGTGCTTGATAGATACGGGTTTAAGATGGATCTTTGCTGGTTTTAAAGGTAAGCTTGCTTTTTGAGTAAGCTCAAAAGAACTTATAACATTTATCATTTAGATTATGAATTTGTTGTGATGTTTGATTTTATACTAACACGAATGTTTCAATTGTCATGCAGTATCCCAAGCCTCCTGCAAGTCATCGTACCGATCTTGGAGCATCTGTGTTAAATGATATTTGGGTATCAGTGACATCTGGTAGTGAGGATTACTCTTTTAAGCGTATGCGCAAGAACCAATATGAGGAAAGTCTCTTCCGCTGTGAAGATGATATGTGTGTGGCTTATTGACATTTGTAGTGTTATTTTTTGATGTACAGAGTCTTTTAGGTGAAATGGTGTCACCAAGTTGCTCTTTATTATGGCCTATTTAATATTGGGCAATGGTGAAATTTTACATCCTTGTGTATTTTATATTATCAGATTTGAACTGGATATGTTGCTGGAGTCTACTTCTGTTACAACAAAGCGTGTAGAGGAGTTGCTAGAAAAGATGGAAGATGGTACTGCTAAGCAAGATGGTCAAATTAGAATTGAAGATCACTTGACAGGTATTCGTAATTCTGTAAATGTCTTTTGTGGTGAACTTGATGAGTTGGAAGTATTATAGTATATGGAACATTCTACTCATGTTTATTTTTCTTATTTACAGCTCTAAATTTAAGGTGCATTGAACATATTTATGGAGATCATGGGCTTGATGTAATTGATCTACTACAAAAGAATGCTACTGTAGCTTTTCCTGTCATATTGATCCACCTCAAGCAAAAGCAAGAAGAATGGTCAAGATGTCGTACAGACATGAATATAGTCTGGGATGAAGTTTATGCCAAGAACTATCACAAATCACTTGATCATCGTAGCTTTTACTTCAAGCAGCAAGATAAAAAGATCTTGAGCACTAAGGGTTAGATGATCATTTTATTCTGATATCTTCCTGTCTATTAGAACACTTTTTAACTTGTCATAATTTATGTTTTTTCCCTCAAGTGTCTATCTGAATAATTTTTAGGTACACTTTTACCTCTTAAGAATGTTATATTGTGATTGTATTTTAAGGTTTCCTTCTTATTGAGGTGATATAGGGAGTGTACTGTGTACCATTAAAATTAAGAAAGGGTTTTTATGTTTTCTTTGTTTGATTTATAAAGATTGTTACCATTGTATCATATATGATGAGAGAATATTGTATTGATTAGTGCTCCTGTTAATGTAGTTCATGATTTCTGGATTGGTGCTATTTCAACTCTCTCTTTTGTATTGTATTATTAATTGCTTATATATATCTTAAGCAATATTTTATCACTTGTTAAACAGCTCTTCTAGCAGATATTAAAGAACTAAATGAGAAGAAGAGGAAGGAGGATGATGCACTTCTTGCTATCGCTGCTGGGAATAGAAGACCAATAATCCCTAATCTGCAGTTTGAATATCCCGATTCTGACATTCATGAAGACTTATATCAAATTATTAAGTACTCCTGTGATGAGGTATGTACGACGATGGAACAATTTGAGAAAGTGATGAGGCTTTGGACATCATTCTCGGTGTCCCAATACGACCTCATGGTGCAGAGGACACAGAGGAGGCAGTGAAAGTGAAGAACTCTGCTGCAAAAGGTAGTGCAACAAGTATAATAGGGGAGAGTGATGGAAGTGCTGGAGCTGACATCGGAAACACTAATTTGAAACAACCAAATCCTGTTGGTAATGGTGAGGAAAATTCAACAATGGGAACAGCAATTTCTGTCAGGGTTAGAATGGAAAATGGTGAGAGTACCATCAGGGGAAATGGTAATCATGAAACTGACCAAAACGGGCATAAAAGTGAGGGTGGAAAATATCATTCCGCTGCACCTGTTGCTGATGAGATGCCTGGTACAGCCATGCAGTTTGGTCGCATTGAAAAGTTAGATGACTCAAATGCCGTGAATGTAGTTGCAACAGAGTCAAGTTCAGGATGATTGAGGTTGGACCATGTATCAGGTTAGCTACTCATCCCATGTATGGTACACAGCTTCAAAAAGACTTAAAATTATTAGAAGAATTTGGCTTTAACAAGCACTGTAATGTAGATAATATTAAGTTCATTTTTAACTATTCTGTTTATTTCTCTCATTTTGAGGTTAATTGTGTTGTACTTGGTAGGTACTGGTGCACATCATTCAAGGCCTGGGTAAATGGTCAGTGAGAGTGGGCTAGAGCCTTTTATAAAAGACAGGACAGGGCCTTTAGTAGATGTATGGTTCTAGAGTTCTCTTATCTTATCTACTTTTGCGGCCATTTGTTGGAAATTATTAACATTACATTATATACATTGTTGTTTTAAATATAATATATGCAGAGAACATAGGATGAAATAGTGTTCATTGGTTAAAGTATACTACCAGGAAGCTTAATAATATTCAAATACAAGTATTTCATTGGTTGTAATTGAAACATCTGATTGCTGGTAAAATACCTTCTTCCTCCCATATTATGTTGTGTGAATTTCACATGGTATATAAATTACGAGGATTCATAGATAAAAGAGTCCATATGGGCTATTTTATTGCCATGTTGATTTCATATGTCTCTTAGTGGTGGCAATGCGTTATGATCTCTTGATTGTTAATATTTACTATGTATGGCAGTAGAGTCAGTGAGTGTTTAAATATCTACAGTATGCCACAGCATATGAATGATTGGATGTGGAGTGAAATCCCTACTTGTTTTTGCTTTCTATTATGTGGTTTCTGTAATTTATTTAATCTGAGAGCTGAAAACGAGCAAGACCAAGAGAGTTCTTGTTTGGAAGGCACTGTCTTTTGTCTATTTACTTTTTTGTCTCATTTGAACTAAAAATATTGTTCTTTATGCAAACCATCATTTAAACTTGTATATGTACATTGTATATGCATTTGTGTAACTAAAATTTGTCACACAATGTTGTATAGGAAACTGAGAGACGACATATTGGCTTAAGAATGAAAGGTAGGAACATGGATTTGAGGTATCTCGAAGAATTTGTACATAACAGCTTGAAAATTGAAAGAGAAGAAGATGAATTGTCACCTACGCCAGAGACTGAGGATCAAAAAAACACATTGTTCACCCATGCTAGCAATGTAGTGTCTGGTACAGACACTGTGCCTAGAGGGGAGGAGAATGGTGCAAACAGACAGTATAGAAATAGACGTGGAGAAGATGAAGAGGTTGAGTGTGGTGCTGAGGAAGGAGGGGAATATGATGGCAATGCAGACGATGAGGGGGAAGAGAGTCCTCAAAGATCAACTGAGGATAGTGAGAATGCTTCAGAAGCTGGTGAATATGTTTCAGGTAGTGAATCTGGGGATGGTGATGAGTGCTCACGTGAAGATCATGAGGAAGAAGAGGAAGATGATGAAGAGCATGAATAAAATGATGGAAAGGCTGAAAGTGAAGGTGAGGCTGAGGTAACGGCTGATGCACACGATGTTGACGGAGAAGGGACATGCTTGGCACTTTCAAATCGTTCTCTGCTAACAGTCAAGCCTCTTGCAATACATGTTCCTTCTACTTTAAACAATGGAGCACAAAAAGAGTCAAAAATTTTCTATGGCAATGACTCTTTTTATGTGATTTTTAGGCTCCACCAGGTATTCCGATACTGAGAGATTAAACATATTAATGTTACGTGCAATTTGTTTTATGTAATGTCAGCGTTGTGTTAGTTGTAGCATAGCATTAAATGTTAGAACTTAGACAACAAAGCATAAACGTTTTATTAAAATTAATATTGGAAGTATCTGTTAAGTAACCAACCTTACAGTAGCATAAGAGGCAATCGCATAATCTAGTGAAAGAACCTCGATAAAAGAACTCTCCTGAATCTTTTCTCATCTCTAGCAAGTTCTTACAGTGAATGTGCTCTACTTAAGTTTGGTCTTGACTTCTCACCTTGATTTTATGTCAATGGGTCCAGTTTACTGTTTCTTTTAGTAGTACATGAATTGACAGGTTCTATTTTATCAAATGAATTGAGGCTATAATGGTTTGGCATGGTGCAGACATTATATGAGCGATTACTCTCAGCAAAGAAGAATTCATTATCTGCTGAACGTAAATGGAAAAGTGTAAAAGACACAAATCCTCCAGATTTGTATGCAAAGTGAGTTGTGCTTGACAAGTTTTTATATTCATATGCTTGTTTTAACTCTTTTTAGATATTTTGTTCAATTCTTTTGAAGCACAATTAACTATTTGCTTGAATTATCTAATTGCAGATTTATGACTATATTATTCAGTTTACTAGATGGCTTAGCAGATAATGCTAAGTTTGAGGATGATTGCCGAGCAATTATTGGTACATTGTCCTATGTGTTGTTCACATTGGACAAATTGATATTCAAACTTCTAAAACAGGTCTGTCGAATAACATCCCTCTACATGTATATCACAGAAAATGCTTAACTAGAAATGACATATGTAATATGTATACAAGGTAGAGAGTGTGACTAGCAAAACAAGTGGGAAAGAACAAGGCATCGATGCATATACTGTATATTGTTTAAAAACATATTTTAATAAGTTTGTGGACTTCTTTTATTCAGATATTGGTGGTGGTAAGGGCTCAAATGCAAGGGAGAATGGTACCTATAAAATTGCAAACAAGGGTGACAATGCTGCCATACCTCCATTCGCAAATGAAAATGTCCAAGCTAAGGAATGTTCTTTAGGAACAAGGTAGAGAGCTTTAACACAATTGTATTCTGGTAGGAATGGATTTTACTTTAGCTTATGCCCTCTGATTATGATTAATTAGACACCACATTATAGTGGGTGAACGCTTGAAGTTGATTCAGAAATGACTTCTTAGTTTATCTGGTCAGCAGTGTCTATCACTTCTGTAGATAAGTTTTTCTTTTTGGTTACAATGATATAATCTGCCATGTATTCTAACTCAGCCTTTATAATGTGTGAATATTTCCAAATGAATTTTCATTTTACTGCATACTATTTACCTGCAATAAACATACATATATAAATAATAAAGTTTTGATATGTTGGGAAGCAGGTGATTTGCCTTTATAAAGTTTTGATTTGCCTTTCCAAGAAGGAGAATAGTTTGACATAAGGGCAATGTAAGAGTTATCCTTGAGAATGTTTTGATGGGTCCTTCCATATCTTTTCCCACATATTGACCACTTTTTCTTGTTTGCATGTACAAATTATTCCATTTCAGATCTCACAGTTTCTCCAGTGCATCAGAAAGTTTTGGTTTAGTCCATCCTTCTCGTGGAATATCCATGATATTTCCTAGATTTAGTCGCCAGCGTATTGATAAGAAGCCAGAAGATGGTAGCACACCAACGGATATAGCAGATTTATTTCACCATCAGAAATGCAAGATGGATTTTTCTATTGACGATCACAATCAATAGTTTTGTAAATTTGTATTAATCAATTGGTTGAATTTTGTTGCAAAGGAAAACATATGTCAGTGCCTTTATGTCTGATATGAATTGGCTAAATTGGAAGAGAAACAGGAGGAGAGTTATGTGCTAACTTATTGGTGTTTTATAGCATTTTAAGGTGCATTGAGTTTGTTGTCTAGACTCTAATTTGCAAATGGAGATTTTTGTTGTGAATAATGTTCCTTCAGTGTGCACAGGACAAGATTTATGTTAAGATGGAAAAAACAGGTACATATTTTGAAACTGATTTCCATTTGCTTTGTAGGAAGAACCCTACTATGCACTAATGACAAGACTCGTCTGACACTCAACAGATCTGGAAAGTTTGATGCATTTTATGGAATTGAAGAGAAATTTGGTAGTCCTAGCGGATAGGCTCCCAGTAGTGAAGAATTTGTATTTATGTTAGATTCATCTACAACTAATCCTCACAAAGAAGTATATTTCATTGCAAGCCTTCCCATGGTTTTGTACTTCGAATGAAATACTAAGGGATGGTGCCCTCAATATTTCCTCTAGTTTGACCCTGAAAGATGCCCTTCTTGGCCAATTTACAAGGGCTGCTTATTGTAATCCCTTAGCATTTATAGAAATATATATTTAGAAAGACAAAGCTACGGGATTTTGTTTATGAAAGACGTTTAGCACTTTATATTATCATTGTATCCATGTTGGAGTTTATCATACTCTTTATTATGTTGTGTTAATTTTCATATGATTATGGTTCTATAGGAATGACATACTTCAAACCCAATGCACTGATTCTAGTCCTGACAACTTCCAAAATATTTGAATTAAAAGAGTCGACATTTTGTCTTGAATAATGTCAAATGGTGCAAGGACTGCAATTCTGATAATCATAAGCAGCATTTATTTTTGTCTTTCAAGATTCATTGTAAGGATAGCATATCAAATCAAATATATAACCTGGAAAAATGCCTTGCGCAATACCCATGTTGGTTATTTATTTTTTGTATCAAGTACCTGTATGCTCATCTTTTTAATCGAAATAGTAAATCTCCAGTCACATGTTTTTAACACAATAAGCCATTTTTATATGCTTCAGGGTCTCAAAATCTCTTTACTGAATGACAGTGCTTTTTGGATAAGTATATCCCACGATAAGATATACTGAATGACAGTGCTTTTGGATAAGTCAAATTTAACTTAATTAAAGTCATTATTACAGGCTTGATGTTGGAGATGGCAGGGATCTTAATCTTGATGACTGCCCAAGGTCAAAATTGTAAAATCAACAAATTAAATACCTTAGCCTAGTAATATTTCTTAATTGATCTTCTCCTTAATTTATCGAACTCCTGAAATGCAATAGTAGTTAATGGTTATCTAGAGTTAGAACAATTCTGGTATTTTATTTGTCAAGGTGTGTGTGGATTAAACCTTCTGTGGGACACACATGTTCATTAGAGGGGGATTTATATCTACCATCTCAGTTGTTTGAACTCATTATTCTTACAATTTTTTATATTGCAGAATGAGAGAGAGCAATATGAAGTTGTGATAAACAATGGTAAAATTGTGTACAAGCAAAATCAGCAGCCAGTTGACACACCTGAAGGTTCTAAGTAGATATATGTGATGAGCACATATCACAACCTCTATGTTGGTCAGGTATTTGCTACATTCAAAGACATAATTCATGAATGTGGCTGAATTCAGAATATCTTTGGTTGTTTATGCCAGCCCTAATACTCTCTCTATTCTATTTCTAGTTTTGCATGAATTAGATTACCTGTCTATATTGGATCCCAATAAGAAAGTTTCCCATAGAAGTGCATTTTTTAAGTTGATGTCGTGTTTGTGTCTCTTCAGAAAAATAAAGGGAGATTTCAACATTCTAGCTTCTTTAAAGCAGGGGCAGCTAGTTCAACAGTTCGAAGACTGATTGTGGACAATGGAATTCTCAAGGTGACATGAAAAGTATTATCTCTCATCTTAAAACCCTAAGATACAATACATTTGACTACTTACATCAATCGCATACAGCTGCTTCTGAATCATGCATTGCAAAGGTAGGTAGGGCTTAGGCTACAATCTAAAAAAGAGGAAATAAAGAAGTGCTGAACAATATTCATGCTCAACTTTCTGTTTGTGCTTTCCAATGCTTCAATTGAATTATCCAAAATCATAACCATCCTATTTAACAGTCTGCAGAGCTATGTCAATCATTTAGTTCTAAGCTTCTGGTTAATCTTTGCTTCTTCCTTTCCATCTGGAGATGTAGATACAACAAATAACTCCTTGATAACTTCCACAAGAAATCCCTTGGCCTCTGGAACCTTAAGGAAGATAAATATCCAGGAAACTGCACTCATAATACAGAAAAATCCAAAAACACCTGTTGTTCCCAAGCCCTTGTTTATGGTAGGAAACAGGAATATGATAAACATGTTTGCAGTCCACGTTATTATAACACAATGAGCCAAGCAAATTCCTCTAACTCTTGTTGGAAATATTTCTAAACAGAAAATGTTTTCCGCTGCACCAAATCCCATATTGAAGGCACAAAAGAATACCATTAGGCCCACAACTGAGATACCTCCCTGGACAATCCTGATTGAAGCAATTTATTTACCAAAGCAATTGTAATGAATGTAATGAATAGAACTAGAGTGGTAGATAGGATTATTTGCTTGCACCCACATAAAAGAATGGCCAAAGTCCAGTTAAGAACCTTCAAATAACCAGCACAGGGAGATCAATTATACTACATATCTATGTTACCGAAAAAGAAAATTGGAAAACCCCAAAAGGCCAAATTTAGGTTTCTAATATCTATGTTGCATTTCTTTCAAGTTCTCATCCAAAAATGGGAAATAGATGCCAGCAATAGGTTTCTAGAGCAGTTCAGTTTTGGGATGGTTTCTTCTAGAAGTGCCCCCCTTAAGAGCAGTTTCTGATGACATAGATACACATTATACAAGGCCTAGAGATGTCGAACGATTAAACGACTCATCAACCATTTCCTTGAGTCTATTTGCACGTTTCTCAGAACACTAGAAATTTCTAGGCTGGAAATGAAATAAACCAAGTAGATGATAGAGATATGCACCAATACAAGATGTCATTCTTGTATACACATGATTTAAATTTACATGAAAAGGTGTGGTTTCTTTAGCATCAGTGTTACCTTCTTCCAACATGGTCCATTAGAAATACGAGCAAAAGTAACCAATACAGTAATAGAGCACAATGTACATGGCTTTGCATTGCATTGAATTCAGGATGGCTTTCTAGCTTGCTATTACCAATAGCTTTCTCTTCTTACATCAGCCAGGGACTGGTTATTTATCATGTAGAGAATTTATTTCTTCCAAAAATGATGGTGCGATCTACAGCTCCTATGGAAACTAACAAAGTGAAAATGATAGGACATGCTAGATTCATGTTAGCTTCAAAACCACATATAAAGTCATTGAATGGCATGCAATAATTTTCTCGGTGTTAAAAGTTAATGCATTTTGAAAACTTATTAATGAGTACCTTGTTAATGTGGTTTCAACCTCTTTTCCTCAGCTATGGGCTCCATACGTCACAAGCATGAAGTAGAGAAGTTGCCAATAGGTTATAAGAGGCAAATCTTAGTTCTTATATTTTAAAAATGTAGATGGAGTATCCTAGAAATAACTTCTGCGCATCTTAAACTTTATTTCTATTGCATAATTCACATATGTTGTTTTCTTAAGATGTTTTAAGAGTGGCCTGTCTTTTGTCTCACTGTAAAATTTGTGATCCGACTGTCGTCCTGTTGATATTCGTTTTGCTATTCCAACCAATTTCCTATTTTTATGGTATGGTGGTTGAAGTTCTGGATTGAGATTGGATAATAACAATTTTCTTATCTTGTGGAGGACTTATGCGTTCAACAAAACTTCCCTGCATTTGTCTTTAGGTAGTATTTTTACATTTGATCTAGTGGAAATATGGAGATTCCCGAATTGAATGGCCATCTGATGCTGCCATTTGGCCACCCTGTCCACTATGATTTTAAATGACATTTTTCCAGTCTTCCTAGTTAAAAAAATATCTGGTCAAAATATGTGTAGGTGTCCAAAGACAATTCCACAGGATATGATTCAAGTTGAGTTTGTGGCACATCCTATGCATCTCGAGTCTATTTTAATATTGGTTTCCTTTCTCCACAGATTCAGATCTCTTGGAGACTTAGCTTCAGGACGAGACCAATATCCTTTCTTGACACTTTGTTCTTGTGAGGAGATTGCTTCTACTTTTGCAGACCTACACCCTAGAGGAAAATGATGTTGATTCTTTGAGGCATCTTTTCTCCTTTGGTATGTTGATCCAAACATTAAAATCTGTTATTTTTCCTACTTGGTTTTTTGAAAATATCACCTAGGCATTGATCTTGTTGCCATTCTTCAGGATGATCTATTTCTATGTTACAAAATAGTGCAATCTAAATTTGTGATTTCATTTTTTATTTTGGAGTAGTTACTTGTTTCACTCTTTTCTAAGAAATTTTATTGGTTCAAAATCCTCAGTGAGTGCATGCAAAGGTACATCTAAGAGGAATTATTTTCTAGGTCTTGAATACATTTAAATTTAATCTACAACTCTTATGAATGAATATAAATAGTTGGATTCATATTTTTATACCCAACATGCTTCTTATGAATGAATATAAATAGTTGAATAGTGATGCATGCCACATTGGATCATTCTATGTATAAGGTTTTATTTAGACTTACAGAAACCAATATAGACTCTAGAGTGAGTTCTGTATTTTTGAATAACAAAAATTGGCTTCTTGTTTCAGTTTATTTCTGTCATTCATTCCCTCGTCATTGCTACTTAACAACTTGATCAGTAGCTTGATTGGCATCCTCTTGATTAGGTAAGTGATATTGTACTACCTTTCAATGTTTTATCTAAATTATTTGTGTTTTGCATTGCCACTTTGTATTGACTGTAGCTTGTGTTCTGTTTTATGATATTTCTACAGGAAATACACAAGACTCCAATGGGAAACCCATGTTTCAAGCAGGAAAGACCAAGGATGGAGACACAATTAACATAATCGTTAACATCTTCTCGATTGCAGTAGGTCACCATGTACTACTTTTAGTATATTGTTAGTATTATGCTTGAATGGATAGTTTGTATAAAATCAGTTGTCATTGTTTACAAAAATGTTGAGTAGTGTCATGTCCAATGATTATATGAAAATGTACATAAGAGAAATACTAATGGAAATATTTGTTTGTAGGTTTCCATTGTCATTGTTGCAGTTCCAGAAGGACTTCCATTGGCAGTCACCTTGACGTACGATTAATTGCAGAGGTTTTTCTAGATTTAGCTTATTCAAATTAATATCTAGTGATTGTCTATGATTTATTTGAGAGTGGTGTCTCGCTTCTTAACATGTTTTCTTGTTATTTTATTGACAGTTTAGCTTATTCAATGAAGAAGATGATGGCAGACAAGGCTTTGGTTAGTATCTGATTTACAATAATTTATTACTATGCATGGATGGGTGATTGATCTTTCAACATCTAAAAATTCACCCCATTCCAGGTACGAAGTTTGTTAGAATGTGAGACTATGGGTTCTGCTAGAAAAATTTGTAGTGACAAAACAGGGGCATTGACCTTGAATCTGGTTGGCCTTTCTCATTGGTTAATATCTATGGGCATGATTTCTTCTTACAAGTGTGTTGGGCTATGATAAAACATGGCATTTCCCCATTGTTATATGATTCAATGTTCTTGTTAATTGCATGTGAAGCTTAACCCTGTTACATAACACGTCATATTTGGCTTCTAGATGACAGTTGTTAGGGCATGGGTTGTTGGCAGGCTCAGGGACCAACTAGACAATTCAGGAAGTTTCCCTTCTATTGTACGTTTCCTTCTTATTGAGAGTATCTCCCAGAATACCATAGGGAGTGTCTTTAAACCCAATGTAAAACATTAGAATCTTTCCAAGTGCATGAGTATGAATAGAAACTTGGAAATAAATGTCTAATCGCTCAATTCAAGTGTTTTGTATAGAAAAAGGAAAAGCAATTGGAGTCTAAGATATTGAACATTATAAATAATTTTCTTCATTGTTTTTGTATTTTACAGTTCATTGTTTTTTTACTGGATTTTGCAGAAATGAAATTAACTAAGTGGGCCATTGAGTATGAAGAGCCTGTTGCTGAGGCTTTGCCATTGAGTATGAAGAGTTTGCTGCTGAGGCTTTAAAGCTGCTAAGTATGGGTTAATTGAAGCTACTGCGGGATCTAATTATGGCTTAGCAGCCAAGTACAAATGGGATGGTTTAGTCATTGTAATGTTTTGAAAAGTCATCGATGTACTAGATGATTTTCATGTAAATTTATATGGAGATAGTTTTTGAGAAAAATCATATTTATTGTAATACTTGACATTTCATATAATATAATTTGCGCTATTTAAAACTTATATGGTTGTACTTTATATTATTTATAAGTGTTGTAATTAACTAATTAATATGACATTGCTTAATTCACATGTGTATTATATGATGATAACTAATGTATGTTTTCTTATTATTATTTTAAACATAATATCATATTAAAAATTTATGTTGATTAATAATGGACACCATTTAAACTACTAAAATATAATAACTACACATAAGATGGCTAAATTAGTGACCAATAAATGAAATTAATGACAAAAATTCGCATATAAAATGACCAAAAATTGAGAGATACTTGACCAAACAATGAGATATAAATGACCAAAAAAATGACCAAAAATTGCATATTAATGACCAAAAGGCAGTTTTGGTGGCTAATTTACGGTCTTTTATTACACGACCAAATGTGGTCATATTCTAGTTTGTCATGTGGTCATTAATTTGGTCATAAATGTGGTCATATATTTGGTCGTTGATTCAAATATTGACCAAATTAATGACCAAGTATATGACCAAATTAATGACCAACTGACAAGCTATAAATGACCAAAATAAAATGACCAATTTTGGTCGCGTAATAAAAGACCGTAAATTAGACACCAGCGATCGCCAAACCAAAAGTGGTCATTGATATGCCGATTTTGGTCATTTTTTTGGTCACTAATTTCTCATTTTCCACTAGTGCCAAACTGGATAGAAAGCTGCCAATTCTGCCGTACCATGTCATGTGTTCCTGTTTCAAACCGTAGAGGGATTTTTTCAATCTGCACACATGAGACTCCCTATCATGTGTCTCAAAACCAAGTGGATATTCTACGTACACTTCATCTTCCGCTAAACCATTCAAGAAAGCAGTCTTGACATCCATTTGGTGTATCTTCCATTTCATTACTGCAGCTAGAGCAAGTACTGATCTGATGGAAGTGTATCTGGCTACAGGTACAAAGGGTTCTTCATAGTCTATTCCTTCTTTCTATGAGAAACCACGAGCCACGAACCTTGCCTTATATTTCTCTATGCTACCATCTGCAGCATGCTTGATCTTGTAGATCCATTTGGAAGTTACAACCGACTTCCCTTCTGGTCTTGGGACAACATCCCAAACATCATTCTTCATGATAGATTGATACTCTTCGATCATAGCATTCTTCCATTCTTTCCATTCTACCACTTCTTCATAGTTGGAAGGTTCTTCATTGATAAAGTCACATAGTAAAGCTACATATCCAGAGCAGGATCTGGTTCTCTTTCTTTCTGTGTGATTCTCTTCTGGAGCCCCATATCTTTCCGCACCTTTGATAATTTCTCGTAGCCAAGCAGATTTCCTCTTGTGAGGATTCTTCTCCTAAAATGGATCTATAGGTCTTTGCGTTTCCTCAAATTCTCGATCTTCTTCTTGAATTTCTTCATTCATGGTTGTATCATGAATTATCGGTGCTTTTGCTTCATCAGGTTCTTCAGTAGGTCTCTTTCTAGATTTGTTGTAATCCATGTCTTCATCAACTGTCACATCCCTGCTGATGTCGATTTTCATGAATCCTAGGAAATTTATTCTGTAAGCCTTTGATCTTTCAGAGTATCCCACAAATATACCCTTCTTTCCTGAAGGATCTAGTTTTGTTCTCTTCTCTTTCAGAATGTGTATGTACACTGGACAACCGAATATTCTGAGATGGGTGACTTCTAGATTCTTGCTGGAAAATACTTCTTCAAGTGTCTTGTTATCGAGTACTCTATGTGGAGTATGGTTCTATACATACACCACTGTTCTAGCATCTTTTGCCTATAGATGCATGGGAAGATCCTCATCATGAAGCATTTCTCTTGAAGCTTCCATGATAGTTCTATTCTTCCTTTTTGGTAACCCCATTCTATTGTGTATTATATGGAGTAGATAACTCCCTCTTAATCCTTGATTCTTTACATAAGTATTTGAATTCATTTGATGTGAATTCTCTGCCATTATCTGATCGAAAGGTCTTGATCTTCTTTTCTGTGTGGTTCTCGATCAAGGCTTTGAATTCCTTGAACTTGCTGAAAACTTCGTCTTTGTTCTTCATGAAGTAAATCCATGTCTTCCTAGAAAAGTCATCAATGAAAGAAACATAGTATACATACCTGCTTAGTGAACTTTATGACATTGGTCCACATACATCGGAGTGATTCATTTCTAGGATTCCTTTTTCCTTGCTCTTGCTACTTGGAAATGTCTTCTTTGTATTATTTCCTTTCGCACATTTTTTGCAGACCCATTCATGTTTTGCTTGAATTTCTAGAATACCTTCAACAACTTTTCTTGCAAGTGGTAGTGCTCTATAATGCACATGTGCAAGCCTTTTGTGCCAAAGTTCGTTTGGCTCTACTGTGTCATCGACCAAAGCTTGTTCTAGATGGCCCTTCAATTTGTATACTCCTCCTCCTTGTTCTCCAATCACTATTGCATCGTCGATAGTATTTCCTCTTGACCATAGGAGGACTTTCCCATCTTCAAATGCAACCCTCATGCCTTTTGCATCCAGTGCCGATATGGATAGAATATTCTTCTTTAGTCCTTGTACAAACAAGACATCCTTCATCTTCAGAGACTTTCTGGAGTCTAGCTTGTAGGAGGATTCACCACTACCTTTTATGGGATATTCGTAGTCATGCCCAAGTTTCACCTTATTGGGTCTATCATGCTTAAATAGTTTCTCAAAGGATTCCTTGAAACCGATCATGTTTTTGGAAGCCCCACTACCAATCTTTGCTTCCATGAGTGATAGTTCCTGTGAGAGTGGACATCAGAACATATTCACTTGAAGAGTCTTCACTTTCTTGTTTTACTGTCTTCATGGGAGGGTCATCATCCTCAGCAATGTGAGCATGATGTATTCTTTTGGAGTTCTTCTTCTTCTTGGATCCATTCTTATTCATGTGAAAATTTCTAGCAAAGTGTATGACTCCTATTTCATCGCATGTATAACATCTGAGTTTGGATGGATCCCTTCTTACAGGATTATTTTTCTGAAGAGAATGCTTAACTTGGTGATGATGATTTTCCCTTCTTCTTTTCTTGGAGTGTACTGTGATAGCTTGATTTTCACTTCCCATGTTTTCTTCTCGAGCTGCTATCCGATCTTCTTCTTGTGAACATTCTTCGCACATTCTACTGAACTTGACTAACTTCTTCCTAGCACAAATTCCTTGGGTGAAAGAATCCCATGACCTAGGGAGACCATTCAAGGTTGTCATCACAATTTCTGCATTCTCCACTTTCATCTACTGCCTCTAGCTGTTCTTTGATCTGGGAGACCCTTGTGAAGTATGAATGGATGGTCTCCTCATTCTAGATCTTTACATTCTTCAACTAGTTCCTTAGAGTCATCTTTTGATTGATGTTTTTCCCTTCAAACAGTTTGGTTAGGGAATCAAACATAGATTTAGGTGTCTTGAGGGAGGACACCTATGGTATGAGGTGATCCTTGATAAAATCAGAAATGATCCTCTTTTCCATAACCAAATTCTTCTTATGTAAGGCCTTGGCTTCATCTCCCTCTGGAACTGGAACCTCCTCACTGATATAGGAGTCCAACTCATTTTCTTCCAGGATTAGGGAGATCCTATACTTCCAGGATCGGAAGTTATCATCTCCCTCAAGCTTTTAATCAAGCTTGGTATGATGATACATATTAACTGAGAACCTCAAATGGAAATACAAAAGATTTATATCTTACCAGGTTAAGATGTTGGATCTGGATTTGGAGCTGAAATCCTACAATGCTGGTTTAGGAGCAGATTAGGTTTTTTCTTTTTTAGACTTCTATCCAACCAAATGATTTGAATTTGATCCCTAACATCTATTTTGGGTAGGATATCAATCCAATCCTGGGCTCACTGAAAAATTCCACTTCTGTGAAAAGCCCTAATTTCCGGCAACAGTCTTGGGTCCAAAACTGAAAAACCTCAAAATTGTATTCTGCTTCGACAGAAAGATGCACCCTAGGAAGGAGAGTTATTCCACCCTACTTTTGCTAAAAATATGTGTAGATAAATCCACAAAATAGGAATCCCTATTTCTCGTAGTTGCACAGTGTCTTCTTCTCATGTTAGCTCTGATACTATGTTAGATTTTCAACATTAAGCTAGCATAACACTAGGATATTTAACTGAGAGAACAACAAGCACAACAATCAAACACAAGAGACAATGAACACAGTTTTTTTATTTGAGGAAACCATAAATGGAGAAAACCCCACAACTTCCTCAGAGATAGAATCAACACCAAAAGTGAAACCCAAAAAAAATAAGATGATCTCCCGACAGTAGTAACCTCTTTCTTCCTTGCCCTAATGTCTTTCTCTTCTTTAGCTATGCACTACAACTGAGTGTGAGTGAGTGTGTGATAAAAAGAGAGGCTACCTCTCTATTTATACTAATTCCTGACTTGACTAAACCTAACTAGGGTCGACTTCACTAGGTGAGTCTAATAACCCTAGTGCGCCGAAACTGCGTGGAGTTTAACCCTTTGACAATAGGAGGGTTACCCACCTTGAATTGACATGACTTGTTTACATTATAGAAAATCCCGATAGGAACCTTGGGGCATGACATGACTCAAGTACATTACAAATACATCCCAGAATAAACATCGGGTTACAATACATAAGAAATACAAGTGAATACATTCCGAAGTTACAATTACATCAACAATATACACTCCCTAAGATAAATTATCTATTCGAACAAGCTGGGGGAGAAATGATATTCTGTAAGATTGATCTAAGATACAAATACCACCAAGTAAGAATTCTAGAAGAAGACATAATAAAAACAACTTTTAGGTCTTGATATGGTCACTATCAATTTGTAGTGATGCCCTTTGGGTTAACAAATGCACGTGCAACTTTATGTGCATGATGAACAATATCTTCTCCTGAGGTGGATCTACAGGTCTTTGTGTTTCCTCAAATTCTCAATCTTCTTCTTGAATTTCTTCATTCATGGTTGTATCACGAATTTTGGGTGCTTTTGCGTCGTCAGGTTGTTTAGTAGGCCTCTTTTTGGATTTGTTGTAAGCCGTGTCTTCATCAAATGTCACATCCCTAGTGACGTCAATCTTCATGAATACTGGGAAATATATTCTGTAAGCCTTTGAGCTTTCAGAGTATCCCACAAATATACCCTTCTTTCTTGAAGGATCTAGTTTTGTTCTCTTCTCTTTTGGAATGTGTATGTACACTGGACAACCGAATATTCTAATATGGATGACTTCTAGTTTCTTGCTGGAAAATACTTCTGCAGGTGTCTTGTTCTCGAGTACTCTGTGTGGAGTATGGTTTCGTACATACACCAATGTTCTAGCAGATTCTGCCTATAGATGCATGGGATGATCCTGATCATGAAGCATTTCTCTTGCAGCTTCCATGATAGTTCTATTCTTCCTTTCTGCAATCCCATTCTATTGTGTATTATATGGAGTAGATAACTCCCTCTTAATCCCTAATTCTTTGCATAAGTATTTGAATTCATTTGATGTGAATTCTCTGCCATTATCTGATCGAAAGGTCTTGATCTTCTTTTCTATGTGGTTCTCGATCAAGGCTTTGAATTCCTTGAACTTGCTGAAAACTTCATCTTTGTTCTTCATGAGGTAAATCCATGTCTTCCTAGAAAAGTCATCAATGAAAGAAACATAGTATACATACCTGCTTAGTGAACTTTATGACATTGGTCCACATACATCGGAGTGATTCATTTCTAGGATTCCTTTTTCCTTTCTCTCGCTACTTGGAAATGTCTTCTTTGTATTCTTTCCTTTTGCACATCCTTTGCAGACCCATTCCTGTTTTGCTTGAATTTCTGGAATACCTTCAACAACTTTTCTTGCAAGTGGTAGTGCTCTATAATGCACATGTGCAAGCCTTTTGTGCCAAAGTTCATTTGGCTCTATTGTGTCATCGACCAAAGCTTGTTCTGGATGGCCCTTCAATTTGTATACTCCTCCTTCTTGTTCTCCAATCACTATTGCATCATCGATAGTCTTTCCTCTTGACCACAAGAGGACTTGGCCATCTACAAATGCAACCCTCATGCCTTTTGCATCCAGTGCCGATATGGATAGAAGATTCTTCTTTAGTCCTGGTACAAACAAGACATCCTTCATCTTCATAGAATTTCTGGAGTCTAGCTTGTAGGAGGATTCACCACTACGTTTTATGGGATATTGGTAGTCATGCCCAAGTTTCTCCTTATTGGGTCTATTATGCTCAAATAGTTTCTCAAAGGATTCCTTGAAACCCGTCATGTTTTTGGAAGCCCCACTGCTAATCTTTCCTTCCATGGGTTTTTCTTTTTCGGAGTTCTATCCAACCAAATGCTCTGAATTTGATCCCTAACATCAATTTTGGGGAGGATATCAATCCAAGCCTGGGCTCATTGAAAAATTACACTTTTGTGAAAATCCCTATTTTTCGGCAACAGTGTCGAGTCAAAAACTGAAAAACCTCAGAATTGAATTCGGCTTCGACAGAAAGATGCGCCCTAGGGAGGAGAGTTATTCCACCCTACGTTTGCTGAAAATATGTGTAGATAGATCCACAAAATAGTAATCCCTAGTTCCCGTAGTTGCACAGTGTCTTCTTCTCATGTTAGCTCTAATACCATGTTAGATTCTCAACATTAAGCTAGCATAACATTAGGATCTTTAACTGAAATAACAACAAGCATAGAAATCAAACACAAGAGACAATGAACATAGTGTTTTTCCTTGAGGAAACCATAAATGGAAAAAACCCCACAACTTCCTCAGAGATAGAATCAGCACCAAAAGTGAAACCCAAAAACAATAAGATGATCTCAAGACAGTAGTAACCTCTTTCTTCCTTTACCTAATGTCTTTCTCTTCTTCAGTTATTAACTACAACTGAGTGTGAGTGAATGTGTGATAAATAGAGAGGATACCTCTCTATTTATACTAATTCCCAACTTGACTAAACCCAACTAGGGTCGACTTCACACTACTACATTTCGATCCTAAATCCGATGGTTTTTTCCGACGGCGCGTGGATTTTTTCTTTTAACCGTACCAAAAATTCGAAAGATAATTTTTTTTTTTGAAATGGTGGGCATAAGCATCGCTTAAGAAATGACTAGGCTTATAAGCGTCGCTTAAGAGACGGCTATCCTCCTAAGCGTCGCTTAAGCGACGGTGCATAAATTGCTCATAACTAAAGGTATCTCTCAACCT
>LPNX011075721.1:0-14715 GCA_001517045.1 Pseudotsuga menziesii | reverse complement strand
GGGAGTTCACCTTTTTTTTAATTCTCTCAAAACATGGGAAAGAGTAATATTATGGAAAGCAGGTTTTGCAGCCTTAATCCTATCAAGGAGGGGAGCCAAAAAATATTGGTTATATCATGTTGATTAATACACCAATCGATAAGCAGTATGGAATCTCCATAAATTTGAACACATTAAAACATACCTTTAGCAAGAGATACCCTTAGTTATCATTGCCATCATCATCACCATCATCATTGCCATCATATTCATCATCATTGCCATCATAACTTCAACAAAAAAGTGTGTTCCTATTCCTACTTCAATTTTGGGTTTGATAAAGCTTTATTGATTGATACAAAGGATTGTGTTTGCACCATAAGAGCTCAAGTTACCCTTAAATGCCCCACAAAAGAACCCCCACACTCCATATTTATTTGTATTAGGCACTTTCAACACCCTAGCACCTAACTACTTGATATTGATACCACATTCTTTGAATAAGAGTCTGGCTCTTTCTACCAATATGGGCACATTCATAACTTTGTATTCAAATAGACCTTTGTTTCTTACACCCCAAAGCACAAAATAATGAAGCGTAATATAAGATAGATATGGATTAGTGGAAAGCCAGTGCATGAAACATTGTTCAAAGGATGCATGAGTCCACCAAATAATTCATTTTATATTTCCAGTGATAGCCTGGAAGACCTGCTTTGAGAAGTAACACTCAATAGACAAATGATCAATTGTTTCCTCATTCATCTTACACAAAATGAATTGTTTGGAACCATGCCAATTCCACTTCACTCCATCATCCCATGTTAATATTTTATTTGATAACATTAACCAAACAAAAATATTAATCTTCAAGGGGCTTTTAAAATCCCATACAATTCGCCACTACTAATGTTGGTCTTATTCTTGAAGCATAGGAAAGATCACAACATATCGAGGTTTGGAAGTAAGTTGACCCATATCATAATTTTTGGTCCACATTGTGATATGAACAACATTGTGTGCTAGTTGGTGGATATAATCATTCCATTCAATAACCATGTTGATAGGAATATTCAAATATATCTCATGCGATCAACCCCATAATGGCTACGTTGTTGAGATCGAAAGACACCTAGTGTCTTAGGAATCTCGATAAATCTTTGGTTAGCTTGAAGTTACCTTCACAACCTACCTACAAGATAAATCCCAATCCGAACAAGATTCTCATTGTCGATTCTCCAAGCAATCCAATTTTCTAAGAGTAGGAAAGACTTGATCATGCATTTATAGATAATGAAACCACCTTTTAAGGAAAGATTAGATTGAATCCAATAACCAACCAAAGTTTCTTGCATATATTTATTCTTCATTAGTTTATCCCACAAACTATAAACCGTTAGTCGTGAACATTCCCCAAAGAGCCTTCGCACTAGGCATGAGAGAAAATAGGTATATTTTCTTTAGGACCCATCCCATCCAATGTGGCTCTTAAGCTTATTTAAAGTAGACCATTTAACCAAAAAAACAAACAATAACTTACCTCTATAAATACATGTGTACACAACCTACATAAAAAAACGGCTACTACTCAACAACAATAAATATCAGTACAACCAAGAACACCCATACACTAAAAAACAAAGTTATCTATAGTAAATAACCATTCACAAGCATGAAGTGAAGTGAAAAAGAGATTGGAGGGAATCTTGGCATATTTATGACAAATTCTAGAAATGCAAGTTTATAATTCATATGTTCTTTACCTTTAAATATACATGGTGCTATCTTTCATAGATACCAAGATAATAAAATAACATTAATAAGTAATATACCTGATAAACCTTTATCATAATATATTATTTTATACTTTCACATTAGAGAGACTTAGTCTAAAAATATTTCATGAGACCGGGGCATTAAGGAACTGTTGATCGCGTTGTTTCTGATACAACAGGGTTTATGAACGAGATTGACTTGGAGGTAAAATCCAGTCGGGAACTGCAGGATTATTTTGGGTTTTTGCTTATATTGTTAAATCGGCATCACGAGAAGCTCTGGGTGCAGCAGAGAAGTGCTATCTGTGCGATTTAGAATGGGAATGGGAGGGGTTTTTTCCCTTTGTCCGCAGAGGAGGGTTGGGATTTCACCTGGTGGGAAGCATTCTTCAAGGGGTTACATAGGCATCACTATGCAGGATTCGTTCAAGGGGGGCCCAGATATAAAGCACCGGTGCTGGATCTTATCAGAGAGGGTTTTTCGTCCTGTTATGTTCAGTCTGTTGGCTGTTTTCATTGTGTCCCTATTATTGGTACAATATGGCACCGGGGTTGTTCTGTTAAGGGCCAACAATCTAGGCAGGCAGTGCTTTGAGACCTCAACTGCAGACAAGGACAATCTGAAGAGGTTTAGGATTGCGATGGTGACTTGCTCGGATGAGTCTGGGACCATTCCTGCAAGGTCCTTTTAGGGGTTTATGAAATTGGTTGAGCCCAACAAAAGAAGCTATGCTGACAGACATCGGTATGATTTTATTGATGAGAGAAATATTGTTGATAAAAACAGGCCCCCCAGCTGGAGTAAGATCCTGGCAGTCCGAAAGAATCTTCCCAAGTATGATTGGATCTTCTGGAACGATGCGGTATGCCTTGCTCCATACAATGACCCCTCTCTCCAATATAAGGGATCATTTATCTGTATAAGCAAATAGTAGGTCGTAACTGGTTCTACATGATCTTTTGAAATTGTTATTTTTTGGGTTATTGGGTAATTCTTCCATTTCTTAGGAGTTTACAAGCTCATCATGTTTGGTCAAAATGAACATTATGGCGCAGAATTCTGCTAAAACTTATGAAGTATTCAATTTCAAGCAACTTGTCTCTGCCCAATTCAGGACTCCATGGAAAAGAACCAGCTTCCTTAACATCAATATCTGATAGAGTGATCTATTAGCTTCATAGTGTGTCAATCTTATTTTATATTTTGCTTTGTAAATTTGAGAATAAACAGAGCAAGTCACGATGGTTATATATTTTTGGAGTTTTCTCTCTTTCTTGTTCTTCAGGGATAATCTTGATGTCTTATTTTACCTACTACTACTAACAGGACAGAACTTTGAGGAGTCAATAGTGATCCAAAAACTACCATGGTATCCACTGCCAATGGCCAAATTCACTTTGTGGTGGTGCCTCTAATGGCAGCTGTAGCCTAGTGGACTAATTCGGATATACAGATACCATGAACCTTGCATAAATGAATCTTCTATGCATTCCGAGAACCTAATACTAACATTTGGGCTAAACTTCTAGCTCTTAGCACAGGGATGAGGGAGTCTCTCAACCAAGGAATTAAGAAATTATTTTTGATGCTGATTTCAGGACGTGGATAACTTGTAAAAACTTAGCTGTATGTTGTGGTTGGATCTAGTTTTAACAAATGTTTGGGAGTGTAAATTTTATGTTTGAGAAAGATTTCCAATCAAGTTACGGATTGTCTATAGTCTAATAGATCCTTTCATTGGTTCCCACCATTCACCTGACTTATTTTATATTGCTTTTCACTGTCTTATGTTTATTTCCACATTGCCCTTGTTTGGCTCTGCCTTGTCCCTCCTACCCTTCTCTGTCATGTGTTTTCTCCCCATTACGTGGTACCCTGCTGTATGTCCATCACTATTCTCTAGAGCATCAATCTCGATGTTGAGGCCAGCCTTGGATGAGTCTTCAAGCAGTCAAGGTGGTCCATTGTACAGCAGACAGTAGTTTTTGCTTGAACCTCACTCAATGGATTCATTGATCAACACGGTGGATATGAATTGATACCCCTGGCCTTGATTAGGTGCTTTAAAAAAAGATTGTCAGATGAGTGTATACCTGATACCATAAAACAAATTAGGACCCACATTGGAGAGAGAGATGAGGCTGAGAACTGGTTTAAGTAGGAAATGTGCAGTGCCTTGTACCAATTGGGGTTGACATTGGAATTGAGAGCATCATTGATTCATGGTAAAATGATGGAGAATTCAAAATGAAAGTGCTTATAAATCTAGAACTTATTATGGACAATTTTCCCAGCTGTCAGCAGGCAACTATCGTTGAAGTAGAGCTCTTGGTGGATGACCTGTTCGGTTGCCAATGATTCACTAAGCAAGATTCTCATCTGACTGCCAAATGAGAGTTGTTGGGCAATCTCTGTTCCGAAATTATCTTGTGATGTTTTGTCAAGTTTATAGTTTTGAGGCTATGTATGGATCAGGATTATATTAACTTAGTATTAGCTAGTTTTCTATGTTTTGTGGATTGAAGGCTCTTAGAGTATTGAATATATTTCTGCTTAGTTTATGATCAGAAATTTGGGCTTTTGTAAACATGGCTGTATGAGTTCTTCCACTGTAGACATAAATACATGTTTTCTCCCATAAAAAATAGTTTGACCCATGAGTACTTGCGAGTGGAGCTGGCAATTGATGAGCCAGATTTATGGGGAGTGAGCTTGACTTGTCACTGAGTGATCTTGGCTTGTTTTATGTGAAGGATTTTTAAATCATGAGTCTGAGACAAACCTGGTGAGTTTTGTAAATATTCGAAGAATCAACTATGGCCAATGGGATCATCAGTTAGACACTGACTTCTCATTTTCAAAACTGGAACATTCAATGCCAGTAGAAATATCTCTGCTAGCTAGTTCTTGACTAGACAAAATGTTCTCAGCCAACCAACCATGATTTCTTAACTAATTTATTGAGAGGAGATTAAAGATACTTTTGGAAGAATGACCTCAGAAGAAATACAGACCTGATCCTCCATTGCCAGTTGTGTTTCATAGGTGGGGATTTCTATCTACAGAGCTCAAGTTATCTCTCAGCCTATCCATAACAACTTCCTTCAAGCATAGCAATTCCAATATACAACATTGTGCCAAAAGTTTTGCATTTGTATAAAATTTTAGGGATTTAGTTCTTATTGATATAGTTACAGCCTTTATGCCTATGGGATGGCTTTGACGTAATACTTATCAATACAAATAGTGAGTGGGAGATTAACAAAGCTGTCAAAACAAGTCTCTTCAGTATGTTACACCTCCCATTGAGTTTGTGGGTCAAAGTCTCCCTCTTATGCTTGCAGACAGTGAGCATGTGTTGTCAGTGGGTCAACTTGACCTATTGTATGTGCTGAGGCCGGTTTGAATTATGAACCTAACTCAAACCTGGCAGGTTTTGTAATACTGTCTAGGAATAAATATGCCCCACTGGAGCATCAATTGGACACTAATTTCTTGTCTTAGAAAGTGGATAATACAGCACCATTTTAAACACCTCCGCCAAGAAATCGTTGAACAGTCTCTAAACAAATGTATATGGCTTACCAACCATTTTTCTTAAACATTTTCTTTGAAGGAGTTTATAGAAGCTTTGGGAGTATGGATTTAGATGAAATAGAAACCTAGTTATTGCTTGCCAGCTGTTTCACAAGATTTTATTTTTGGGATTTCTGCCTTCTCTCTCCAGTTTAGACATGGAACCTGTGGAATCCTTACACCTTTGCCTATAACAACTTCTTTCAACCAGTGGAATGTGAAATACAACAATCAACTGGCCACTGAGAATCAGAATTTATGACCTACATTATTAATGATCATCTTAGCTATCTTGTTCTTGATTTGGCAGTTGTGCATAAAGTGACCAAAAGTATCCAAGTACAACTGATGGTGCATACTCCAATTTTTTTACTATCCATCAGATTATTTGATTCTGGCATGCCTTGTAATTTTTAAACTGTGACAGTCACCCACATGATGGAACATAAATAACATGTTGGAGTGACTGCTACAGCAAGAAATTAACTGGATGGGATTTGATGGATAAATGCCCATCATAGTGTGAATAAAGATAATTGACACATCATAATAAGTATAATGACCAATCATGTGCAGACATGAAATCAAAACAAGAGAAATGCTGGAATGCAATGATAAAATTAAAGAAAGCCATGCACTATGCCTTAAGAACAACCCACCCCTTAAGTATTTGAGATTTAAAGAAATTATTTAATCCCAATGACTAATTCATTCGCTGATAACATTAACAGCTATTACATGATGTCAATGGATAAAGCTGTTTGCAGATAATCAATGCATCAGTAGTATAGAATCATAACCATTATTTGATATAACTTTACAAGTTTGTACCAGAGGTGTTCTCATAGAAAGGATTAGCCTTTGTGGGGAAAGAGATGTTACCAACCTGAGGTCTTAGCCAAAGATCTAAATTCTATTGCATTATGGGGAATGCAAGTAAACCCCCCCATGCATGACAATAAAACAAGACAATCTGAATGACACAAACAACCACCTGTCCAAGGAGTACGAAGGCTAGAAATGAGACCAATTGAATGACACAAATCATGACCTACCTCAGCAGTACCATGATTCTTCTTTGTTGCTCCATTGAACTGAATTCTCCAAAGTCCTGGTGGGATGGTATTCACAGCAGGATCCAAAATTAGTAGATCCATAGGTGCAATCTTTGGAGTAGATTGGAACTAAGAAAGCGTCGAAGTCCTAAGCATCCATACTTAACTGCTTCTATTTGGCATTTGCTCACATGTTGTTCCTCAAAAGTTATGCAGGAGCTCTGCGAACCATGAACAGGCGTTCAACTGTGTCTTTTGGATCTGGGGTTGTTCATTCACAAAATTGCCCTGTTCCTGGTGATTCAGACAACTTGAAGAATTTGGCTAATGGATGCCAAATAAATATATGGATTGGTTTTCCTTTTGCACCAAAAAAAAAAATCTCAACACAAAATAAAACTAGACATCTCACCAAAAGTGTTCAGGTCCATGCACATTTTTTGTAGCAATCCTCAGCCATATCTCCTTGACAAATGGACAAACCAGAAAGAGATGTTTAGTTGATTCTCTGCCTCTTGTTACAGAGGATGTTCATGCCATTCCTTAATCAAGTTGTCGTGAGTAGTCTTCCATGCAACATTGGGGAGATGTCTTTGGAAAAAGTAGGTGCTTCCAAACCTTGTTCTCATTTGCTTCTAGCTATGCTTGTAATACTTTTGCTTCCCAGGAGGCCTGTGATCACCTGAATTCAACCACATGTCGTACCCACCCTATCCATCTTTTAGTGATAGGGTTGTAGACACAATTAATTACTAAGAATACAACTTTTTGGCATGCAGGATGCAATTTATCTAAAAACATAAAGCCCTGCATCCTTTCCGAGCACCATTTGGTTCCTAAATAGGTGGCCGAGTGTAAGTGGGCAATTAATGTCTATGCTGTTGTAGTAAAGTCTCCATTAATTTTGCCATCACTTCCAAGTGTGAGATCTTTTCACACCATCAGTGACTTCAAAAATCTACATTGTCACCAGTTCCTAACTAAATGGTACAGGTCTTGTGTTTTATATGATTTATAATGAAAATGTTAGCATTACCAATCTTTTGAAATGTAAGGAATGGCAATGATTGGTTACGAATTTCTATTCACGTAATCTGCAAAATAAATAGTTAGAGAGCTATGTGCTGTTAGATCTTATGTTCTTTATCTATCAGTATTTGGGTTGCAACTTGTTACTTGTGCACATTGCATGTTTTCTAATAAAACTTTCAGTGTTGAAGGTTATTCCCTTTCAAAGAGGAACTGCATGGGAGCAACCGCCTCCAGATATAGCATCCTATTTGTTTAAAAGTCGAATTGTCTATTTCGGAATGTCACTTGTACCAGTTGTGACAAAATTAATTATGGCAAAATTACTCTATCTATAGTATGATGACCCTGAGAAGCCTATCTACATGTATATCAATTCCACACGCACTACAAAGGTTAGTTTACTATTTTTACAGACTTATCACAACTTATTTTTATCATGATATTCTTATGCTGCATACAGTTTTTGGCGAAGAATTTTACCCATTCGTACTAGGTAATAAAGACATTTTGTGCATAGTTGTTTGTCATTTTTAAATTGCGGATATCGGATGATTAGAGAAATATATGCATAGCACAGTACTCCATTTTTATTGGATTGGTTCAACATCAATGAGTCATCAGTGTTCCCCAAATAAAACTTAAGTAAAATGACTTTACTAGGATCCGTTCTCAGGCATTCCTAGTTTTTGTGAAATGACTTTACTAGGATACTTCTATCCATTTCACAAAAGACCCTTCAAATACCACCAATCCTGTTAATGAAACTTGTCCAATTACGAATTCCCTCATAACATTATTGCATAACATTATTGCATTGGAATACACTACAAAATGACAATGAAATCTGGATGCATCAAACAAGGACCTACACTGCAGGATCAGGTTATAATGGCTTCTTTCTTAATAAAGTGTTGAGTCAATCCAAAATGCCTTGCACGACCAAGAAGGTCAACTGTGCAAGCATAGTGCTTCTGGCATGACACTTCTCACTCGTGCTATATCAATGTTTTTGAAGTATGCCAAAGGAGGGTTGGAATATTGGTAGAAAAAAATCATAATAATGAAACATATTGCTGAAGGGTATGGATGGATATTAATATTCCTACCATCGACCTATGGGGAGTTCATCACAGATTTTATGATTGTTCAAATTGTAACAAAATGGCAGTATAACAAGCAAATACACTGATAAAAGACAAATAATCAACTAGAAACAGTGTATGGTCATTGGTAAATGTGTTACCTATATTAGTGCAAAGGCATCAGAATAATCCACATTGAATTTTTTACCTGTATTTTGTATGCTTTTCATGACTTTGTTGGGATTGTTCCTGGGATCATTCTACAACAAATTCCACCCATTGTTAACCTAGATCCTATTTGTCAGCCAATTGAAAACATGTGATTTTAAGGTAGTTCTATAGTTATAACCAAAGAGCTCCCTATCTCATATTCTCAATGTAATAGCTCATATTCTTATATTCTTTCATCAACTGAAAGCTGTGGTTGTAGCATTCGTAAAAGAGCACCGAAACTCACGGGATGACCGTGAGCTGTAGATGTGTGGAAATTGCTCGCCACAGTCTCAAAGCCGCACTATAAAATAAACAATAAGATCAGTTACCCAAGTGTGCAAAGTTGTTTCCCCATGATAGCACCTATGTGAATATGCGATCCACTATTTGATAAACCCTCTTGAAGTAGGCATGACCCCCAGCTCATGCCTCTGAAACTTGTGGTCGGGAGCATCATACAGTGAGGGGGCATGGTTCAATGTTGGCTGATGGTTGTTTGTGTGGGAGGAGACTGGAACCAAGTCAGGAATGGGAGTTTTTGCTGCATTACATCTCTATAGAGAAAATCAATAGTTACAAGATTAGGTCAAATGTCTTTTGTTCTTACCTTGATATGGTTTCGAGTCTTAAGAGGTTAAATCGTCCATGTATTAGGCTCAACCATAGTCTGTTCTTGGTATTTTTAGGTTTCAAACTTCAAACATCATGCTATTTTGGCTGAATTGAGAGTGGCATATCAGTTTGTGAAGCTTTTTACTTTTTCTATTATGTTTTTGTAGATAATTGTCTAGTACCACTGACCAGCTATGACATTCTTTCCTATTTTGTATTTTCCAGTGACATTCTCTCGATATCTATGTAATACATTTTGATTTTGAACTAGATGAGAATTCTGCAATTTATGATTCTAAGATGTAGAAAACAACCTTTTATCCATTCTTGGTTGGAGGTGGAAAACGAACCCTTTCATCCACAGTCCACTAGTCCCTCGATTTAGTAACATTTTGTGACTCCATTAGCCCATGATTGATAGGCACTAGTTTCTTTATCTTTCCTCTCCTTGTTCTTGTCCTTTATTTCCCTATCTTGTCCTTGTTCGTTTTCCCATTTCCATCCATTTTCCTACACTACAACTACCATACATATTGTTGAGGTGTACTCTTCCTATATAACCTAGAGCGCCCCCACTCCATGCCTTTAGCAATGTTCCTTAATGATACCCCCTTTGAGCTGGAGGAGAGGCAATCTAATGAGAGGGGAAGAGCAATTGAGGTGACAGTGGGTAGCCTTCTTGAGTTGCACAAGACTAGCTCCTTGGTGCTGGGGGCTTTACATCATTGGGGTTGCTAGACTTTTTTTTGTAACAAGTGACTTGGTATCTTTGACTACACATGCACACTCCTTTGAAAATGAGTTCATTTCTTGAGATAGAGAGTTGCTGGAAATTTTCATTTTTTTGGAAAAATCTGGTTTGGTTAGTTTCCTTTTTGTATTATTAGATTGATTGAGGAAGATGTGAGTCTGTAGGCCTTGGATTTTCTGGTCACTTATGTTCCAAATCATAAGAAACTACATTAAGAGAAGTCTGTGACTCTGTATGAAACATATCTACATATCCTATCATGGGGGCATAATTTCTTCTTCTTGAAGTTTTGTTCCAATGTTAAAGTTCTTATTGTCATTAGTATTTTTGTAAGTGATTTTTTTACTGGTTATGTATGGGAGCTGCAGGAAGTACCTCTGACAGATGTTTGTGAAGCTTTCAAAGTACCAAGAGGCATGGTCCAGGATCTGCAAGAAAATGATGGAAGATTTGCATCTATGGTTTCTGCTTTTTGTCAGAGACTTGGCTGGCATGATCTAGAAGGATTGGTTTCAAAATTTCAAAATCAAGTTTTTTTTGGTGTAAGGGCAGAGATCGCTGAGCTTACTTCAATTCCATTTGTAAAGGTACTGCTTGAATATTGCATCTCTTTGTTTGCTATATTGTTATTTACATATTATGTGAAATTGTCAAATACTTTCAGAGTTCAATATACTAGTCATTTGTGTGGGTTGGAATCTCTTTGGACAATAAGAGTAGCTTCTTGGTTTGGTTTTTGGGCAGGGTGCAAGGGCTAGAGCACTTTATAAGTCTGGCTTGCGTACTCCTCAAGCAGTTGCGGAAGCTTCTCTTCCGGAACTTGTAAAGGATCTCTTTGAGGCATCTTCATGGGCAGCTGAAGGTAAATTAGGTGGAAAAAAGGAAATTTCATTTTACCTGTCTGAATACATAAATTACTGACATTCAAAATGTAAAATGGATGATATATATTGTGTTCAATGCTGATAGTACTTGATTTTGGGTGCTACCAAAAGGGTCATATGCAATTCGATATTTCTTGAGGGATTCTGTTAATGATTTTGTTTGTTTTCCCATCAGTCCTTTTTGATCTGATTTGTGTTGTGATAAGAGATAGGAAAAGTATTTTGGGAACTAGTTGTTTGGGCACTTTTGATTTTTTAACTAGGAATTCTAAACTATCCATTCTCTATTTTACTTATTTAATAATTACCAATGGGTCTACCAAACACATTTCAAAGCTTAAAAGGGCCTTTCATGTCACCTATATGGTTAGCATTTTGTATTCGCAGATTAACAAAACTCTACCAAGGAGCCTGCCCATTCGTAGACCTGGCAATTGGAATTTGGAACCAGATGTTTTTTGGGATCATTGTTTCTTTTAATTCTTGGAAATTACTTTACTATAAATTTGAAACTATGCATGCTTAATATTTTCTGTTTTTGTTACCCATGGATCCACAAACCAGATCACAGATCCCAATATGGCCTTTTATGTTTTATGCCACCTATATGGGTAGCATTCTCTATTAATTGACAGACAAGAATATTTGAATATTGAAATATGGGCTTCGCGCAATATACTAGAAGAATATTCCTCTATATCTTGGCTGTGACTACTGCGTAGTACACAGATCCCATCAGGACTGATGTCTTCCCCTTCTAATATTTTGTCTTAATCCCGGTTTTGAGAGCATATTCAGGAAGAAAAAAATCAAGGGAAAGTTCCTCAATTCCATTTTCATTTCCAAATGACAACACCTACCCAGATGGTACCTATATTGTCAGCAGTTATAGTCAACATGGATTCATAAATGGCATGCTCTGGATAAAGAAGCTCAATGCTGGCCTTGTTCAAAGTAATGGCAACAGCTGTATGAGTGTCTTTAACAGATCCATGGCCAAATTAATCCCCTTGTCTTAGCTAGATGGCTCAATGCATCGTTGTTGCTTGTAATGTATTGGAGTGAATAGACTTGACATTGTGCTGGGCCTTAATGCTCAAAATTACTTGGCATAACTGTCAAGCTTCTTAAAAATGAAGCCTTTGGATCCTTGGAAATTTTTTTTGTGCTTGCAGTAGTGTCGAGATGATAAACTTAGAAGCATAGGAAGCATATCCTGTCTTCCCAGCTTCTGAAGAAGTCCCTGCAGAATCAAAAGTCCTAGTTTTATCAGCACTAGTTTTAGCAGCATCAGCCTTATTCCCACCAGCATGATTTGAAATGGCATCCTAATTTGCATTCTAATTTGTACCAGCCCCATCATTTGAACCAACAATCCCAGGAGAAGTCCCAAGGAGAAGTACCTATTTGCAAACTTTGCCGAATATAATGGTCTCAATATTATATATCCTTTGTGTATAATATTAACAACTCTTTTATATCCTTTATAATAGACTGGACCATGATCTTATGTTATATATTTTTAATCTTTATTTATAAAATTTTATAGCTAGAACTTTATAGTTTACGGATTTTTTTGAAAAAATATATATTTTCATTTCAGAAAGATTTCAACATACAATCCTCATGGTGCTATCATGCACAAATACAATCCCCAAAATATACTATAAGGTCCTCATTTCAGAGGAGCTTCCAGTCCTAAAATAAACCACATAGAAATTATATGTGAAATAAAAACATACTCACTTGTAACAGAAGTGACTATCAAAACAAATATAGTAAAATCAGTTCAGAGAACTGACATGGGCACAAATTAACCCACCCATCAAGTGGAGCTCCTCTTTAAAGAGGGAATCAGCTTAAACATTAAGTTCTCTGTAAGTCTTTGTCTACATTATTGGTGCATGTTCCCATATTTGCCTTAGCTATGTAGTATTGAGACTCTGAAAAGTAGAGCACATATCCAAGCCACAAACCTGTCCAGGACCTTGATAGGCTCTGCCAAAAAAACTTCAAGGATGTCTTATCAATCAGAGGTTCACCCATAATCCTTTGTCTTTTAACACAGGCAGTGGTCTGTAAGAGCAATAAGTATATAGAAGAAATTCTTGTCCTTCCTGCTCCTCTCTGGGGTGAGAGCAATTCTTGTGCAATTTGGGATACGTACCTTCATAACCTTTTTTACCTATACACCATCATTATTTCAGGCTTCACTAGTGATGACCATACATGGTTTTATTCACCTCTACAGTTCACTATTGATGGCCATACACGACTTTCACCTCTACAGTTGTCAGTTAGTTGTGGATGCTGATATATTTTTTTATGCTTCTAGTTGGAAATAAAAGAACAGGTTTCTTGGAACAAAAAATAACAAGTGTTCTCTATATGCAGTAGTAATTATTCATCTCTTATACAGTTGTTGTTTCTAGTTTATATTTATTTAAGACATGAAGAAAATATTGTTTCTGTCTTTCTATTTTTGAATGTTCTAGGCATGTCTGTGCGATCAATCATCATCTGCTAGTTTTATTCCGTGGAATACATATCCTGGGGAAATCATCTAGGTACTTCCCCTCATTGATGATAGTATTCAGGGTAAACTGGATTTCACAGAAGCTCGAGGCTTTGTCAACATAGGGTTCAAGTCCATTACAACATTATGCTCTTTAATAGCTCAACCTCTTACCAGATTTGAACCAAGATGGGGAATATAACAACCATTCCTCCCAACCACTCGAGCTAGACACAATTGACATTATCAATTGCGATTTTTTATAAGTTCTGTCAACTTTTAATTAGGGATGATTTCAAACAAGTATTTTGTGCTTGCTTTTTTTTAATCACATTTTAATTTGCTTTTTTCCTTCACACGGAGAGGCTTGTACTTGAAAGTTGTTTTTCTTTAGTTATACTTATAAAATGAGTTAACTTAGCTATATGTTTCATGTTTGCTTGTAATCATGCGTTTGGTTTAGTGTTTCTATAATACATATGTACTTGACTCACACTGATCTATTTTGATTTGTTTGTCATATACTTGAACAGAATGTATAGTGAGCTCATATCTAATAGCATAGCGGAAGGTGGCCCATTTGCTTCTAAAACATCATATGCGAAGCTACTAAGGTAGGTTTTTCTGGCACATCACTTAAAATTTATTTTGTTTCGATATTGCTTGTATTTGAAGCATTTGCTATGCATCTATTATATGTGCTATGTTGTAATAAAGGAAAATGGTGTATTTTGAATCAGATCTGTCAAGAGGGAGACCCTCAAATTGATTGAAACATTTGTAGATAAAGCTGAAGATCAACCGCATATTGGGAAGCAATTTGTACAACCCATTATGGATCCTATACCGGGGGACTATGCACAGAATGTGCCTGATGCTAGAGAGTCTGAAGTTCTATCATTATTTGCTACTATAATAAACAAGTACGTCTCTCTCTCTCACACACACACTCACACACACATACTGATGGAGCCTGGAGGTGCCTGCACAATTACATTGTCTCTGTTACTTCGATGTAAACACTTACAAAAGTTTCTAGTTTGAGGATGGTCATATGGACTGTGTGTCCTCATAATTACTTTTGTTCCAAGGCTTAATTTTATTGACCATCTATTTTCTGACTTTGGTGTAATGTCTTAGGTATAGAGTTGTTATGATGGAGGATGTACCACGCATTTTTGAAGCTGTTTTTGCTTGCACACTAGAGGTGAGCTGGAGATTATAGATTAACAATTGTATT
>LPNX011075708.1:194206-292640 GCA_001517045.1 Pseudotsuga menziesii | reverse complement strand
TGTATATATATATGTATATGTATATCTATATGTATATGTATATGTATATATATATATATATATATACATATACATATACATATACATATGCATATACATATATATAGATATACATATGTATATATATGTATATGCATATGTATATGTATATGTATATGTATATATATATATATATATATACATATACATATACATATACATATATATATACATATACATATATATACATATACATATACATATACATATATACATATACATATACATATACATATACATATGTAAAAAGGAAAGAAGATAAAAGTTCACAAATGGAATAACATAAAACTAAGATAAACAAACAAAACACAAAACAAAATGAGAAATAAACTAGAAATTGCAGGTGGTGCAAAAAGTATGTTGTAATAAGAGGGAAAGGTGGAAGCGATGTAGTTATGAGAAAACTTGGGAAGTGGAAACCATGAAATTAAAGGAAGTGCAAAAAATGTACAAAATATGCAAGCAATTATTGTAAGAGAAAATGTGGATATATTTATATTAGAAAACAATAGCAAGGCCATTATATTTTGGTGGCAACATTGCGTCTGGCATGTTTGTGTCATCAAAGATCGTAGTTCGGGAGTGCAAGATTGGGCATTGGATAGATTTGATAGGCTCAACATGAAAGATCAAATAAAATCCTTTGGGTTAATATCTATTTATTTGAATATTATTTTATAACTTTTCCCAAAAAGTGTGGCCAATTAAGAATTAACATTTTCCCATCTTTCAATAGGATCTATTTGTTTTACCAGAAATAATCACCAAATTTGGTTGTAAGATACTAAATTTGGATATATAGCTGAAATAAAACTTATATGGCTCAAACCCTTTATAATTGGAAAATCAACCATTGTTGTTTGAATGTCACTAAACTCACCATTGAACATTAACCTAATTGGGAAAAATACCCCAATTGTTGGTTATGTGTCAAGCATTTTCAGACGTGGTCACAATTTCAGACAAAATAGATTGAATCTAGATTTACATCTCCTATGTAGAATTACCCAACACTCAAAATTTTTAATAAGATTAAAAATAAAAAGCACTGGATCTTTTCAATTATCAACTGAACAACAGTCAACCTAGAACTATTATCCTATCCATTGGCATAAATTCAGACCATATATTTATTTAGATGCCACCATTAAGAGACTAGATACTCATTGAGGTTGGTTGATTGTGCAATATGAGCAATTGCTTATTCAGTTTCAAGAGAATAAATTGTTTTATTTAATGCTTTGCAGTACATGGATTTGCAATCTCAAATCAAAGGGTTTAATTTTTGTACCAAGTGGGATTTCCAAAGCTAATACAACTATAAAAATCTAACCCTCAACCAATATGACTCCTCCCACAAGGCCAATACCAATGGATAAACAAAAAACAATCCACTTTTGCAATTGACTCTTTTTATGTTTTTGTTCCAATTCGTAACTTTGTATGCCCTATAGATCCTTTCTCACTTTGATTTGACCAATTCCTCAAACATCCTACCTAACCACTATCTAAATTTTTCTCTTAATAAACCATTATATAGCATCGTACCAGTTATGATTAAGAACACACATCCTTTAGAGGACCACAAGCAATGGCAATTTTTAACTAATAATACCAACATTTGCATGAATAAATATTAAAACATATCAACAATATTATAAGGAAAAAGGATTTGATTGATGTTAATTGAAATGGAGCACAAGCTTGACAAAAACATGTGAAAAAAATATTGCTCAAGTTACACATGATCATCCATCATTGTTTGTACAACAAACACATAATAATCCATACAAATTTAATTTTAGTATAGGCTAATACAAATTTAAAGAATTAATTCTTCTATGTAAATATGTGTGGATAGGATTAACTGCCAATGTTTTCAAGAGCATGAGCAAAGAGAGGAAAAGGTTGATGATGTCTAAATACAAGGCAATGAATGCTTGTATATATTCATCGTATGTATATAGATTTATCATAGTATCTCTATTTATGGATAAAATAAAAACAAATAGATTACAAATAACAAGGTTGCCTCACTCTGGAACTAACATTTATGGCACACAAGTTCCCAAAATGGATCTAGGAAAAACAATGCTAACAAACTAAGATAAAGGAATGAATAGGAGAAGCGTGAGTGTAAATACCTCACTAATATGAAGCATGGCATGAATAACTCTTTTAAAACATAATATTGTGGACCAACCATTTTGATTAATAACACAAACTTCACAATTTTGACTACATATATAATGGATATATGTATTTCCAAATATGTATATGCCCACTAATTTTTTATCAATCTATTTGTACCACTCCACAAGATTATATCAAGGCCCATTCTAAACATGAATCCATGATACTCCAAACATATTTCATAACTTATTTTTAACTCAATAATAGACACCTATTTGTTGCATAAAAGATTTAAGAAGAAACATAATTCTCAATAAAATGGGTTGTGCAAGCGTTCCTAGAATGCAACTTTCTCTAAGCCTGGCATAGCCAATTAGAATCTTGGCTCTTTGATTTTATTTTGCTTCTATTTTTGGGTTTCACAAGAAAATAGTTTTATAATGTAACCTATACATAAAATACCAAATACACTTAACCTCGTTGTTTTTATGTTCATTTGCATTTACAAACTCTCAAAACAATAAATGATAAACAAATTAACCATCTTATAGAAATTGTTGAAAAATTATGAGAGAAGGATGCAATATTTGCTAGCAAATATTGACGAATGCATGGAGACAGTGAATTCAAAAATGTATTCCAGTAGAGCTTCTAAAATAATTTCAACTAGTAAATCTTGACAAGCACGTACATACAAATCACCAACTCAACAATATTAATTGTTCATTTTCTACAATTTTTGTTTAAGCTCATTGGACAACAATGATGGCCCTTTTGATGCAAGCATAAGAGTAATACTAGTGATTCACCAACCCAGATATGATTTGTCATAACAAATCACTAGAAATAGAAATAGAAGCATGGATGGTGAAAATACAAGCAATGAATAGTCAATAACCCATTACCGCAGAATTATAAACAAAGGCTCTTAACTGTTGCTTAATAAAAAAGCACCTCCCATTCTGTCAGCTATGGGGTGACATGAGTTCAATACAATACTTTCTCCTTCATGCCCCCTCTGTCCTCCAATAACTATAAGCTCATTTCCACAGGCCTTGAATGTTAGACCCCAACCATTGGTAGACACCGCTCTTAAAGGAAACGTGTCAAATGTATGCCATGCATTGGTTTATTTGCTATATTTTTAACCTCATTTTGGGAATAATCCACTACATAAGGTTCATTTTTTTCTACAGCAACCAAAGGAGGTGCATGTAGCTCGATTTTAAGGAGGAAACATATTTGGAATCGTCCTCCATGTTCTTTGTTGTAGATTATATATTTTAGATATAATGCTCGTATAGCTTGGTATACATTTGGAGAAAGAAAATTTGGATATTCTAGTAAAAAAGTGTATAAAATCTATTTGTGATTTACAAGTGAAACATCGTGTAGAGAATCTAAAGCAACACAAAATTTGGCCTTCAAAAAATATTTTTTGCAACATCCTTGAATGTAAATAATGTAGTTTACTTTCTTCCATAGAATATTGAGCAAGGGGATTTAGTCACTCCCAACCCTTCAAAAGAATAAATATATATTAGAACAAACATACAATCCAGAACACTCTTAAATTCCAGTTATAGTTATGACTACATATTAGGTATTTCACGATCCAAAAAATGACAATAATCGTGATATCATTATGGAAGCAACTATTGAGAATGTTCTTCATGGAAAAAATGATATACCTCTTGAGAATCCTTTGAATTGATTTGTTTTCCTCGATGAAAAAAACACTATAGAGAGGTCAACCATTGACATTCTCCTTGTTTAATCTTCTCTTTGGTGTGCAAATTATAATAGTGCCGTTACACAATGTAGAAAATGGAACTTGGTTATTTGTTCCCAATTTCAATTATAGGAATAATGGAAGAATAGGTCATCAAAAAGGTGAAAAAAATCCTCTCCTCTTCGTAAAGGTGGATCTATTTTCATGGTTTTTGGATGCATTGGAAGGACCACTCTTGGGGCATGGTAAAATTGACATTCAAAAAAATTATTACAGTTAATCATATGTGAGAATATGAATGGTATGGCTAATTCATACCTACAAAAAAAAACCTCCTTTGTTGTTGTTGAAATTGAAATCTGAGTAAATATTCTGAAGTAGAAAAGTGATAGAGCATTAGCATCCTCCAACATATGCATCTTATACAGACTACGAATATCATATGTAATTGAAATGGTGGAATCCTCTATGTAATGTACATGACCCCAAACCCATCATGAGGGACTGAATACATCCGGGATTCTAACAAGGAATGTTTGATTGTAAGTTAAGCATAGTGGAATAATATTCTCTAGGGTTAGGCCAACTTGCCAGTATACCAATAAATAAATAAAATAAGTCGTTAAAAGGAAGATGACCCTTCTAATGCAATACTATTTCCCAACTTACATGTGATGCAATGTGATGATACATAAATATAACCGATCCAATAATCCTTTTCAAATGTAAATTTATTTCATCATCACATATGTGTGCAGTCGTTTGTCACTATTTAACCATATTAATAACCTCATCTCTATAATGTCAATAGAATTCAAATTCTAATATATAAGTAAGGCAGAATTATGATACTTCTTTAAGCATAACTTTGATACCACAATACATCATATCTATAACATTAATTATCAGCCATTAACCTTGTTAGCACTATTTTTTTGCTAAGTAGTTGGAGAAATAAGATCTGCTAAATTTTGCATCATAGGACCTTAGAAAACACTGAGAGTTTTCTGTAAACTTCCCTAAGGGACGTCTCTAATCCTAGGTTCGAGGATGATTGAAAAGACTTAAGCTTTTAGGCCTTGAGAGTGTATGAGAGCAGGAAAATATGGTCCTAATTGTGGGTGAACAGGACATAGGTTTAAGAATTTCGGCTTAAGCAGGAGAAGGTTAGCTTGCAGATACCATGGTCCGTCGGACGAAGGAGAATGAACAGATCCATGATCATAAGCCTTTTCGTCGTTCCAAGGTGGGGGGAGAAATGGAATAAGCATGTCAACTGAAGCTACGTAAAGGGGGTGGTACTTCAATGGTGGAAATCTAAGGACAAGCCAGATCAATGGAGGGAATATGTTTCACATATGTGACATGCACGGCAGAAGTTGTTTTTTTCATTTTGCGGAATAAGTTAAAATTCCCGCATATTTCAAGGGTCGAGATTGACAAGGGGCTAGATCAGCAGAGGAGCTAAATTCTGTTAAATCAAAGTGCTCGCAATGATTCCTTTTTCGAAATTGGTGGAATGGGTTAAAATGGGGACAAGTCTCGAAGGTGGAGATTGATTCGAGGAGATATCCATAGTGGACAGTAGTTCCACTGATTGAACATGCGAGGAGAAAATAACCCTTAATATTTGCGAAACACGGTACGCCCGTTAAAAATGGACGACAAAGATTGAAGACAATTTCGATCGAAGGGCTGGAAATGTTTCCACTTGTTGAAAGTTATATGAGAAAGAATCGGGGTTGGAAGCTGTGAGGCTACATATGGGCCACCCATTTCAAGGGCCCCTATGAAAAACAAAATGAAGATCCATGGTTGAAAACAGTTCTTCTCATCCTAGATGCAAAGAAGCGATGTTTTGGGGTTGAGTACGTAAAGGATAGAGGAGACAGGTAATCAAAAATCCATATGCCATTTAAATGGATCTACGACCATAAATCAAATCCATGATGTAGATCACTTCCTGAAATCTAAAGGTTTGCAGCCTCATGCGTATTATAATCAGGGGCGCCCTAGTGATCAGATGATGGAAGATGAGTATGGCCCTCACATGGAGTAGGGTAAGGAAATAGGGGCACATAGAGCAAGGAAATTTTGATACCGTCACCAGGAGAGGTCAATGAACACCAAATGTCTAGTCCACACGCCATGAGTTAACTGAGGGCTGATGAATATTGAAGCTAGAGGTCACTTCCGCAGTTAATAGCATGACATCATAACAAAAAGGGGTGGCATGGCTGATATCTCCACATAAGGATTAGATCCTGAATCCATGTGATCATGTGTGATGTCATCATGCTACTCGATGATGGCATGTGTGAAGGTTTGACAAGGCCTTTGTTGAAGTTTGACCACCCACCTCTTTATAAACACCACAATCGGATCCATTCGAAGATACAAACTGGGTAAATGTTGAAGAAAGGAGAAGGCGACTAAATGTTATTTGGCCGAGAATCCTTAGAGTCTTGAAAGGAGGTCTGTGATGGTCATCCTACTTGAGAAACCTATTTTTCGAGGTATTCTATTAGCTGATAGGAGCCACCCTGAATTTCTTCCATTCCTGGGATTTCATGCTAAGAGGGATCCAACCATCAGGGTAAGGATTTTCATTAAATTAGAGAAGATTTATGATGCCAGTGATGTTGATGTAAGGATGTTCATCACATTAGAAAGACCTTCTGAGGCTGGTGAGGGAAATTATGTCATAATAAAATGCAACACCCTTGCGGAAGCGGTGCCCAGAGTCTCCGGTCCATGGAGTATCCCGCCGAAGCCTTCGGACATGGTCATGGTCTCCATAATAACTATACATAGTATCCATTTCTAGGGGCGATTGGTCGTAGTGTACTTCATCTAGGGTGATGACGATTTTGAGGAGGTGTCGTGTTGGTATGACCTGTAGGAGGACCCTATTCCTGGGAGAAGAGACATAAAAGAATGACAAGCCCTTCAAGAACTTGTTACTGTTGAAAAATAGGGTTTTCTTCTCCAGGTCTACGTGAATAAAAGTGTTACCAGGAGACAGAAGTGTCGGGCCGGGAGCCAAACACAAAAGGGACATAAACCTTCATGTCAGTTGTGAACACAGGAAGAACATACCATCGAACATAAAATGAACATAAAATTCCAGAGGCAAAAGACATGTTGCATGACCAACAAGAGGAGAAACAACTCGAGTCGAGTCAGCAAAAGTTGTTGAAAGTGTCTCAAGCCATCATTTTCACAACAAGCGAGCCTAAAACTGTAGATGTTGCATTACTGTACAAGTCAAGCATGTGCATCACTCCATATTATTTTTTTTGTGTCTATCAATCATGGTGAATATGCCACGTCCAAGTTTGTTAGTAGTTTGATTATGGTTGTAACTAATTTCTGACCCTATTTCGAGGTCGGCCTCAAGGGTTTAGGGAATTATAAGTATACCCTCTAGAGAGGGGGGAAGGGTTGGAACTCCTAATACTTTTGTGTTTATGTAATTTTGATCTATCTTAATAAAAATTTTAGATTCAGATGTTGCATTTCCCAGTTATAGTCTGTGATTTCTTTCTTTATGTGCATGTTTTCCTGTTAATCTCTCCACTATGTTTTTCTTTCATATCTAAGATAAGTGTATGATAGTTTCGGAATTCATACTTTGCTATGCTCTGTCTATCGTCTCTAATATTCAGAAATTATTTCTACCAAAGTTGACGTATAATTCATCTAACTGGTGCTCTGTGTTAATGGGTCATCATCTTTCTTCCTTTTCCACCAGACCAAAAATATATTGACCGTAACCGAAGTGATGCCTTTGTTTTGCATATATTCTCCATGCAAATCACTATGTGTATTTTGATAACTGTGACTCCATAGCCCAATTAAGCTCTCCTTGTTTTCAACATTGAACTCAACTTGAATTTGTTTTATCTTTAAATATGGCCTTGTTATATATTTGTGAGAGATCCCTCTCTGGAAAGGAATAAGCCAACTCTCCTTTCCTAAAGCGGTTTGTTGTTACCTCGAGGTCTGCCTTCTGCAACCTTTGGCGTGATTCTTAGTGCTAGCAAACTAGCGCCATTGTCGGAGATGAAGAAGTGCAAATCCTCATTGGGAAGAATGATGTTGGAGGAGCAATTCAGTATGTCGACTTGAACAACAGCCGACTTAGTCGATCAGTCGACTAAGTCGGTCGGTCGACTAAGTTGGTCGGTCGACTAAACTAGAGATTAGGTCGGCCACCTAAGGTCGTGTCGATTCACTGAACCGACAGGTAGTTATTTTGTAACTGTTTTGTAATCATATATATTAGGCTGTTGAGCCAGATGAGAACTCAGTTCAGTTCTCTGTATTGTATGGACCCACTCTTGTTAATATAATCTGTTATTTTCCTCTACTTGTTCTTGTCTCTTGTCTCTGTTATGTATGTATGTCTGGTATGTATTATTGGTAACCTTATGTGATCTATGAGATTACAACATTGGTTTCGTTGCCGGTAGTACATGTCTGATATGTATGCAAAAAAATGATATCAAAACAGGAGATTAAGGACTGGTGGGAATGTAAAGTTGCAAATTATTTGCAGAATTACGCATGAAGAAACAGATTAACGATCGCACAAGCAAAAGCAATATTCTTTAGAGAAACACATGAGAAGTTTGTAGAATCAATGCGCCAACTTCTAAAGAAACTCCTGGATGAAAAATCCAAAAGGGACTAAAGATCAACAATTTCTAGAAAAACTGATCCAAGGGGGAAGAACAAACTTGTCGAAGTGGCTCGAAAAAATCGCCGATGACTTCTGCGAGGAGCAAGTAGTAGAAGACAAAACTTGGGTGGAAACCATCAAAGAGAAATTTTACACAGACCTCACCGAGCAATTTCTGTGTTCCTTACTGACCTTGCTATTTAAGTTCCTGATCGAGAAGGGAGTGGGTCATATTGTCGAACCTCATCCATCACTTCATGGACCACCATTAAACCCTAATTGGGTGGAAAAACAAAAGAGGTGGGAAAAATTCATTGGAGAAAGGGAGTGGGAACACTTCCTAAGCAAGTAGACCGAACTATCCGGGCTTTCTAAAGCGTCGGGTAGGCTATGGGGGGGTAGCTGGTCATATGTTAGGATAAAGTGGAGTGGATTCTACTCGACTAGAAGCAGATAGCAATCACCAGTAATGAGAAGTCGACCAAAAGGGAAATCAAGAATATAGTATCACACAAAGGTATGTCGGACATTCAGAAAATAGAGAGGGAAGAGAGACAACAAAGGAGGGAAGAAAGAAGAGAAAGAGCCTTAGCACTGCACCGAGGAATATGTATTAGGGTGACCGACCAGGAAAGAAACCCACCAGAGTTAGGTCATGACCAACAAGAAGAAGGCGTGGAAGTAGAGGCATCCCCTATGGAAGAAGAATTGTGGATAGAGCGGCCAGAAGCTCTCCAATTAAGAGCTCCCCAAGAAGGAACAACTCTATCTCCGTTGAATCCGCATACCCAGATACAAACTATTGTCGAAGAGGACCTCTGACTAGGAGCTGGTGACTTTGGTATATGGAGTCGACTAGACGACGAGACAACACTAGAAGAAACCTCATTATTCGTCGACCAGAAGAAGGAAATTGGGTTACCTTTCAAGCGGTACCCTCCAATCGAAGTATCCAATTACTTTTATCGACACATGAAGGAGCACCCCCCCTGCCAAATACAGCTTTGGAGGACACAGAACATTCAGAACTACGGACAGGTAACTGCAATTGGACATCGACAGAAAAATTCAAAGACAGTCGACTGTCGGTTGAAGACGAAACGACAAAAACAACCAACGGAGACGAAAGTTCTGTCGACGATAGTTCTGTAGAGAGGAATAAGTAAATAAACCCACCTCCACCATCGCCACCTCCTGAAAGTAGTGAAAGTGATTTCGACATGGGTCACGGGTCAGCACACATTCTTCTATATGAGGGGGATGAGGACCCCAGATGCCACTGGTTCGTCTGTGAATCAACTTGGGAGGCTAACCAAGTTACAGATGAAGACAGGCAGATGGCACAGTTCGTCGGTGCCTTGAGGAAACGGGCATTAACTTGCTATATGACCTTTTCTAAAAGACAACCTCGAGCAACCAAAGCCAAGATCAAAGCGCAATTTCTATCACTTTTCAAAACTCCAGATGCAAAACATCTGGCAGCAAAGAAATTAAAAACAACATCACAGAAGCCAGGAGAAACTGCCCGCGATTATGATAAGCGATGGAAAGACCCTCTTAGCCAACTGGACTATGTTATAGATGAACAATTATTAATCCAGTGGTTTCTTGTAGGTTTATCTCAGAAAATCCGTCGACAAATAAGTCTGGAAATATTCAAGTCTTATGAAGATGCGCTTACAAAATCTCTCCAAGTGGAAATGGATGAGGACATACCAGCATACTCCACTGATCACAGACTAGAAGAACAGCTTAAGATCATGCATAAGTCATTAAAAGAATTAAACCTCAAAAGTCAGGATATCTGGTGCACGAAGTGCTCGACGACCAGACATTCAAAAGACAACCATCGACAGGAAATTAGTCAACAAGACGTTCGATTCATATAGAGTAAATGTTTTTGTGACATTTTCCAGGAGCATGGAGACCACTCGAAAAAATATTTCCCATTCAACATGAAGAATGGAAAGGCATCTTGGTGTGCAATCTATGAAACTAAAAATCATAACACAACCAACTGCCATTTGAACCTGAAGAACCAACAGAATTATCATGCAGTCTACCAGACCACTGCAGTTGCACAAAATAATGAGCAAAACAACTTACCAAACGATCAAAACAATTAGAGATATGAAGGTCAAAGATACGAGCGTCGGTATGACAATCAACATGGAAGCTATGAAGGTCGAGGCTGATTCTCTGGAAATCGAGACAACCGACCACGTCGACCCATCCAATTCTTTACATGTTATAAGGAACGACATCAGTATGCAAACTGTCCATATAAAGATAGAACTGACCTCAAATTTTCTACTCACTATGGAGTAGGGGATCACTCACTAGAGGATTGCCCTACCATGTTGGAAAAAATAAATACAAAGAAAAATGTTAATGTCTTGTCATGTGCGCAAAAAAATGATGTAATAAACACAAAAAATTTGCATATTGTAACCCGACAAGGGACAAAAACAGGAAGTGATAACCCAAGAATCAGTAAAATAAAAGAGAAAAATGTCTACCCTAATCCACTTAAAGAAAAACAAACATACAAAGAAGCAACAAATGTATTCAAAGAATTTGCACGACAGGAACAAGCTAATGACAATCGACATAACACAATAAAAGAATTAATACAGCTCGTACAAAAAGACAACTCAATATCTCAGTTCATCGATCTGCTATATGAAATAAACCATAACAACATTGAAAAACAAACAAAGAATATCTGCAATTTAAATAAAAAATATAAAGGTGATGCTGACCCACTTTTCAACCTGGAAATTGAAGGATACCATGTCCGACAAGTAGTTCTCAACTTTGGATCACAAGTAAACATCATGAATCGTGACACTTGGGAACAAATGGGCAGACCTCGACTATATGAGTCAGGAATATACCTCAAACTAGCCGACCAGGGCCTAATTAAATCTATTGGAGTCTGGAAAAACATTGACACAACTATAAAAGGAATCTCGACCAAAGTTGATTTCGAAATCATTGACCCTAAGGAAGGATCCAGTTCCTTCCTAGCTTTAGTAGGTCGACATTGGGGTAGAAAGATGAAAGCATCAATATCCCTGGACAAAGAGAGAATCAAATTAAAAGGAAATGGACAAAAGGTCATTGCACCTATTCATCCATCCCAAGGAGAACCATGGATAGAACCTATCGACGAAGAAGTCGACATCTGACAACTTTATCAGATACAAAACAATGCAAATTATACATAACCTAATATCTACGGAGAACTTCATTTAGGCAACCAAGACTCAGTCGGTTACAATTCAGACGCAGAATTATATAATTGGGATATCAAGAACTATGAAACAAAAGCAAGAGGGTGTTGGACTATTCAAAAAGTACAAAAAAAACCCACCCAACAGTGCTTCATAGTGTCCATTGTCCCAAAAATCTTTGAGAAGAAAATTAGGGAATACCCTACTTTAAAACCTACCAATGTAAATACTACACAAATACCAAGATACAAGGAAAGAGAATCACCAATCATGCATGTAGAACAAGTTTCCACAAATATTGGTGAACATGGCCGACTTCAAAGCCTAGTAGAAACTTCTACAGGACAAGCTGTTAGATGGTGGGATACCCACAAGACAAGACTGCAAACCTAGACAACAGCTTCAACTTTCTTTGTAGAAAGATTTGGAGGAAAGAATTTAACCAAATAGGCTCAGATACCTATATTCACCCAAGGACAGAATCCAGAAGATCATATTAAGACATGTGAAAAAGAATGGAGAAAACTTGGATACAAGGATGAACGAGCATGGCCACACCTGTTCCCAACAACCCTCGCTGACTTACCAAACAAATGGTATAAAATGGAAGAAGCTAGAGGTGAAACATTCTTATGGTATGAACTCGGATAAAATTTCATTAAATATTTCAATTTTATCCCACAAAATGAAAAGTTGGTCGAAACAGCAAAACAGATTAAAGAATTTATACAACCGACAGAAAATAAACTCTTAAAGGATAATAGACAGACAAGGAACTGTAACAATATACAAAACAGGAAAATACCACAGTCGACAAGACTACAGTTAGAAAATTAAAATACAGAAGGGAAAAGCTTTAGATGGAAATCAAACCATGTCAAAACGACCAAACCTATTCGTACAGTCCTTAAAGTTGAAACAACCAACAAGGAGGAGACCGACCGAATGTCTGTAGCTGACTTCCCTGCCACATTCTCCCAGTTTAAAGAAGGACAACAACCAATCAATGAAGCCAAAGAACCAGAATGGCTAGATGCTAAAGTCAAAACTAGAGAATTCGACATCTCAAATGATGACCAACCAAAAATGGCAAATATTGGAGACTACTGGAGTGAAGAGCAGACCACAGAGATAATGAACTTATTAAAAGAGTTCCAAGATGTATTTTCTAGAGATTATAAAGACCTCAAAGGCTTAGTCCACTAAATGGGAGAAATGAATATTGACACTAAACCTGATGTTCGACCTGTGAAGAAAAGGCCATATAAGCTAGCTCACAAATACAGAGAGATATTCAAAAAGGAAATTGATAACATGCTTGCAGCAGGCATCATCTATCCTATTGACCAATCTAAATGGGCAAGTCCAATGGTGGTACAACCTAAGAAACATGATCCGAGCAAACTAAGAATTTGTGTCGACTTCAAAGAACTAAATAAAGTGACACTAATAGACCCATTTCCAACTCCTTATGCAAATGAAATCTTAAATGAGGTTGCAGGACATGAATTCTACTCATTTACAGATGGATTCTCAGGTTATAACCAAGTGCCAATAGCTAAAGGGGATCAGAAAAAACAACATTTGTATGTGAATTTGGATCATTTGCTTATAAGGTTATGCCTTTTGGATTGAAAAATGCACCTGCAGTATTTTCTAGAATTGTTGTCAAAACATTTCAAGAATATATTTACAAAACCATGGCAGTATACTTTGATGATTGGACCATATACTCCAAGTTAAAATATCATTGCAAATGGCTAAGACTCATGTTGGAAATATGTCGACAAATTCAACTATCCCTGAACATCAGGAAATGCATATTTGTCACCCCTATAGGGATATTGCTAGGGCACATTGTCTGTAAAGAAGGTATTAAGGTCGACTTTGCAAAAATCAAAATTATCCTCGACCTAAAACCACTAGTAAACCCAAAACAAGTCAGGGTGTTACTTGGCCACACAGGCTATTACAGAAAATTCATAAGATATTATTCAGATATGACCTATCCACTCAAAGAACTATTAAGGGATGATAAAGAGTTCAAGTGGACAAAGGAGTGCCATATATCATTTGAAAAATTAAAAAGAAAACTAGTCGAAGCACCAATCCTAAGGTTTCCAAACTGGTCGATCAAATTCCATGTTCATATTGATGCATCAGGGCTAGCAATAGGAGCAATCTTAACTCAACCAGGAGATGATGGAATGGATTATCCTATAGTTTACATTAGTAGAAAATTAAACAATGCTGAAAGAAATTATTCGACAACAGAAAGAGAAGCACTAGGAATGGTCTTTGCATTACAAAAATATCGACATTATCTTCTAGCTAACCCATTTATATTCTATACAGACCATCAGGCACTTAAATATCTCGTCAATAAACCACTACATCATGGACGGATTTGTCGATGGCTACTATTATTCCAAGAATTTGAATTCAAAGTTGTTGTCAGACCAGGCAAGTTAAATGTCAGTCCCGACCATTTATCCCGAATCGACACAGGAGAAGAGCCGTCAGGAATTGAAGATGACTTACCAAATGCACATATATTTCAGTTAGAAGCAGTCCCAGCAGGGTTAGAGGAAATAGCCCAGTTCTTAGAAGATGGACAAGCACCAGAAGGAATGAGTAGAAAGAAGAAACAAATCCTAGCTATGAAAGTTGCACCATACAGTCTTATAAATGGATTTTTTTACAATATGGGATTAGATGACATCCTCATAATTTGTGTATTGGAACATGAAAGAGACATCATTATGCATGAAGCACATTATGGACCTACAGGAGGACATTTCCAAGCAGACACAACTGCAAAGAAAATCCAACAGTCAGGGTTATGGTGGCCGACACTTCACAGAGATTGCAAAAATTGTGTAAGTCAATGTGACAGGTGTCAACGACTAGGTTGACCCCTGCCTAGCACAAAAATTCCTTTGATATCAGTAAACCCAATTTTGACATTTGTAATTTGGGCCATAGACTTCATAGGACCATTTCCTATACCAGCAAAAAGGACAAGCGCGAGGTATATCATAACTGCAGTTGAATATGTAACCAAATGGCCAGAGGCAGAACCAGTTGACACATGCTCCAGTGAGATAGCTGCCAAATTCATATATGAAAATATCATTACCATATTTGGATGTCCACTAACCTTAATCAGTGATCAGGGAACACACTTTATCAATAAAACTATCAAAACCCTAACTGACCAATTCCAAATTGACCATCGTCGGATTACAGCATACCATCCTCGATCGAATGGAGCAATTGAAGCATTTAATAAAACATTAACAAGAGGACTAACCAAAATATGTAATGCTGATAAGGATGACTGGGACGAGAAAATACCTATAGTATTATGGGCATACTGAACAACATATAAATGCTTGACCGACCAAACCCCCTTTCGACTAGTCTATGGACAAGAAGAAGTAGTTCCATTACATTTTTAACAACAGACACGTATCATCGCAGAGATTCTACATGTCTATGTTGAACAAAGAAGAAAGGAACGACTACTACAACTGAGTAAACTAGAAGAACACCAACTACTCGCGATGCACCATTAAGAAGTCTAGAAACAAGAATTAAAAGCATGGCATGACAGAAACATCAAGAACAAAAACTTGTCGATAGGAGACCTTTCTTTACTATACAATAGTCGAGTAAAAGGAAAACCTAAAAAGTTGCATACAGAGTGGATGGGACCCTACGTTGTCGAAGAGATACATACCAATGGATCAGTCCGACTAAGGACGTTACAAGGCATAGTATTTCAGAAACTCGTTAATGGAGCCCGACTAAAACGCTACAGAAACTAAAAATAAACATATTGAAAAAAAAGAGAGAAATACCATAACGACCGTAACGGTTAAAACAAAAGCTATACAAATCTTAAAAAATCCAAAAAACAAAATAATGTCGTACATGCAGAAAACTATGACAGGAAATCACCCCTTCGAAAAACGACATCATGTCCATCGACATTACACCATCGACCATTTTCATACCCGACATCGACCGACGACCTCGATAGTCCCATCATGCATTCATGACCTCGAGTGCCGAAAGCAATTCTCCATTAATGCACACTCAAGTGTTCCAGCTGGAACATCATGTCCACCATTAATACACTCATCAACAAAAACATCCAAAGTGTCCAATATAAATACTGGACCGCTGAAGGATCATTCACTGCAATTCATACAGAGAGAGCATCAGAGCATCCAGACAACTGACAGCCGAGAATACCTTAGTGAAATCAACCAACAAATTGACAAGATGGCATCCAAATAGACTAGAGCCTCAGCCAAAGCCAAGGAATTATAGACTGCAGAAACACCTTTAGTCCGAAGGTTAAAGAACATCAAGAATGCTAAGGTGCGGGAAGGCTCATGGCAAAAACTATGGACCGAGATGCAAGAATGGGATTATGTCGACAAGAAGCCTACTCAAGTTGCTGAGAAAATAAAATACAATACCATCTTCAACTATGTCAATGCACCTCTCATGGCCAGTTTCAATGGAACAAAAGAGACAGCCGTCAAATTCATCATAAGCCTATACCACAACAGATGATTTTACTTTGACCAACCGGTCGACATCTATGGGGAAGTCATCTCTAAGCTAACATGACTTTCAAACAAAGGATACCCAGTACCAGTCGGTATTAAAGAGGGACTGGTCGAAGAACTAACCGGGTCAGCTTTGGGAAAAAACTTGAAGGGGTTGATGATTAGTCAAATCATAGCCCGAACACCACAGATTGTGGCCAAAATAATAGTCATCACACTCACCCTGGCAAGTCGAGGCAACGACCTCAAATTAGACATGTTAGAGGCTGTCGACACCATTGCGACAAATGGAAAGATATACAGATGGGCTGAATATGTCGCCGACATGGTCAAGATCATCTACGAAAGATGCCAAGAGATGGGAGGAATCGTCAGGTTCCCATCCCTCATACTATGGATAGTCATGTACCATATTTGCCCCGAAGGAAACCAAATTCTTCAAGAACCAACAAGGTTCCACATGTGGAGATTCAAACCATTCTCCTAGAAAGGAACCTTGAAGAAACTTGAAGACATAAAAGTGATGTTGGAGAACTGGCTCCAACAGCTAAAAGTCTGCACAACTAGATGGAGGGTGCCTAAAAACATCCAACGAAGTCTGCCAAAAAATTCCCACATCCAGCTAGAGCTCGACCATACTTGGGTGTGGTACATGCAGGGAAAAAAATCAAATGCAAAAGCCCTTGATTATTATTCATCGGTCGAACAGATCTTTCGGGAACTGTCTCGACAAGCTGGGACAAAAATACAAATTCCAGCAAAGGCCAAGGCAATCGACTTCTCAATTGAGGAGCCGTTAACAGACCAAGAAAAAGAAGAGGATTATGAGCTGAACCTCTACATCAGTATCTTTGTGTCGGAGGAGACACCGGTCGAACACACTGGCTGACTTCAAATAATCATCAAATCTACGATAACACAGAGGGGAGAACCACAAATAGAAGAAACATAGGCAGAGCAGCAGGTAATCACGCTGGCTGCAGAAAGTCTCATCCCGACCCAGGAGGCAAGGGGAGAGAAAGAACCAGAAAAACCAGAATATGCTATCACAAAAGGCATTATAAGAAAATTGTCAAGAGAGATAACAGCTGCAAGAAAAAAGATAAGAACACAACAACGACAACAAGGAAAAGGTAAGCGCAAGCTTATCATTATAGAATCATCAGACGACAAGGAGGAACTAGGAGCTATGGCCATCGACATAATAAAATATGCCACAGCAAATAAAGTGCTAGTGGAAACCTAGTTCCAAAGATTTGTCGAATCAGGAGCACTACCAGGTCGACCAAAGAAAGCCAAAATCACCCACACGCCAATGCCTGAAAATGTCGTAGATCTTGTGTCGACACCTCCACCTCCACCTAAGACAAAAGTAACAGAGGAGCAAATACCAGAACCACTCTCAATAAGCCCACTCGACTTATACAAGAGTGCTATGTCGGAGGTAGTAAAAGAAAAATTCGATAGGGACAGAGATCTGTAGGCATTCATTGAGAAACTGCCTAAGATATTCACGTCGGTATAGAAGCTATCCACTAAAGCACCCCTATTTGAAACTGGTGGATCCCGATAACCAGGCCAAGTTCTTCAGGAACTTGAAACATTTTTGCAACTTTGAATTCGGTCTTCGAAACGAACCTTGACAACGAAGTCAAAGTTGTAGGACGTGGGACCACAATTATCACTCCGATAGGCCCTATACCCCAACCACTAGCTACTGAACCAACCAAAGGAGAGGTAGAAGAGAATATCGAGGATATAAATCAAGAACTCAACCAACTATTCTCTAATTTTGATTCACCTCCTTAGTCCGCCAACCCAATCACCCCCGACCATTCACCAACTCCATCACCACCACCACCACCACCCCCCGACTCATAACCCCAAATCCAACCATCAGCACCAACTACATCCACTTCTAGAATCCCTGCATCTAATCAACTAGAGGTAGCAACCATCCCACCACCACAAACAAAGAAACCATCAACCACTGTTGCACCGCAGACAGAAAACCCCGACCCAACTTTTACAGGTACACAGGCACCGATACAAGTAGAAACAAACAAGCATAAGAAAAAGAAGGAGAAGAAGAAGAAGGAGCATCATGGAAAGACATCAATTGTCCATATCAAATTAAAAGATGCCACCAACCTGAACGACACAGATCTAGGACAACTCCTGAAAAACCCTAGCAGTCGAAGCAAAGACAAGGAGCCAGCAAAGACGTAAGGAACTCGACAACAAGGTCGAAGAACAGGTCGAATTCCTCAACAAATGCAGAAACCTTGCACAATCAGTAATTCCAGGACCAGTCGAGGTCGACACTGACAAACCGCTCGAAAGAGCTTATCAACTATTTGAAAGTATGGTGTCGACATTCCAAATACAGCTTCAGGAAACAAAGGAGGAACAGAAAGAAGAAACCATCCAACTACTGATGGCGTAGCACACCGCCTTCTTTGAAGCCTACAAAGTGTTACAAGATCACATGGAGGAGTCTGTTATCACAAAAGAAATACTACAAGATTGGCCTGCTTACTACAGGCGAGTCTATCAACAAAACAGGCAGACCCGATAGGAGATCCAAGTGCTTGAGAAGAGGAAGCCCACTGATACAGCACTTAGAAGCATAATTGAAGATCAAATAGTGTTGGATACCACTAAACTGCAGAAAATCAAGCGGGAAGCTCGTCAGTGGGTGCACCAAGCTATCCCTAACTTGGAAAAAGTCGACATCATCTTCCCGCAGATGAAACGACTTATGGAGATTGCAGAGGAGAAGGGCCAGTTTATGGGTCCCGACGTGGAGAGAATAGCTGAAATCTCCATTTCAGAGAAGATGTCGATCTTATCAAGTCTGACTACACTCACCATCGACATCCAGAAAATATTGCAAAGTTGGACGGATTTCCAACATCACCTATCAGTGACAACCCCAGCAATTGTCGAAGTCTGTGTACAGAAAAGACCGACCATTAGACTTCACAGCCCATGAAGACCAAGCACATCATAATGACTACTAATACAGACGGGAAGATTTTTGTACCTCCCTATTCTTTGGGACGAATAAATGTTTTGTTCGTGGGGGAGATGTTGGAGGATAAAGTCGGTATGTCGACTTGAACGATAGCCGACTTAGTCCGACTAAGTCGGCCAGCCAACTAAACTAGAGATTTGGTCAGCCACCTAAGGTCGTGTCGGTTCACGGAACCGACAGGTACTTATTTTGTAACTGTTTTGTAATCATAGATATTAGGCTATTGAGCCATATGAGAACTCGGTTCAGTTCTCTGTATTGTATGGACCCACTCTTGTTAATATAATCTGTTATTTTCCTCTACTTGTTTTTATCTCTTGTCTCTATTATGTATGTATGTCTGGTATGTATTATTGGTAACCTTATGTGATCTGTGAGATTACAATAAATGACAAAGATTCTAAGGATAAAGGATTTCTTTGGGAAAATGAAAACTCCTACATGAGAAAAAGATTGTATCATTTTCTCTGGCGACTCCACTAAAAGATTCTGGAAGGTGACTCCAGGGGGGAGATCAGCGGCTAGAAGGACTGATACAGGAAGAGGGGTTCAAATCTTCCCAGAGCACAGATGATAGAGTTGTAAATCTGACTGTTGATGGTGAACAACAGTCAGACATCAAGAATATGATAGATTCTTCAGTCGGTGATTCCACTTTCCAAAGAATCCGTGGTCCGAATGCTTCAGCAACTCCATTGGTGACGTGATCCAGAAAGTCAAATTTTCAAAGGGGATTGGTGGACTCTACTGGGTAATGAACTCATTGTAAATACATGGGGAGGCTTGATGAAAGGATAAGGTACTTGAATTTCATTTTTCTCCAAAATTTCTTATCTTTTCTTCTAAATATTTCTTTATCCTTCCCTAAGTTTATCAAAAGAATCCCTCATGGCTTATTTCACTCCAAACAAATTCTTGAATTCACTCTTGTATATCCTTCATTAGAAACTGAGAGTGTCTCTTCATCCTATACATTTGATCTTGATCAAGACCATTGGTCTGAAACACATGACATTAAAAAACATCCTTGTGAACCTCACAATACCAAAGTCGAGGTTGCATACTTTCCACATAACTATGTTTCATCTAATACCCAAAATCGGTATAGACCACTTCACCTGCCTCATATCCTTCATGATTTTCCTACAAAACACTACAAATACCTTCCTAAGTTTGATGGAGAATCTAAGGACCTTACAACTGAGAAACATCTACAAGCCTTCAAATATTTCCTTGACCTCTTTGAGGTAGAGCATGATGATGTTTGTATGAGAGACTTTTCCCAATATTTGGAAATAGATCTTAAAAAATGGTTTAAACATTTGTAGCCTGGATCCATCAATACATGGGAAGATTTTTCTCATATGTTTTAAGGGTTTTGGGGTGAGAGGAGGTCATTGGACCAAATACTTTCAGAGTTTTATTCCATGAAGAAACATGAGGATGAAACTATGTCTAGTTTCAACAGGAGGTTTGTAAGCTTTTATTATAGTATACCAAAAGAAATTCAACCTTTAGAAGGTGCTACTAAGTTGCATTATGCATATGTATTTCCCTGAATTGTCATTACTGCTTTTGGAAAGAAATTCAGTCGCATTGTATCATATGTTTATTGATTCATTAGAGGTTGAACATAATCTTAGGATGTCTAAAAAAAATTCAGATCAAGACAATGATGACAAATTGGAAAAGGAGTTAGAGTTGAATGAGCAATGTGAATGAAAAGAACTTGGTTTTCCATCCAATCCTGGTTTGTATGGGCAAGAAAAGGATAAAATTAATGTTGTGCAAGAGGGATTATAATCCTTTGTTTTGTGAAAATTGCAATCATCCCGTCATGAATCTTATTGGTGATGATTCTAACGAAGTTTTCAAATTAGCGGTGTATGATGAGTATGAAAATTATTATTGGGATGTCGTGCCTAAAAATCCATTTGTAGATTTTGTAAGTCGAGGACCTGATAAAGAAGGAAATGAGGGTGCTAAAATAAATGTTTCCCCGTATTTTTCAAATTCAGAAACTTCACGTCAGGGGGAAGTGTTTTGTTTGCTTGATCTTATTGGAGAAAATTATTGTGTCTTTGAAGCATGTATAAAGGATGAAGCTCTAAATTCAGAAATTTTGAGTGAGGGTCATGATGTCTCATTTGAAAATTGTCATGAGGACTCTTTGCATAGTTCCTTTGAATATCAGTTTGATTGTGGGCAAGAGGAGTTACTTCCAGAGAAGCTTTCTCAAGATAAGCGGATGACTGAAATTTTTGGAGGTCGACATGTTTTTTATGATCCTGTAGCTGAATATATGGAAAGACATTTCAGCCAATAGGACTAATCAAGGGTTCTCAATGATGGAGGAATGCACCTGGAAGGGGGGGACTCCAAAAGGGATGCTTCCTTATGTTTTTTGAATTCAAAAATCAATTTTCCAAATTCCTTTGAAGAACACAATGTTATTTTCTTCGAAACACATATGAGGAATCAATTTTTGAACTCAGAGATCTTATGTGAAAAATTTGATGTTTCATTTGAAGCTGGTTGGGAGTTTTCCTTACCTGGTTTTCTTGGGGAACATTTTGACAAGATGTTAAAGGTGTTGCAGTTGGATTAATTCTGTCATAGAAAACAAATAACAAAAGATTTTGCAGGTTATCACGATCCAATGGAAGAATACCTATAGAAGCTTTGCGATGGTAACAACTATTTATATCTTAGTTGTGAATATCAAATCCATTGTCCTAACCTTTCACCATTAAGTCTGTTGTTTTGGCCTTTGGTCACACATGAGCGAAAAACTGGTTTGTGGGACCATCTACTTGATTGGCTTCACTGGAAGTCAGAAGTCACTTAATTGGGCATTGAGGTTTAGTGAGTAAGGTAGGTAGGTAAAGATGAATAAGCTCAACATGGCAAGCATTTCTTTTAAGTTGTTTTAGTATCAGTCTCAATTTTCCAGTTTGGTTTCAACGCTAGTTCAGTTTTGGTTTTCAGAGCATGCTAGAGATTTGCAGAGAGGTCTGGAGAGGCGCCCAATGGATTCGACACCTGGTCTATGGGGTTCTTTACTACCTCACAGGGAGGATAACATCCCTAGCTAGAGCCACTTGTTAGCGCTATTTTTTTCCTAAGTAGTTGGAGAAATAAGATATGCTAAATTTTGCATCATACAACCTTAGAAAACACTAAGAGTTTTATGTAAACTTCCCTAAGGGTCATCTCTAAGACTAGGTTGGAGGATGATCAAAAAGACTTAAGCTTTTATACCTTGAGAGTGTATGAGAGCAAGAAAATCTGGTCCTAATTGTGTGTGAACGGGAAATAGGCTTAAGAATTCTGGCTTAAGTAGGAGAAGGTTAGCTTGCAGATGTTGCGGTCCGTCGAATGAAGGAAAATGAATAGATCCACGGTCATAAGCCTCTTTGTCGTTCCATGGTGGGGGGATAAATGGAATAAGCAGGTCAGCTGAAGCTATGTAAAGGGGATGACACTTCAACAGTGGCAATCTAAGGACGAGCCAGATCAATGGAGGGATTATGTTTCGTATATGTGACATGCGCGGCAGACGTTTTTTTTTTCATTTTGCGGAATAAGTTAAAATTCCCGCAAATTTCAAGGGTCGAGATTGACAGGGGGCTAGATCAGCGGAGGAGGTAAATTCCGCTAAATCAAAGTGCTTGCGACGATTCCTTTTTCCAAATCAATGGAATGGGTTAAAATGGGGACAAGTCTCGATGGAGGGGATTTAGTTGAGGAGAGATCCATGACAGACAATAGTTCCATTAATTGAACATGCGAGGAGAAAATCACCCTTAAGATTTCCGGAATACAGTACGTCTGTTAAAAATGGACGACAAATATTGAAGACACTTTCGATTGAAGGGCTAGAAATGATTCTTCCCATTGAAAGTTATATGAGAAAGAATCAGGGTTGGAAGCTGTGGGGTTGGATATGGGCCACCCATTTCAAGGGCCCCTATGAAAATAAAAATGAATATCCATAGATGAAAATATTTATGCTCATCCTAGATGCAAAGAAGCGACGTTTTGGGGGTGATTACGTAAAGGATAGAGGCGATAGGTAATTGAAGGTTCAACCGCCATTTAAACAAATCTACGAACATAAATCAAATCCACGGTGTAGATCACTTCCTAAAATCCAAAGGTTTACTTCCTCATGCATATGATAATTGGGGGCGCCCTAATGATCAGATGATGGAAGATGAGTATGGCCCTCACACTGAGTAGGGTAAGGAAATAGGGGCACAAAGAGTAAGGACATTCTGATACTGTCACCAGGAGAAGTTGATGAATGCCAAATGTCTGGTCCACATGCCATGAGTTAACTGAGGGCTGATGAATATTGAATCCAAAGGTCACTTCCGCAGTTGATAGCATGACATCATAACAAAAAGGGATGGCATGGCTGATATCTTTGCATAAGGATCGGATCATGAACCCACGTGACCGTGTGTGTTGTCATCATGCTACTCGATGATGGCATGTGTGAAGGTTCGACAAGGCCTTTGTTGAAGGTCGACCACCCAACTCTTTATAAGCACCATAGTCGGAGCCATTAGAAGATACAGACCGGGTAAATGTTGAATAAAGGTGAAGGCAACTGAATGTTATTTGGACAAGAATCTTGGGATTCTTGAAAGGAGGTCTGTGATGGCCATCTTGCATGAGAAATATATTTTCCAAGGTATTCTATTAGTCGATGGGCGCCACTCCAAAATTCTACCATTCCTAGGCTTTCATGCTAAGAGGGATCCAACCATCAGGGTAAGGATGTTCATTACATTAGAGAATATTTCTGACGCCAATGAGGTTGATGTAAGGATTTTCATCACATTAGAAAGACCTTCTAAGGATGGTGAGGGAAATTTTGTCCTAATAAAATGAAACACCCCCGCGAAAGCGGTGGCTAGAGTCCTCATTCCATTGAGTATCTCACTGAAACCTATGGACATGGCCGTGGTATCCATAATCACAGTACATAGTATCCATTTCTAGGGGAGAATGCTCGTAGGGGGGGAGAGAGGATCAGAGGTCTTCGTCATCATTTTCGTTGACTCATATTGCCAACTTCATCTAGGGTGATGATGAGTCATAGTAGTTGTTGCACCGGTATGACCTGTAGGAGGACCCTGCTCCTGGGAAAAGAGATGGACAAGAATGAAAATCCCATCAAGGACTTGTTACTATCAAAAAATAGGGTTTTCTTCTCTAGGTCTATGAAAATAAAAGTGTTACTAGGAGACGGAATTGTCGAGCAGGGAGATGAACACAGAAGGGACATAAACCTTCATGCCAACTGTGAACACAGGAAGAACATACCATCGAACACATAATGAACATTAAATGTCTAGAAGCATAAATACATGTTGCATTCCCAACAAGAGGAGAAACAACTCAATTTGAGTCAGCAAAAATCGTTGAAAGTGTCCCAAGTCATTATTCTCACAACAGTCGAGCCTGAAACTATAGATGTTGCATTACTGTTTAAGTCAAGCATGCGCATCACTCCATATTCTTTATTGTGTGTGTATCAATTGTGGTGAATATGCCACACCCAATTTTGTTAGGAGTTTGATTATGGTTGTAACTAATTTCTGACCCTGTTTTGAGGTCGACCTCGGGGGTCTAGGGCATTATAAGTATACCCTCTACAGAGGGGGAAAGGGTTGGAACTTGTAACACTTTTTCGTTTATGTAATTTTGATCTTCTTAATAAAAGTTGCAGAGTCGGATGTTGATTTTTGGATGCAAGAATTCATGTGTATTTCCCAGTTATAGTCTGTGATTTATTTTCTTTATGTGCATGTTTTCATGTTAATCTCTCCATTATGTTTTTGTTTCATACCTGAGATAAGTTTGTGATAGTTTTAGAATTCATATTTTGCTATGCTCTGTCTATCATCTCTGATATTCATAAATTATTTCTACCAAATTTGACATATAATTCATCTAACTCGTGCTCTGCGTTAATGGCCTATCATATTTCTTCCTTTTCCACTAGACCAAAAATATATTAACTGTAACCGAAGTGCTACTTTGCTTTTGCAAACATTCTCCATGCAAATCGCTCTATGTCTTTTGATAACTGTGACTCCATAGCCCAATTGTGCTTGCCCTATTTTCAACCTTGAACTCAACTTGAATTTGTTTTATCTTTAAATCTAGGCTTGTTATATATTTGTGAGAGATCCCTCTCTAGAAAGGAAGAAGCCAACTCCCCTTTCCTAAAGCAGTTTTGTTGTTACCTCGGGGTCCGCCTTCTGCAACCTTGGGTATGATTATGAGTGCTAACAAACCCCATCTAATATCTAATCCCAAACAAGCATACATGTCCATGGGGTGTTCCCAAAACTAGACCTTCTAATTGTACTAATTCATAATTAAATTAACTTCTAAAATAATGAGTAAATCAACAATCTACACCCAATTAAATCAGAATTATGTCGCCACTTCATATAATATTTTAATCACATGTAAGGTTTGTTCTGAAATAACCATACACGACCATATGGTCTGCCCAAAAACTAGACCTTCTAATTATCACAATTCATAAGCAAATTAACCTCTAATAGTAGTAACAATGTATAACAAAAAAAAACTACTCCATGAGCTACTAACCTATCAACATAAATTAAACATGTAACATGGGCATGAAATTGAATTTGCAACATAAATAATAAGATAATTCTTCCTCCAAGAGCACATGTGCAATAATAACATAGTAAATAATAGTTAAGGATACTTAACTTTTATTTACGGTGCAACTAGCATCAATAGGACAACATTCCTCCTACCCTTAAACATAGTCAATCCAAACTCCTTGAGCAGGTCACCCCTGAGCTGAGGTCATGTATCCATATGCTAAGGAACTCTCTCTTTCCAATTCTATCTATAAGTATAGTACTGAAGCCCACAACTTGAGAGACACAACATAGGATTCCCCCCCTCTCTTGCAAGAAAAATTACGACCACTATGATCTCTTTCACGAGATTTCCCACCTCTCATGCAATACAATTGCAACAACTAGATTATCTTCACAGGTTTGTCCCCCTCTCTTGCAACAAAATTGCAAAAACTAGAATCTCTTCACAGGATTTTCCCCCTCTCCTACAAGACAAGGTTGTGGTAAATGTGATCTCCTTCCCTGCAAAACAAAGCATGACCACTATGTGCAAAAATACCATTTGAATCCTTCCTCTAGCATTTGAATTCAAGGGATAAAATCTCTCCCCCATTGACCAACCAACTTGATATTGGAATAATGAAATAACAAAAAGAAATTTGAATACCTTAAGACCCATTCGAGTTAACTCTAAGAGATTGAATCAATACTATGAAGAAGCAACTCCAAATCACTAAGAGATTCTTTAATTCATTAGATGACCTATTCAAGTTCTCAAAAGAGAAACTCAAACCCACTTAGATTGACTCGAATCCACTAGAAAGAACACTCCCAGTCACTAGGGACAACTCAAATTTAGTAATACTGACTCAAACCTCCCCAAAATCACTTCCATGTACTGTAGGCAACTCAAATTTCCCCTACTAACTCAACAATTTCCCTAAAACCAATCCCGTGCACTGAAGAAAACTTGAATTTATCCAAAATTGCTTGAGTTAACTAAATTTATCAAGTTAACTTAGACTCAAAATCCCTCTAAATGACTAAATATCACTTGAATTCCAAGAGAGGTAATTCAAATTCACCAAACTAACTCTAGCTAACTGACAGTTACTCAAGTTCACTGGAGTTACTGGGGTGGATGGGTGCATGGGTCATGTGCATGGTTTCATGGGTGCATGGATGCATGCAATGCATCAATTAGGTGTAAGAGGACCTCAATAGTCCAATAAACTCAAAATTAAGAAACAAAGAGTATTGTTATGAAGAGCAACAACTCCTACACCCCCCCCCCAACCCCCTCGCATGTGGAATGCACTTGATGTGCTTACCATAAGGGAAATTCATATTAGTTGAGATACTTGATGCTACTATGAAAATAACCTTTGAATCTCAGTGATCAGCAATCAACAAGTGTCAATTTCTCTCAAGCCCAAAATAAACATGAAGTTCACCAAAGAGAAAAATGCCTTATAGTGTAACAAGTGAAAACCACATCTACGGTGGAATATAACAACAACAATCACCTAAGAAACAAGATTTAGAATACAAGTTTGTAAAATAAGTCAATATTTTAAATTGAACTCTCTTTCTATATAAATAATTTATATAAATAAATATATTAAAAAAAAGTTAACATAGATTGAAATAATCAACAAATTAATGCTAGAAATGGTAAAATGTCAACTTGTAGGTCTCTACTATAATTATGATGAAAAAATTGTTTGAGGGTATAATTGTGAGCACAAATTATTTGTCATAGATATGGTTTCATCAAACACATTTGAAGTAATTTTAGATGAGGGCATGATAAAGCTTCATTTGATGGAGATTACACCCCCTCGTAATGAAGTAACTACTCGAGAGCTTACTTGTGAGGAACCCCATATTTTCCTCCATGCTTTGTCAAGGTATACAAGTCCCTATATCTTAAGGTTGGTCTGATATATCAAGAATATGAAGGTTATTGTCATAATCATTTTCTCTCACCATATGGAACATATCCTAAAGAAGGGCTATTCCAACATCATTGCCCAATTCAATGCCATCCAACTTATGTATAAATCCCCACAAGGATTTCATCCTAATTTCCAGTTGATTTTGAACAAACATCAACAGGTGTTTGAAACACCATACAACTAATCCCTCACATGATCATGTCATCTAGTTGATTCCATGAATTTAATTACCCAATGTTCACCCTTATAAACATATTTTTGTACACAATAATGAAATTGAAAATACACTTTAGGAATTGTTGGAGGCATGAGTGATACGTCGTAGTACTAACATCATATTTGTATTTGTATTTGTATTCATACTTGAATTACGCTACTATGAAAATAACCTCTGAATCTCAGCGATCAGTGAGTGTCAATTTGTCTCAAGCCCAAAAAAAACATGAAGTTCACCAAAGAGAAAAATGCCTTATAGTGTAACAAGTGAAAACCCACATCTAAAGTGGAATATAACAACAACAATCACCTAAGAAACAATATTTAGAAAACAAGTTTGTAAAATATGTCAAGATTTTTAAAATTTAGATAATAAGGGTGAATCGCGCTCCAAGAATATTTTTTTTTCCTGAACTCGTTGCAAGAAGGTTTTTGTTGGTTTGGTGAATCAGCCTCAAATATCTTCAGGATTTTTCTGCATTCAGAGCTCTAAGTGTTCCTGGGTGAAGCTCGACCCTCCTCGAGAATATTAGCTGAAAATATTTGTAGGGTTTTGGTTTTTATATTGCTCTGAGAGTTTCTGCCATGGCCGCTGGAGGGGGTTCCTTCCCTCTTCCTGAACTCACTACTTTCAGGAGATTGGTAGAAATAAGCAACAAGAGGAATCTAAGTCAAACTCAACAAGCATTTCTCAAGAAATTAGACAACATTCCTTTGGTGGATCTACCTGCAGAACAACCTTGCTGAAAAACCATGAATATTGCAGATTAGGGTCTTATTGGCCAATTTACTAGTCTTTGGCCATATCCAAAGGCAATCGATGGGTGGTTTCAAAGAAAATGGAAGCCCCTTATCTCAGAAGGCATACACAACAATCTGATAGGTAAAGGATATTATGTATTTCTTTTTGAAAATACAGAAGACAGAGATTTAATTTTTATAAATGGGCCATATTTCATGGGCCCTCAAGGGCTTTACTTGAACAAGTAGACTCTGGACTTTGATATGAATCAAGATGTCCCTTCTGTTGTTCCTGTATGGGTTAGGTTGTCACATCTTCCTCTTCATTGCTGGAATTCAGAGTCTTTAGAATCTATAGGAAACACTTTGGGCAAGTATATTGATAGGGCTAAAAGAAGAGAACAATATACTTGTGCCAGAATATGTGTTGAAGTGGATTTGGAGGCAGGGCTTCCTGAAGCGATTAATTTGACAATAGTATATTGGTCACATGTGCAGGAGCTTGATTATGAGCAATTTCCTTTTAAGTGCAAACATTATCATGGCTATGGGAATTTTGCTAGATCATGCAAGAAGAAAGATAAGGAAGAAGCTGCCAAAGAGAAGGGAGAACAATGGACACAAGTTCAAAAAAATAGTACAACAAAGCAAGGAAATAAATCAAAGGGAAAAAGAGGATAAATGGGGTCGAGTAGTAATCCCACTGGAAAAAAACATAATGAAATTGGAGCAGCTATGAAGGAAATAACAACACAAAACAATTTTGATGTGTTGAGCAATTCAGAAGAACAAGTGCCTTTAGTTCTTGAACAGGGAGAAGTTACACAATCTCAAGATCAGATACGAGAAGAAAATAAAGAATCAGCTGAGTCTAATTTTAATTCCCCTACTGATGGATACCCTCCCACATATGCAAAAATGGCAAAAAAAGAAACCTATGGATAATTTTGGTTCATCTGAAGAAGAATCCCTTGAGAGGTATTCAAAAAAAGGGTGTAAATCTCTTAAGAAGGTTCAGGATGAAGAATTCAAACGTCTGAAGATGCAAGGAAGTCAAGCTACAATCGAGATGTCAATTGCTAGGAATACTCGGGCTAGACCTTCAAAATGAGGCCCTCTTCCTTCTGTCAATAATAAATAATGAATATTGTCTCTTGGAATTGCAGAGGCCTTGGAAATTCTTCTAAATATAAATTTGTTAAATACCTCTTAGGAATGGCTTCTCCCAATGTTCTTCTACTCCAAGAGACAAAATTAGATGAGGATAGCCTTCTTTCCTTAAGAAAAAAGAACTTGAAAAAGAATGCAGGGAAGGTTGTGAGTGCACAAGGTTCTTCTGGTGGACTTTGAACCCTGTGGACTGAGGATCTTTTATCTTTGGAAAAATATCTTGAAACGCAGCATTGGATTTTTATTAAACTCCTGCACATTCCAAGTAAGATATCCCTAGGTATTTTTAATATCTATGTACCTGTAAATTTCTAAGAGAAAAGAGAATGTTGGAATTCTCTGATAGACTTTCTTGCTGCTAATACTCTTTCCAATATTATTGTGGCTGGTGATTTAAACATCACAATGGATCCAAAAGAGAAAAAAGGAGGACTCTGTGGGAGAGATCCCATGCAAAAAATGGTGGAGAATCTCATTTTACTATGGGAATTGATAGATTTTGAACCAAAAAAGGCAGATACTCTTGGACTAATAATCAGACAGGAGCAACAAATATCTCTGCCATGTTGGACCGATTTATGGTTCAGAGTTCTTTTTTATGGAAAAAAAATATTTCCTCCAGTATCTTTCCCAAGCTTACTTCAGATCATAAACCTGTAATGTTTCATCTAGATGATGAAGAATATCTCGGTGCCATACCTTTTCGGTTCAGTCCTCTGTGGATAGGCCGAGATGGTTTTTTGAGCATAATATCCAAGGCATGGGGTCTCCCAGTCATTGGATCATCGAATTATGTGTGGGAGAGAAAAATAAAAAATACCAAAGCTGTGTTAAAGGAATGGGTAAAGCAATCTCTTAAAAATCCGATCAGCGATAGAAAAGAGGCCCTGGAAAAATTGGAGGAGATTCAATTGGAAATGGAAGAAACAAAAATCACCTCTGCCATGTTGGAAAAAGAGCAAAAACCACAGTTTAACTCCTTTCGAGCATTTAGGGAGGAAAAATAATATTGGAGATTGAAGTCACGTAGTACTTGGTTGAAATCGGGAGACCATAATACATCTTTTTTCCACAAACACTATAGATCTAGACTTTCCCAAAATCATATTTCGAAAATCTCCTCTTTGGCTGGTGAAACTTTTAAAAGCATTTCTCAAATAAAACAAGCGGCTAAAGCACATTTTCAGAGCATGTATAGAGAGGGTGGCTCTATTGATTCAGATTTAACTTCAGAATTTTTGTCCAACATTCCCTGTTTGGTGAGTGAGGATGAAAATATTGAGTTAATGAATCCTTTTTTCGGAGGAAGATATCATTGATGTTATATGGTCTATGGAACCGGATAAATCCCTAGGCCCTAACGAATTCTCTTTTCATTTTTATAGAGTTTGTTGGACAGTAATCAGAAAAGATTTACTTGATATCATCAAAGCATTTTAGTTAAAATCCAAAGTTGGTGGATGCACAAATTCCACCTTCCTTACATTAATTCCTAAAGAAGTTAATCCATCTACTTTTGATCGATTCAGACCTATTTCACTTTGTAATGCATCTTATAAAATATTCTCTAAACTCTTAGCTAACAGGCTCAAACCTCTATTTGGGAAGTTGATATCACCTCTTCAAGGTGGGTCCATAAAAGGGAGACATATTCTAGACAATGTAATTCAAGTTCAAGAAGCCATGCATTCCATCTTTCAAAGAAAGGAGAAGGGCATGCTAATTAAACTCGATATGGAAAACGATTTTGACATTGTAAATCTATCCTTTCTTTACAAAGTTCTTCGTTTATTTGGATTTAGCCCTGCTTTTATAAATTTGATAAAAGCTTGTACTAATAAACCTTGGATAGCACCATTAGTAAATGGTAGACCAGCAAACTTCTTTCAAGAAACCAGGGGTCTTCGGCAGGATTTTCCACTCTGGCAGTTTTTGTATATTATAATGGCTAATACTTTGAGTAGAAAGTTAACTGCAGGGAAAAATGATGGGATTATTTCAGGCATCAAATCAGCAAGTGGAGTAGAAGCTATCAACCATGCTCTCTTTGTGGATGATGCATTGCTTCTAGGAGGGGCTTCGCTAAGGATAGCAAGAGTTTTTTCAAAAATTATGCAACATTTTTGTATTATGGAACATAGATCACTCAACAGTTGCAAATATATCACAAATTTTAGGCTTTGATGGATATGCTACTTGGAACAAGGTTAAATATTTGGGTCTTCCATTAACCTTGGGACAAAAAAATCATTCTCTCTGTCCAGAAATCATTTGCAAGATAAAAGAAAAGATTGCCTCATTGGGTGGCCAATGTCTCACGAAGGCAGGGAAGCTAATTTTGGTTAAGTCAATTCTCTAAGCTCTCCCAATTTACCAATCCTCTCTTCTGCTAGCTCCAAAAGAAATTATGGACCAGATATCCAAGCTGATCAGAGACTTCCTCTGGAGAGGTGGAAAAGGAAATAAGACTCTATTACATTTGGTTAAATGGGATATTGTTAAAAGACCTGTACTAGAAGGTGGATTGCAAATTAGAGACCCGGGATTGGCTAATCTAGCTATGGGAGGAAAATTGTTGTGGTAGCTATTCTCTAATAAAAAGCATTCAGTTAGTCAAATTTTATGGAAAAATATCTTAATGGAGGAACTCTAAGAAATATATAGATGACAAATACCCCTAAAGGTTCTATTACATGGAATTTATGCAGAAGAGGATTAGAATTCTTTAATTGTCATCTTTATCGCATTCTAGGAAATGGCGGGAGAACATTACTGTGGGATGACAAAATAAAATGCAACGCTCCTTTAAACATTGATTTATCTATTTTAGAGATAAATATCTGGCTGGTTAACAAAGGTATTTTAAGATTGTCTGATATTACATCTTGGGACATAAATGGAAATTAGGCAGCGTGGGATCTCCCATATCTTCTAGAATGTGGACATCCCCAGCTTCTTGCTCAATAGAACACATTGTTGATTAAATTGACAGGACTAGGTCCCATACACTCATCGTGCAAGGACGTGTTGGGTTGGGGAATTTCTGGCAAGTACTCAGAAGCTCATGGTTTTCAGGTAATTCATCCTATCACGGTTACATCCCACAACGCAGCCTTTTCAAACTCAATATGGAATTCTCCCAGTATTCCAAAAGTAAACTCTTTTACTTGGATTCTCATGCACCAAAAATCTTTAACCGGTGATAACCTATCAAAATGAGGTTTCTTTGGACCGTTTAGATGATGTTTTTTTAATCAAGTTGTTGAGACTTCATGCCATATCTTTGTTGGATGCGTTTTTACACAGAAATCTTGGGCACATATCTTGCATGGGTTTTTGGTTTCAATTCCTTAAAATACTGAAAATGTTTGTCTTTTTGCAAATTGGCAATCAAGGTATCCTAGAATTCTTTCAACCAGTCATGAATGGAGGAAAATATGGCAAGCCATTCCAAAATTGTTATGGTGGAAAATTTGGTTAGCAAGAAATGTGTTAGCACTATGTTTAAATTTTTGAATTATAGACTTGAAAGGTTGGAAAATGACCTTATTTAAGGAATTTCGCGGGACCCCCTTTCAGGTTATCTTGTTAACAAGTTTCGTCCTCAAGAGTCATCAGATGGAGGGTGGACCCCGATCTATGGAGATAGATCATTCTATGGATTGAAGCATGCAGCGGCAAGATAGGGATAAATGTGTCGAGCTTCAACGGTCTAGATGCATGGTGATGAAAATCAACGATGGAAATACATTCCACCAGCACGAGATGTGAGGTAAGATTCGGTCTTTGAATTTGCCAGGTTGGTTAAAGGGGAGAAGTGTTGGAGGGTCGAGATAAATGCAAAGCCAGATCAACGGCCCTAAAGAATTCTGCTCAATAAACATGCGTGAAGGGAGAAGCTTTAACAAATCTTGGAATTTGTTAAAGGGAGAAAGGATTGGACGACTGAGATCAAGGTGGAGATAGATCTGCAGTCCTAGTCAATTCTGTGATCTGAACTAGCATGGGTAAAGTTGCATTTTCGAAATCGCGAAAAGTGGTATGGGCTACAATGATCAACATTCACGACATGAGTTCGGGGTTGATCGACAGACGTGGTAAATTATGTGATATAAATGTGCCTGATCAATTGTATGAGGGGAAAATTGACGAAGTGTTAAGGTCTACAGAGATGGATGACCTCAATGAAGGCAACTTACTAATCAACGATTGATGTCGGTTCTCCCGAATAAAACTATGCAAGTGATTAGTGTTGGATTATGGTTCCAAGGGCTCAGATTACAAGGGAAGGGATCCACGTGGGGGTTACAATGACCTGACTAGATATGTGAAATGCCAACATGGACAGGATCAAAATGCAACGCTAATGGATAGGGTAGGCATTCTCTAAACTTTGAGTATTTCTAAAAATGGCAAAGAGGGGAGGCCATGTACACGTGTATGATGGATAAAGGATGGGTTCATATCAACAGTCTGGAATCTGTTCAACCTGGTAAAGGTCGTGTCCTGGTCAGGTCTAGTATAGGAAGGATATCCTCACGTACGATCTGACCAATAATCATATCCCTCGACGTCATTTGTGGCATGCCTTATGTTAAAATGATATCCACAACGTCACCATCCCTCCCAACTCTAGAGATCCATCACGAAGCTTACGAAGAAACAGTGAGAGATCATGAAGCCTAGATTTTTGAAGCAGTGAATCTAGCCTTTACACGGAGCAAAGGGATGTGGCTGGCCAAAATCGTTATGAATACCACCATCAACTTAGGTGAAAGGGAAAATAATTTCAATTTCAAATGCACGTAACCCATATGGACGACAACGCAACAATATAGGAGGCAACATGACCAAATTTTCAACAGCAAATGGAGATCCCCATCTACGTGTCCACTCATGTAACCATTATGATGACCAACTAAGGAGTGTGCGATAATGCTAACTATACATCTCCATTTCCATCCTCATCATCCTATATAAACGCGACCATCTAGATCCATTAAAGAGCAGGATATGAGTGAACGTTGAGGAGGAAATTCAGACCGTTAATTTGCACAAGGGTCTGAGTTTTCTATCTATTGCAATGGTCATTCGGTTTAAGAAGCTCATTTGTCATGGACTGTTTATGGTTGGTGAACATGCCTTTATGTTCCTATATCATCCTTAGTGTTTACACCAGGAAAACACCAGCCATCGGGGGACAAATGTGAAGCACTTTGAGAGATTCACCAGTTTTTTGATGGCCATACCTCCCACTACACGGTGCCTGGGTTCTTATATCCCAGGGGTGTCCCCTAAGAACCCCCAGATGCAATCATGGCCTCCAAAGCCTCAGTGCATGGTGACCATGTTCAGCAGTGGCCAGTAGGAGCGAATGCTTGTACTAGGAGGGTGAGTTTCCAAAGTCTTCATCATCGCCTTTGTGAAGTCCACTTACCGAATTTATCCGAGATGGTGAGGAGGTTGAAGGCACACCCCACTGTATTTCCTGTAGGAGATCCCACCTCGAGGGGAGGGGTGAGGAGTACAAGAATGACAATCCACTGCAGAGGCTTGTTCCTGACAGAAGCAATGCAACCCTTCTTCTAGTCCCCTCATGCAATAGTGTTACCCAGAGAAGGGGGAGCTGTGAAGAAGGCTGAGCTTAGGAAGGATATAAAATCCTTTGCCAACTCTCAAAACATGCAGAGTGGTTCCTTTGAGAAAGAAACAAACACAAAGGGAAGGACATGTTGCTAACCCTACAAGCGGACCAGTGGTCGAGCCCAATCAGCGTTGAGCCACGAGAAGCATCCTAAGACATCGTCTTCATGACCAGCAAGCTCACAAACAGAAACGTCGTGTTGCCATCCATACCAAGCATGTGCATCAAATCAATGATGTATGTTCGAATATATGTAAATCATGGCATAAGTACCACACTCTAGTTATTATTTTTTATCATGACTATAAATGGTTCCAGATCCTATTTCGAGGACTAGCCTAGGGGATATTAGACAATATAAATAGGCTCCCCTCAAAGGGGAGAGGGGTTGGGGGAATTTTCAAGAGCATTGGATCTCCCTTATAATATGTTTGCAGTTTCCTGGAGTTGAATAACAATTGCAGAGGTGGAATGATAAACTCTTATGGCAGAGATTCATGTGCCATCTCTTTCTTCAATAAGTAAATTTCTTTACGTGATTGTTTATCCTATTTTGATTTCAGTTTGTATTTTCTCTCATGTTTGGGAATTGGTGTATATGGACCAGAATTCATCTTTCATGCTCTTGGTCCATTGTTCAAGCATTTTAAACATTTTCTTCTAAAGTCTTGCAAAATTCACCCCGGTTAGGTACTCTGTTTTGATGGGTTGTCTCCCTATGTCTGCTAATCCACCTGCTAATACCTCCATATTGAAGAAACAATGTCTATCTTGCCTCTGTCCACAAACCTTCAGACTTTTATACCTCCTGCAACTTATTTCAAATCTGACTACTGACTCCATCGCCCAATGGTCTCCTCCACGATTTCCCCACCAAACCTTATAAAAACAAATTCATTCTATTCATAAATCTGACCTTCTGACTATCTTTGATTGAATATTTTGAGTATGAAAACCTTGTAAATAGTGAGAGGTACCTCTCTGATTGTATTGGATCAGAAATACAGTCTAAAGCAATTTTTGTTGTTACCTTGGGATCTACCTTTTACAATGTGGGTACATTCTGAGCGTTAACAAATTGGCACCGTTGCTAGGGACCGAAGCTTCAAAACTTCCCCGGGTATGAACAACATAGTTTCAAATTTGATTTTTGATAGTGAATGACAGTCAGACATCAAGAGGATTGTGCATCTTTCACCTAGCGACTCCATTCTTGGAGAATCTAGCTTACAGTGACTCCACTGGGGATATGAGCCATAGATCAGGTTTTTAAAGAAAACTGGTAGGCTCTACTGGGGGAATGAGCTCATTGAAAAATTATAGAAATGCATGATCAAAGGATAAGGTACTCAAGTTTCAACTTCCTCCTGAATGCCTTGTCCTTCTTTGTAAATATTTTACTATCTATTCCTAAGCTTGTCAAAATATTTTTTCATCATGCATTACACTCACAACATAACCATGAATTTACTCCTATATATCCTTCTTTACAAACTGAAATTTTTCCATCACCTTGTATGTTTTATTTTGTTTGAGATATTTCATTCGAACCACATGAACTTAAAGGCCACCTTGGCAACCCTCATGAAACCACAACTGACAGTACTTCCATTCCACATAGCTCAGTTTCTTCCAATATCCCAGGCTGATACAGACCACTCCACTTACCTCTTATTCTTCATAATTTCCCTACAAAGCACTACAAGTACCTCCCTAAGTTTGATGGAGAATCCAAGAACCTTATAGCTGAAAATAATGTACAAGCCTTTGAGCATTTCCTTGACCTTTTTGAAGTAGAACATGTTGATGTCTGCATAAGGTATTTTTCCCAGTCTTTGCAAGGATATGATAAGGAATGGTTTAAACACTTGCATCCTGGATCCATCAGTACGTGGGAAGAGCTTTCTTACATATTTTTGAAATTTTGGGGTAAGAGAAGGCCATTGGACCAAATACTTTCAAAATTCTATTCCCTGAAGAAACAGGAGAATGAAACCATGTCTTGTTTTAACAGGAGATTTGCAAACTTTTACTATAACATGCCCAAGGGGATCCAACCTCTTGAGAATGCTGCTAAGCTTCATTATGCAGCTTCCTTTCATCCTGAAATGTCTCTGCTTCTCTTGGAAAGAAAGTCAGTCACATTGCAGCACATGTTTATGGATGGTTTGGAGGTTGAAGATAATCTTAGGATGTCTAAAGGATTTTTAGACCAAGACAATAGTGATAAAATGGAAAATAAATTAGACTTGGTTGAGCAACATAAACAAAAAGAGACATTCTATGTACATCTCGAACCCTCTCATAGTAAACAGATAAATGATAGGCCAAATGATATAGAAGAAGATGACTTTACTAACTTGTTTTCTGAAGATTGCAATCAGCCTATTGAAAATTATGTTAGTGGTGACTTTAAAAAGGATCTCAGAATTCCCATATATGATGAATATGAAGATGAATGCCTAGAAGTTATACCTAAAAAACCATCTATAAAGTTGAGGTCTGCTAGTAAAGAGAAGCTGATTGTAATCCAAAGTAAGAAGGCTGAAAAATTAGAGGACAATGAGCATGTTGAAGGTGATAGTTTACCTTTGTGTTATTCTTCATTTGAGTTGATAAGACAGAGACTCAAAGCCTCTAAGCAGAAACAAAAAGTTGAAGATATGGTACATTTCATGAACTTGTTTGAAACAAAAGATGATGAGGATGAACAATCATCCAGTATATCTCAGCTAATGGATGAATCAGTGGTTTGCAATGAGGTATTGGATCACAAAGAAAGAGGTAAGGGTTCCCAAATTAATGCTTCTTTAATTCCTTGAAATTCAGAAATTTCATCCCATAAAGAAGGATTTTGTTGGCTCGATTCTGTTGGAAAGAAGAATAATATTTCTACTAAAGCATGTAAGGAAGGGGAAGTTTTAAATTCAGAAATTTTGAATGAAACTGTGGATATTTCATTTGAAATCAGGCCTAAGAGTTCCTTTCAAAGTTCTTTTGAATATCAGCTTGACAGTATGCTAAAGGATTTACATTTTGGACAGCTCTCCTATGGTAGGCAAAAGACAGAGTATGTTGAGAGTTGTCATGTTTTCTATGATCCAATGGCAAAATACATGGAGAGGCTGGATAATAGTAATGAATGGTTATATCTCTACTGTAAATATCAATATCTGTGTTATAACCTTCTTCCATTATGTCTGTCATCTCTATTTTTAGTCAAGCATGAAGAAAAAATAGAATTATTAGATAAACTGCTTGATTGGCTTCATTGGAAGTTGGAGTTTACTTGATTGGGCATGTGTGCTCAGTTAAGTAGGCTAGGTAGGTATGAATAAGCTCGACATGAATAGCATTTATTTCAACAATTTTTAGTTTAGTTTCAGTTTCAAGCATAGTACAGTTATAGGTTAAAGTCTGCAGTTACAGTCATTTTCAATTTTCAGAGTATGGCCAGGTGACAGTTTACATATTGACAAAAATTTGCTTACATAGTGGTTCAGTTTGTGTTTCATCTCAGATCAGATTGAGGGTCCCAAAGAAAGACTAAAAGCAGCCCAATAGACCTGGAACCTAGTCTACAGGGTTCTTTGCTACCTCGCTGGGAGGATAGCATCCCTAATGGAGCTAGTTGTTAGCACTATGTTTAAATTTTTGAATTATAGACTTGAAAGGTTTGAAAATGACCTTATTTAAGGAATTTTGTGGGAGTTCCTTTTAGGTTATCTGGTGAACAAGTTTCATCCTCAGGAGCCATCGGATGGAGGGTGGACCCCGATCTACGGAGATAGATCATTCTATGGTGTTACAACTGATTTTACCACACATGGTGGATCACACCTTTATGGCCTTCCCTGTCCCTCTGCAGACTCTTTAGACCCCATGGACCATTTTTGTACCTTTGATGTTTCCAATATCATCCCTAAAAACATGCATTATTTGCTATACTCGACTTTTAAACCTATTCTCACGTATATACATGGATTTGACCCTTAAACCCGCATACATCGGGATATGTGCAAAAGGCCAAATAGTTTTGGAGTTTTGCTTGATGTGGATCTGAGTCACTTGTCTCTTGGCCTTCCATATTCCTTAAGATCGCTAGGATTTGACCTTCCATTACCCCATTGAAGCACTATATAAGGAACCCTTTGAATGCATTGAAGGGAGAGGAATTGAAGAGCAAGAAAACTATAGTCCATTGTTGCCAGAGCTTATACTTGAGTCTGCATCCCTTTGTCCCTTGGAGCACTTTGTGTTCTTCCCAAGCTTGCCTTTGCTTGTGAGCTTGCTATCGAGAGATGGAGGATTGAAGTGGTGGAGGCCCAGGTGGAGGACTCATTTTCTCCGATTCGTAGACGTGCCGACAAAGATTGTCACTATTGTAACATCTGATTTATATTAATAGAAATATCTTTTCTTGTCCAATAATGTGTATTTAAATGAGTATTGAATCCATGGATGCTTTTAAATGCTTATATGTGATTGATTATATATGCTAGAGTAGGTCTAACATAATTATATAGCATGCTTGTCTTGTTTGTTGAATGTTGAGAGAGCAAATTATCAATACAAGCGAGAGTGGAAAATCTCAACGAGGATCTACATCAACCGTCCAGAATAAGGTATGTTTCAAGATCCTTTAGTGTTAGATGTTTGGTTTCTCTTGCATATTGGAAAGGATTGATTTTTGCGGTTGCCCTGTCTATTGTGGTACCCCAAGCCATAGGAAGTTTTCTCCATAACAGAATTGGTGACCATACTGGGGAGTTCCTAGTCATTTCCTTCGGGGTTTTTTATCGGCATTAAATGTTCTTGAATTGCTCAGATTTCTCTGTTTCTGAGTCGAGTCTAGGGGCATATTTTCCTGGTAGTGTCTGATAGGAGTAAATTGTGTCTCAGCTTGTCTATTTACCTTCTTTTTTATCTCTTTTTCTTCCTATATGCGAGTTTTTGCTTCATAGTCGCATGTACATGCGGTTTTTACTGGGATTTCCGCGTATGTACGTGGGTTTTCTGCACACAGTCGCGTATTCCCTGAGTTTTTCCTTTTAGGGGAAGATTAAGTGTTGTTGGGTGAGTTTTGATGATTGTTGAGTCTCCTTTGATGCTTCTAGAGTCTGTATACACCTCTGTCTCTGACCAGAGACGCTTTTTAGGTTGAATTTTTTAAGAATGTTCTTGTCATTGCATTTTCTATTTTTTGTTTTGGGATTAGTGCATTAGGTCTCGTTTACCTTACTGCTTTGCGTGGGTGTTGTTTGATAGTGCTTGCAGAGTCTGGGTGTGGTAGAGTCATTCTTTTGCTTTATTATCTCATTTTAATTCAAAAAATACAAAAATATTTGCTTCTTTGCGTCATTATGCATCATTGCATTTTGCATTTTGCATGGTACTTGCACTAGGTTTGCTTGGAGAAGTATTAGTCAGATTTTCATATAGGAATGATTGCATTTTTCATTTGAAGGAAAATTTTGCATTTCACGTAGTAGCATACCCCGTTTTTCATTTGACACAGTGCATGTGCATTGATTGTTAGGTGTGCATTTTACTTCTTGTTATGTCATAACACCATTAGTTGCATGATCATTTTTCCTTTTGAGTAATAAGCCAATTAAAATCAATGCATAATAAAATGAATTACACTCTTTTCTTTTATAAGGTGCACCAACAAGATTAGGTTTTAGGGTCTTGGAATAGTTCATTGTGAGTAAATTCTCTAAGACCACTAAGTGAAACATGTATGTGTCTGTCCAGGTGAGAGTGTGAAATTCCTTGGTATAATTAGTGTTTCTCAGGATCCTCCTCTTATAAGGAAGTTAAGCATGAGGCAATGTGAGCAGTTAATGATTTGGATGACCCCTGGTCATAACTGAGTAGCACCGGAGATATTTCCAGGATTGTATTCGTATCTGGGGGCTCTTTCAGGAGTTTTGGGCTTTGCTACCCTGCCCATACGGTCAATCCCACCTGCGACTATCTGCCTGAGCATTGATTATATTGAGGTGACCTTAGTTTCCTTACCTAGGTTATCGAGGGGGTACTTCGCAGAGGTTATTCTGCAGGTCTCCTAGCTAGGTAGGGGTCAGACAGCATAGACGTTATATGTGTTGAAGCTGAGGGTCACTATAATTGGTTACGAACCTCTTCTTGTTGTGTATGGGAGTCTCAAGCCTCTCCTAGGTGAGACATACCTGCTTCATTCAGGAGCTCACATATCCTACCCTTGCTTGCTTGTGATTTGGCTTTACATTGTATAGGTGTATGCTCTTTGCACTCTAGTTTTCCTAGGGTTTGCATAATTAGAAAGAGTCTTTTTCATTTTTTGAGTCGTTGTGGATTCGGGTGCGGCACTTTGCCATTCTCATCGTTTAGTAGGGCTTCCGCCTTCCACATCTCCTCCCCCTTTGGGAGAGAGAAACATGCAGTCCGGGCAGACTACTTCTCACATTGATTCACACATGATGGGAGATCGCGAGGACGAGATTCCTAAGATGTATTCTCCACCTCAAGAGGTTGGGGAGGAAGATCCTACTCCTGTATATGATTCTTCACCAGAAATAGCTTCACATTCCGATTATGATCCCTCATTCACAGGTCGTCGGTATTGGTTTCCAGGCGATGAGACTCACCATGAACCCACAAGCACTAGTCATGTTAGTTATGGCATGCTTGATATCCCTACACATGATCTAGCACATCATGCCGAATCAGAAATTGAACCTAGCACTACGCCTGGGGGAACTCCTATTCTTTTCTGTGTGAAGAGATTTGGGAGCACTAGTCACATTGCACCTTCCATCCCGGCAGTGGAAGATACCTCACATGCCCATCCTAGACCTAATGTTAGTAGTCATATGCAGATACCAGAACCAAGATGAGTGACCATAGGGAATACCACTTACATCCCTTCACATGTCCCTTCGTCCTCAATTCCTACTCCTTCGAATGCATTTTTGACAACCCTTCCTCCCCCGCATTCACGTGGTCCTTCGGGTCGAAATGTTGCTACTAGTCAGGTTCGTACTGCGACTGCTCACACAGTAGTATCTCAGATTCAGGTATCTCCTGTTGTCTCAGGAGGTCATATTCCTGTTTCTGGATCGTCTTACGGTCCATCGCAAGGAGTTCCCCATATCCCTACTTATGGAGCTTCTCATGGGATATCCCATGGGACATCTTATGGAGCTTCTCATGGACAATTTTATGGATCACAGTATGGACAGAGCTATCAACCTTATGGGTATGGGTATCAACAACCCACTTACTCCTCTAATTATGGCTTTGTAGCACTGCATAGTCAAGGTACACCACATCATAATGCTTCCATGTAACCCTACACGGGTCAAACGGGAGGAGGATATTATGGCCAAGGCCATGGTATTTATAGTAGCCAGACTTATATGAACCAAAACTACCAGGGATCATGGAATAGACCGGTTCAACCTAGGCTCCCTTTCCTCGCAACATTAAATTTACCTGACTTATCGAGACTAATCAGTGATCCGATATCTCATGACCCCGCTTGGCCGGCTGTCCCTAACAAACTTCCCTCGGACATTCCCAAATTCAAGGGCAAACCAGGAGAAGATCCTAGTGAACATGTCACTACCTTTCACCTTTGGTGCTCTTCCAATTCCTTACATGATGACTTGATCTGTTTAAGACTATTTCAACGCACCCTCACTGGGCCTACAGCGAAATGGTACATAGAGTTACCGAGGGGGGCATTTGTTTTGTTCGATGACCTTGCTATGAATTTCCTCAATCACTTTCAGCTACCAGTGCGTTACAAAATTGGTACAAAACTCTTATCGACATTTCGGCAGGACAAAGCCACACATATCTCGGACCATATCCAAGAGTGGCATAGATGGAAGAGGTTGATTAAAGATTTTATACCGCCGGAGTTTCTCCTTGAGCGGTTCCTTAAATCATTGCTACCTTACATCGCAAAGGATGTTTCTACATCCGGAGTTCAAAATGAGGAACAACCAATTTTTAGGGCACATGAATTGGATTTGATTTATGCTCAATCTGGACTGTTATATGAGATCATACCTAACGCTCTGCATTCTAGTTTCGATCCCAAGATCAAGCCTAGACCACATGCTAATGGCATTGTGGGTTGTACAAGTACCAAACCTTCAGATTCGGTTGTGAAACAAATGAGTCAATTGTCTATCAATCAATCCACTCTGGGACAAGCCACGGCTTCGTCTCAACCCACCCAAACGATGAGTGTACTTTCTGTGCAATCGTCATACCAGAAGGGCAACCAACAGCCCGAATGGAATAAGAAAAAGGGTAAAAACAATCATAAGGGTGGGAACAAGAACGAAAATGCCATTTTTAATGACAAGAACGACCGCAATGCTGGGGGGGACAAGCAGTCTAAACGTAAGGTTAAGTTTCCTTACAAATTGTGTAAGGATGACCACCTCACTAACTTGTGCCCTCGGATGGAAGACGCTTCAAGGTTCATAGCACAGGGTCTAGCTATGCTGACCAATCCTTTACCCAATAATCAAAATATGAACTTGAGGACCCATGATCCTCATTCTGTGTCGGGTGGAGATCAAAATCCACCAAAAACTAGTACTGGTCATGGGTGCATCAACATGGTGCATGCTACTAAGGTTTTGACTCGTGCGAAAGACTATGGTTCATCACAACCAAACCTTGGGAAGGAACCTACTCCTACCGAGAGCCCTTTGCATATTGAAAACCCTATGGATAAACCTGAGATTGCACCTCACATTCCCAAGGGATTTCTAAAGCATTCGAGGCACAATACTAATTCCCGAGCCGCCCAGAACTATTATGTTGTCGAGGATTTGGGCCAAACTCCTTGTGCAATGTCTGCGCTTGAAGTTCTTTAGAGTTGTCCTTTGCAAAGGAAAGCTTTGCTTTCTACTCTTGGGGTGAATGATGATAACTCTTATTTCGTCATCAAATTTGAAACCATGGGACTACAGCCTCACTTTCCTTACTACGTGTCTCTCTTGATTCATGTAGAATGTCTTAATATGACCGTCAAACGCACTATGATTGACGAAGGTGTTGTTGCTTCCGTGATGTCTTTGTCATGTTGGAAGGGTTTGGGTTCTCCTGAGTTGTCTAAATCCGCTACCATGTTGACTCCCTTTGATGGTAGATCGTTTCGGCCACACAGAATTCTTACTTCTCTTAAGGTTCGTTTGGGAGGGAAGACCATCGCGATCGAGGTCGAGGTGGTTGATGGGCCCCTTGATTATAATCTTTTACTGGGTCAGAATTGGATGTATAGTATGCAAGACGTAGCCTCTTCTCTATTTCGAGTTGTATGCTTTCCATTTAATGGGAATATTGTTTCGATTGATCAGACATCATTCAAAAATCCGAGTGTCAATGCATCGTCGGGAGCTTCTATCCCGATTATTGACCATTCTCAGCCAGCAACTGGGAGTATGGGTGTAGGTATGTATCCATCCCTTATGGGGACATTTAGTTTTCCTGCACCCGCCCTTATGATCGGATCTAGTTTCGATGGGGCTTCATCTTCATTGAATTCGGTGTCTTTTTCCACTACCCATATGGAAGATCCTTGGATTCTTCCTACACCGAGTCCTTCGAATGGGCCTATCGAAATGGACGTGTCATTGCCTACAGCAATGATAGCATATCAAGTGAATCTTGATTGTGTTGCAGATCCTAGTCCTTCCTCTTCATGGATGGAGGAGGAGGACTCGTATGTGCTGCCTGCATGGGAATTTGAGTCCTCTCATCCACATGATTTCCTTGATAGTGTTTTTCCATCAGATGAAGCTATTATTGAGGCCATGTATGGGGTTGAGCCACCTTGGGAAGAGTTACATCATAGATCTTATTTTCTTTCTGAGCTTGACCGTTTGGAGCGTGGGGACTTTAGGGAGATTCTTAGCGAGAAGATTGGTAGCCGCGTGGTTCCATTAAGCTATCCTGGTTAGATGGCTAATGGGAACATGGTGAATATATCACCTACTATTCCTATCTAATATCTCTCGCAATCCTGGCAGGATTGAGAATGTCTATATTGGGGTAGAATGTTCCCATGCTGAGATTCAGGAGTATACTGAGTTGTTTAAAGAGTTTTGTGACATCTTTGCTTAGTCATACAAGGAAATGCCAGGTATCGACCCTCGTATTGTCGAACATGAAATTAAGACCTATCCAAATATGAAGCCTGTTCGACAACGTTTACGTGCGGTGAATCCTAGAAAAGCACCCACGATTAAGGCTGAGATAGAAAAGCTGTTAAAAGTCGGTTTTATCTATCTCGTTCCCTTGACGGAATGGGTTTCAAACCCCGTTCCAGTTGATAAGAAACAGGGAACGATCCGTATATGCACTGATTTCCGTGATTTAAATCATGCTTGTCCTAAGGATAATTTTCCCACACCATTTATTGATTATATTTTGGATGAGTGTGCAGGAAGCGAGGTATTTTCCTTTATGGATGGCTTTTCCGGATATAATCAGATTTAGATCAAACCCGAGGATCAACACAAAATTGCATTTATTTGTCCTTGGGGTACGTTTGCATATAGGAAGATGCCTTTCGGTCTTAAAAACGTTGGAGCCACATTTCAGCGAGCTATGACCTTGATTTTTCATGATCTCAAATCGATTATTGAAATCTTTTTGGATGAACTTGTTGCTCATTCTCCACTGAGAGTGCATCATCCCTACCATTTGAGATTAGTATTCGAAATATGCTGCCACTACCTGGTTAGGTTAAATTCACATAAGTGCATCTTTTGCGTGAAGTTTGGTCGCTTGCTAGGATTCATTGTTTCCAAGGAGGGTATAAGAGTCGATCCCTTAAAGGTGGAGGCAATACTTCAATCGTCTCCCCCGTGAAATATTAGATATCTTCAATGTTTGCAAGGCATGGCAAATTTCTTATGAAGATTCATGGTTAACTTTTCCAATTTGACTAAATGATTTATGCGTCTTTTAAAGAAGGACACTACCTTTTGCTGGGATGAGCGAACCCAGGAGTCCTTTGATGCTCTTAAGCAAGCCTTAGCATCATCCCCCGTGCTTAGTCCACCCGACTATAGCCATGACTTTTTTATTTATGTGGCCGCATCCATGGAGATGATTGGTATGGTTTTGGTTCAAGAGGATGAGGAGCTCCATGAGCATGTCATATATTATTTGAGCCAGAACCTTATAGATGCGGAAATCCGTTATTCCCATGTGGAGAAACTTGCCTTAGCTACCATTCATGTGGTTCAGAGATTGAGACACTACATTCTCCTTCACCAGACCTTGGTGTTAGCTCATGTCAATCCATTTTAGTTCATCCTCACTAGAAGGATGAACGGGGGAAAGTATAATAAAGGGATTGTTATTTTGCAAGAATTCGATCTCGAGTTTGTCTCGGAGAAATCGAAGAAATCGTTAATTTTTGCGGAGCTCATTTCTGATTTCCCAAGTGAGGTGGAGGAGGAGGGTTATGAGGATACATTTGTCTATGAGCATATTTTCCTTATCTCAACTTTGGATCCATGGTATGGGGATATCATCATATATTTACAAACATTGAAGGTCCCTACTCACCTGTCATGGGATGAGCGATGACGACTATGTCACATATCTAAGAACTACCTTATAGTGGATAACACTTTGCACCACCGTGGGGTAGATTCCATTTTACATCATTTTTTAACTCATGAAGAGGCTGAGGTTGTGTTGGATGAGTGCCACAGAGGGGCGTGTGGTGGTCATTTATCTGGGCTTTGTACGGCCCAAAAAATCTTGAGAGCGGGATATTTTTGGCCGTCGATCTTTAAAGATTGTGTTAATGCAATCAAGAAGTGTCACCCTTGCCAGGTGCTTGCACGCAATATGCGCTCACACCCTGACTCGTTACATATTATTATCACCGTGGGTCCCTTCACCAAGAGGGGGCTTGACTTCATGGATTGCAACCCAACTTCGGCTGGGGGGCATCATCATATTATAGTGGCTGTTGATTATTTCACAAAATGGGCTGAGGCTATGCCCATGATAAAATTCGACGGTGAGACAGCCGCACATTTCGTATTCAACCAAATTATTACTCGGTTTGGTATTCCGAAAGAGCTTGTCACTGACCATGGTAGGCACTTTCAAAATCGAATGATGGAACAGTTGGCCTTGAAGCTAGGGTATAAGCAAGAGCACTCCTCTTCTTATTACCCTCAAGTGAATGGACAGGTTGAAGCAGTGAAAAAATCACTTAAGTCGATTCTCCAACAAATCATCGCACAAAGCAAAACGAATTGGCATATCATGTTATATCTTGCTTTGTGGGCCTATAAGACTGTGGTTAAGACTGCCATAGGTTTTTCTCCATATCAGCTCGTACATGGAGTGGAGTCTGTCTTGCCAGTTGAATGCGAAATCCCTTCATTGAAGCTAGCCGTAGAGATTTTACCAGACACTTCTACATTGGAGGAACGTTTGGTCCACTTAGAGCAGCTTGATGAGCAGCGTCGAGATGCCTTAGTGGCTCTAGAAGTAAATAAGTGTCGCGTTAAGGTCCAATATGATAAGTCTGTCCATCCGAGGAGGTTTAGTGAAGGAGATTTGGTCCTTTTGTGGGATCAAGCTAAATAACCCTTGGGGGTAGGGACGTTTAATCCCATGTGGCATGGTCCTTACGTCGTCAAACGTGTGTTAGAGAAGGGCGCCTATGAGCTGGTGGATTATGAAGGGACAGCCTTGGCGGAGCCTAGAAATGGACTCTATCTTAAAAAATACTATGCATGATCTTCAGCCAGGGCTGATTATTGTATATTATTGTACAGTTTTTTGCATATTTAGGTTTTCTTATGCTAATCGGGTTTGTTTATTAGCTTCCGTTTCTTATGGCAGATGTCAATGGAGTCTTCCGCTTACATAGGATTTGCTGATGGTGCTAGCCGCCACACTCAACCCTTAGCCTCTGCTGCTTGGGTGATTTACACTCCTACGGGTCAGGTATTGTCTTCAGGAGGCGTATGTTTACGGCCTTCTTTGAACAATGTTGCTTAGTGCCGTTATCGAGCTATTACGAGATTCCATTTCACATGGTGTTCTCTCTCTTGAGGTACGTCTTGATTCACAGTTAGTAGTGTCACAGCTTAATGGCTTGTATCGTATTAGGGATCCAAGATTATTACAAATATTCTTACGTGTGAGATTGTTAGAACGAAAATTTGACAACATAACATACATACATGTTCCAAGAATTTTTAATCAAGTTGCTGACTCATATGCTAACTATGTGTTAGATTGGAATTTGTTTCATAGACCATAAGCACATCACAAACATACACTTTTACACACATGTAAATAAATAAAATCGATGATCATAAAAGTTTTTCATTAAACATCCAAAATGTGACGTCATAATACATAAGTGTCATAATACAAAAATGGGGCTTTCGAGCCACCAAAATATAATACACGGTAGTAAAAAAATGAATCACTCTCAAGTCTCTAAGCCTGTGGAGGATGAGGGGGGTTTTGATCATGGTAGCACACCGCGGCTCTAGCTAGTCGTAAGAATAATCGAACCCATGCTCGTGGTACACCAACCACCAGATGCTGAATGGCCTCAGGAAAGTCCTCGACTTGCACCATGGGTATCCAGTGTGTCAATCGTACAAAGTTTGTGTGGATGCTTTGGAGCGTCCGCTCTACATCCACACCCATGATATCATCTCCTCTTCCCCTTTGTCTATGATGAGGGAAGTTGTCAAGCCGCCGTGGTCCAACATCTGCATACATATGATAGATTGTCACTATGTGTCATCACACCAAAACATGTCTTTTGAGTCTATATATCCAAAAACACAAAAAAAATTAATAATTCAAAAAAAATTAAAAAGAGGGTTTGGGATTCGTTACCAATATCACCGTATGCTGCTCCTGGTGGCAAGGGAATGTCAGGATCTCCCTGAAAATCTATCCCCACATAGAAATAATCATCGATGGCAACAATCTGCCACCGCCACCATGGAAAGAAGTCAGCTGGGTAGGGGTTATACACCCTACCTCTGCCCAGTCTACACATAGCATCTGCCCAACGTCGTTGGGCCATATCTCAAACCCCATGAGGAGGAACATCAACTCTAGGGCTTAGCCTTGGAACACGCTCAAAGAAGAATGTGCTCAGTATACTACCGAAACCAAAGTTTAGAACCCTACCCATCTTGCAGTCACTAAGCTATTGCTTCATGTTACTCAACAACGCAGTACTCCAGTCGTACACTATAGGTCTCATGCACTCCACTACATAGAACATCAATGGTCGCAAGGCCTGGTGGAGTGATGCTAGACTAGCTATCCTGCCGAGTGCCAATAGTATGGCCTTCAATCCTAGCACCTGGATGGAGTTTGTCGGGATTTGACTCCCAACCTTTTCCATGTCTGGAAAATAGTATACTGCAATGTACTCATCAATGGTGAGGCCACCTCTGGGCCCATGAGAGCGTAGGTTCACCACCTCTCCCCATCAAGATAATCCAGTAATGAAATATATGTCCTCCACCTCTATAGTGACGGACATCCCGTTGGTATGAAAGGACACTGATTCTGGATCCCAGTAGTCTACTAGCATCTGCAGGATTCTTTGTTTGGCCCGTAGGCTACCAAGACACCAAAAATTGTATAGCCCACATGCACGTAGAGCTTGTTGAGCCATCAAATCATCCCGAACAACGTCTTCTACATCTCCATGTTCCCTCTCCCTCCATTCTAGAACCATCCTGCACATTAAAAATAATTTTTGGTCAATATATACCTTAAAACACCATGTGCGTGGCCTCATACACAACTGTTTGCAAAACAGCCGCGTATGTACGCGGGTTTGGGAGGTTTTTCCGCGTATAGCCAGCCCTATACGCGAAAAAAGCCCTAATTTCTACATGGGCCGAAATGACCAATTTAGAATGGCCGAAAAGTCAAATTTTACCATGGAAATTGAAAAAATTTGCATGAAAATGGAAGAGGAGGACATGAGAATTTACCTGGAATAAACGGTGTCGAATTTCGCCAGACGAAGCTCCCGGCATTCACGTCTGAAGTTCTGAGCTCAAATGGGTAAAAATTTCAAATGATACATAATTTTTGAATTTTTTACTGTTTATATAAAAAAATTGAAATTTTTGAAATTTTTTACCCCCTTTCTATAGTTTTGGATAGTTTCCGACCATTTTGGACCATTTTGGACTAATTTGATGATGTAGGAGTCTGCTTTGAGCATCGTTTCGACCATTATTTTGACCTGTTCATGTCGCTCTCAGGTATTATGTCTAAACTAGCATATAGGTTAGATTTCACATCCGTGTGCACTTTGCATGACCTTATGACCATTTCATTATAACCTTAGGTATGAACACATTCTATCTTGTCACAGAACCTTCTTGCTGTTTTAGAAGTGACATGATGTGAATGGTAGAGCTTGACCATACATGGGTGCCCTAGTTAGCTCCTTTGTTGCATTTGGTGCCCATGCCGACATTTTTTCCTTTAGGGTGTGGGAGTCCTTTATATAGTATTTCCATGTCCTTGCGCAAGAGCCTCATACTCCTCTTGATCTTTTTGCTGCCCTTTGTCCACAGGACTCCCTTATGTCAAGTTGTAATTGCATTATCATGAATTTTGCTTGCTTTATTGAGCCTTATGCTAGCTTCCTTGACTTTGATTGTCAGCTATATATCCCAAGCTTGTCTCATGTCTAAACACGTAGAGCCATTTTACATATCCTTTGCAGCTTGATTCCCCATTTTTTACCGGGAGGCGACTTTCCCCCAAGTGTCATTATCCTACACATGTGTCCTTGCAATGAGCATAGGTATGTTATGTTGCTTGGAACTAGTTTGTTTTCCCATTGACACTCGTCTCCTCCTAGTCGGTAACTATAAAACACTTTTATTCTTTTTCAAAATATTTGAAAATTTCCAAAAAAAATCAAAAAACCAAAAAGCCGGACAAGAAAAGATGTTATCTTTGGCAGCAGTCGAGTCGTGTCGCCTTCAAACAGAGCATTGTATATCACATCCATTGGTTGGGTTAATAGTTTGAATTTAGGAGCTATACTTGTTTCTCTAAGTTGATCTCCACCGACTAGTTAAGCTTCCAGTCCCTATGGAGCCTCTGTAGATGCCTCCTGTGTCGCAGAGATGTCCCAGTTTTGTATATTAAGTCTATGCTACCTACATTTATTCACCATTTCCCTTTATGCTCTTATTCGAAGGAAGTTGAAACCTAAGTCGGTCATTCCTCAGTTCTCTTGACTTTGCATGTCGACCATTCCCGGTACTGATATTGGTTCGTGCACTTTATGATCGAGTCCTTCCACATTATACAGCCTTACTGAGTACCTCTTGTTGGATGATGAGGGATGCATTAATTCCCTCTTTCCAGCGGATTTCATCCCATTGACTTCAAATCATTTATTATGGGATAGGAATCTAGAGTCATTTTTGAGTGCCTTAATACTTGCAGTCATCAGTGGCAGGTTCTCTCACCATCGACAGTTTTGGGAATACCTCAATGTCCCCTGGTCGATGGATCATTTCAAGTGTTCAACCTCAACAAATTTATTCACACTTGTTAGTTTGCAATCAAGTACCTTGATTCCCATTTTCATTATCGGTGGGTGATCTCGTGTCTGTTAACGGTATACATCGGTGACCGGTAATCAGATGATGGACTACTATGTTCGACCTCGACACCTCTATTCAAATAGTAGGACATGTACTCGTAGCAGATTGTGTAGAAGACCTTCCAGTTTGGTGGCATTTCATATATGCTACCTCCTTGATCGTGCCAGTGTTCATGAGATTTCAGCTCTCGTGACTTGATTTCAGTGTATGTTAGATATTTCCAGCCATTAAGGAGATCTTGATCCATTATATATCTTCAGCCTTCATAGAGATCATGATCCTTTGTATATCTTCATCATGGAGATTCTGATCTATCTATATTGTACGTGGTGATGACCACACATGTCATATTTTGTATCATGCCTATTCATGGCCATTGTACTCTTATGTATCTGGGGCTGCTATGTCTTCTTGCAGTTATGTGCAGAGTTTGATCATTGTATTGTACTATTGGATGGCTGGTTCTTCCACCTGGTTCTTCATCACTCCACTTCTGGGATGGACTTATAATGTATTTCGGCCATCGTATCACCCCTTTGACCTCACACATTAGGGGGCATCTGTTACAGCTGATTTTACCACACATGGTGGATCACACCTTTATGGCCTTCCATATCCCTCTACAGACTCTTTAGACCCCATGGACCATTTTTGTACCTTTTATGTTTCCAATATCATCCCTAAAAACATGCATTATTTGCTATACGTGACTTTTAAACCTATTCTTGCGTATATACGCGGATTTGACCCTTAAACCCACATACATCGGGATGTGTGCAAAAGGCCAAATAGTTTTGGAGTTTTCCTTGATGTGGATCCGAGTCACTTGTCTCTTGGCCTTCCATATGCCTTGAGATTGCTCAGATTTGACCTTCCATTAACCCATTGAAGAACTATATAAGGAACCCTTTGGATACATTGAAGGGAGAGGAATTGAAGAGTAAGAAAACTATAGTCCATTGTTGTCGGAGCTTATACTTGAGTTTTCATCCCTTTGTCCCCATAGCACTTTGTGTTCTTCCTAAGCTTGCCTTTGCTTGTTGGATATCTATCTAGAGATGGAGGATTGAAGTGGTGGAGGCCTAGGTGGAGGAATCAGTTTCTTTGATTCGCAGACGTGTCGACAGAGGTTGTCACTATTGTAATCTCTGATTTATATAAATAGAAATATATTTTGTTATCCAATAATGTGTATTTAAATGACTATGGAATCCATGGATTCTTTTAAATGCTTATATGTTATTGATTATATATGATAGAGTAGGTCTAACACAATTATATAGCATGCTTGTCTTGTTTGCTGAATGTTGAGAGAGCAAATTATCAATACAAGCGAGAGTGGAAAAGCTCAACGGGGATCTACATCAACCATCCGGAATAAGGTATGTTTTGAGATCCTTTCGTGTTAGATGTTTGGTTTCTCTTGCATATAGGAAAGGATTAATTTCTGCGGTTAGCCTATCTATTGTGGTACCCCAAGCCATAGGAAGTTTTCTCCGTAACATATGGATTGAAGCATGCAGCGGCGCGATAGGGATAAAATGTGTCAAGCTTCAACGGTCCAGATGCATGGTCATGAAAATCAACGATGGAAAGACATTCCGCCAGCACGAGACGTGAGGTAATATTCGGTCTTTGGATTTGTGAGGTTGGTTAAAGGGGAGAAGTGTTAGAGGGCCGAGATAAACACAAAGCCATATTGATGTCCCTAAAGAATTCCACTCGATAAACATGCATGAAGGGAGAAGCTTTTCCAAATCGTGAAATTTTGTTAAAGGGAGAAAGGATCGGATGGCTGAGATAAAGACGGAGATAGATCTATGGTCATAGTCAATTCTGTGATCTGAACTAGCACAGGTAAAGTTGCGATTTTGAAATCGTGAAAAGTGGTATGAGATACAAAGATCAACGATCATGACATGAGGTCAGGGTTGATCGACAGACGTGGTGAATTCTGTGATGTAAAGGTGCTTGATCGATTGCATGAGGGTAAAATCAACAAAGTGTTAAGGTATACAGAGATGGATGGCCCTGATGAAGTCAAGTTACTGATCAACGGTCGATGTCAGTTCTCCCGAAACAAACTATGTAGGTGGTTAGTTTTGGATTCTGGTGCCAAGTCCTCAAATTATAAGGGATGGGATCCACGTGGGGCTAATGGTGACCTGAATGGATATGTGAAATGCCAACATGGACATGATCAAAACTCGGTGCTAATGGATAGAGTAGGCATTCTCGAACCTCTAAGTATTTTTGAAAATGGCAAAGAGGGGAGGCCATGTACACGTGTGCGATGGATAAAGGATGGGTTCAGATCGACGGTCTGGAATCTGTTCAACCTGGTAAAGGTCGTGTCCTGGTCAGGTCTGGTATAGGAAGGATATCCTCATGTACGATCTAACCAATAATCATATCCCTCAACACCATTTTTGGCATGCCTTATGTGAAAATGATTTCCACGATGTCACCATCCCTCCCGACTCCAAAGATCCATCATGAGGCTTACGTAAGAAACAGCGGGAGATCATGAGGCCTAGATTTTTGAAGCCATGAATCTGGCCTTTACACAGAGCAAAGGGATGCGGTTGGCCATAATCTTTATGAATACCATCATCAGCTTAGGTGAAATGGAAAATAATGTTAAGTCCGAATGTCGTGACACATATGGACGGCAACGCAGCAGCATAGGAGGCAACATGACTATATTTTAAACAGCAAATGGAGATCCCCATCCATGTGGCCACTCGTGTAACCATTATGATGACCAACTAAGGAGTAAGTGATAATGCTGACCAATCATCTCTGTTTCCATCCTCATCATCCTATATAAACACCACCATCTAGATCCGTTGAAGAGAAGGAGATGAGAGAACGCTGAGGAGGAAATCCATAGTGTTAATTTGCATAAGGATCTGAGTTTTCTAGAAATTGCAATGGTTGTTTGGTTTAAGAAGCTCATTTGTCATGGAGTGTTGATGGTTTGTGAACGTTCCTTTGCGTTCCTATATCATCCTAAGTGTTTACACGAGGAAAACACCAACCATCAAGGCACAGATGTGAAGCATTTTGAGAGATTCACCAGTTTTCTGATGGCCATACCTCCCGTTGCACGGTGCCTAGGTTTTTATATCCCAGGGGTGTCCCCCCAGAACCCTTGGATGCAATCATGGCCTCCAAATCCCTAGTGCATGGTGACCATGTTCAACAGCTGCCAGTAGGAGCGAATGCTCGTACTGGGAGTGTGGGTGTCCAAAGTCTTCATCGTCATCTTTGTGAATTCCATGTACTGACTTTATCGAAGGTGGTGAGGAGGTTGAAGGTGCACCCCCACCGTATTGCCTGTAGGAGATCCCACCTCGGGGGGAGGGGTGAGGAGTACAAGAATGACAAGCCACTGCAGAGGCTTTCTCCTGACAGAAGCAATGTGGCACTTCTTCTAGTTCCCTCATGCAATAGTGTTACCTGGAGAAGGGGGAGCTGTGAAGAAAGCTGAGCTTGGGAAGGATATAAACTCCTTTTCCAGCTTTGAAAACATGCAGAAAGGTGCCTTTGAGCATGAAAAAAACACAAAGGGAAGGACGTGCTGCTGACTCTACAGACGGACCGGTGGTCGAGCCCAGTCAGCATTGAGCCACCAAAAGCATCCTAAGACGTCATTTTCATCACTGCAAGCTCACAAACAGAAACGTCATGCTGCCATCCAGACCAAGCACACACATCAGCTCCATGATGTCTGTTCGAATATCTATAAACCATGGCATAAGTACCACACTCTAGTTATTATTTTTTATCATGATTGTAAACGGTTCCAGATCCTATTTCGAGGACTAGCCTCGGGGATCTGAGGAAATATAAAATGGATCCCCTTGGAGGGGAGAGGGTTTGGGGGAATTTTCAAGAGTAGGGGCTCTCCATTGTAATATGTTTGTAGTTTCCCGTAGTTGGATAGCAATTGCAGAGGCAAAATGTTAAACTCTCATGGCAGAGATTCTTGTGCCATCTCTTTCTTCAATAAGTAACTTTCTTTATGTGATTGTTTATCTTGTTTTCATTTCAGATTTTATTTTCTCTCATGTTTGGGAATTAGTGTATATGGATTAGAATTCATCTCGCATGCTCTTGGTCCATTGTTCAAGCATTGTAAACATTTTCTTCTAAAGTCTTGCAGAATTCACCCTGGTTAGGTGCTTTGTTTTGATGGGTCGTCTCCCTATGTCCACTAATCCACCTGCTAATACCTCCAGATTGAAGAAACGGTGTCTATATTGCCTATTTCCACAAACCTTTAGACTTTCCTACGTCCTGCAACTTATTTCAAATTTGACTACTGACTCCAGTGCCCAATGGTCTCCTCCACGATTGCCCCACCAAACCTTATAAAAACAAACTTGTTCTATTCAGAAATATGACCTTTTGACTATCTTTGATTGAATATTTTGAGTATGAAAACCTTGTAAATAGCGATAGATCCCTCTCTGATTGTATTGGGTCAGAAATACAGTCTAAAGCGATTTTTGTTGTTACCTCGAGATCTACCTTTCACAACCTGGGTACATTCTGAGCGTTAACAAAATGATTTGATTTTTAATAATAAACCCATGAAACCAGATATTGTAGGAATAAAAGCTAAGGATTTTCTATTGGAAGTTGTGGGAAATTATCAAATTGATACCATTAAACTCAAAGCTAAGAATAAATGGCTTGGATCGCTGCACGCAGATAAAATTCAGTTGGGTTCTGGCAGGCCTATAATTAAATCAATTTGCCAGGTTTGACTTCGGGAATTTTTTTTTTCAAATGGTGGCAAAAGAAAAATAAAGTCTCAATATTCTTTGATGGAGCATCAAAAGGAAACCCAAGGAAATATGGGGAATGGGGACTTATTTTCTACTTGGGAGGGAGGTTAGAAACCAGCTTCAGCTGGGGAGTAGGACTTCTTACAAATAACTAAGCAGAATTATTTGCTCTTCTAAAATCCTGTCAACTCACAAAAGAAGCTGGACATAAAAACATTCAAATATCTGGAGATTCATAAATTATAATAAAAGTTTTAAACTTCGCTACAAAGTTCAACAATATCAGTTTGAACATGACTATGCAAAGTCTGCATTTTATTTTGATAGATTATGTTTTTGTTACCTCTTATCACATTCTTCATGATTTGAATAAGATGGAAGATTACAAAGCAAATCAGGGCTTTCATCTTCCTCCGGGAATGTTAAGCTTTAATGAAGGTCCTAGTTTGTTGTATCCCATTCCATAATCTTGAAATGAGAAGATTTGGAAATAAGGAACTATATATTTCAGAATAGATGTAATTGGGTGAAGGCCCAACAAAATTCTTTATCAATAAAAAAACGTTTTGGTTAAAAAAAAAATATGTCAAGATTTTAAATTGAACTCTCTTTCTGTATAAATAATTTACACAAATAAATATCTTAAAAAATGTTAACATAGATTGAAATAATCGACAAATTAATTCTATAAATGGTAAAATGTTAACTTGTAAGTCTCTACTATAATTATGATGAAAAAATTGTTTGAGGGTATAGTTGTAAGGAGCACAAATTATTTGTCATATATATAGTTTCATCTGGAAAATTTGAAGTAATTTTTAGATGAAGGCATGATCATCTTCATTTGATGGATATTACACCTCCTCGTAATAAGTAACTACTCAAGAGCTTCCTTATGAGGAACCCCAAATTTTGCTCCATGCTTTGTCAAGATTTACAACTCCTTATACCTTAAGGTTGGTATAATATATCAAGAACATGAAGGTTATTGTCATAATCATTATCTCTCACCGTATGGAACATCTCCTAAAGAAGGGTCATTCTAACATCATTTCCTAATTCAATAACTTATGGATAACTCCCCGCAAGGAATTCATCCTAATTTCCAATTGATTTTGAACAAACATCAATAGGTGTTTGAAACACCCCATGACTAATCCCTCACATGATCATGCCATCTAGTTGATTTCACAAAGTTAATTACCCAATGTGCACCCTTATAAACATATGTTTTCACACAATAATGAAATTGAAAAGATAGTTTAGGAATTGTTGGAGGCAGGAGTGATATGTTGTAGTGCTAACATCATACATGTATCTGTAGTCATACTCGAATTATGATACTATGCAAATAACCTTTGAATATCAACGATCAACGATCAATGAGTGTCAATTTGCCTCAAGCTTAAAAAAACATGAATTTCACCAAAGAGAAAAATGCCTGACAGTGTAACAAGTGAAAATCCACAGCTAAGGTGGAATATAACAACAACAATCACCTAAGAAACAAGATTTAGAAAACAAGTTTGTAAAATATGTCAATATTTTAAATTGCACCCTCTTTCAATATACATAACTTACATAAATAAATATATTTAAAAAAAGTTAAAATAGATTGAAATAATCAACAAATTAATTCTAGAAATGGTAAAATGTCAACTTGTAGGTCTCTACTATAATTATGATGAAAAAATTGTTTGAGGGTATAAATGTAAGGATCAAAAATTATTTGCCATAGATATGGTTTCATCTGGTACATTTGAAGTAAGTTTAGATGAAGGCATGATCAATATTAATATGATGGAGATTATATCCCCTCGTAGTGATGTAACTACTCAAGAGCTTCCTTGTGAGGAACTCCAAATTTTCATCCATGCTTTGTCAATATTTAAAACTCCTTATACCTTAAGGTTGGTTTAATATATCAAGAACATGAAGGTTATTGTCATCATCATTATCTCTCACTGCATGGACATCTCCTAAAGAAGGATCATTCCAACATCATTGCCCAATTCAATGCAATCCAACTTATGGATAAGTCTCCACAAGGAATTCACCATAATTTCTAGTTGATTTTGAACAAACATCAACAGGTGTTTGAAACACCCCATGTTGGCATTTCTCCCTACGACCCAAGTTCAATCCCTAGTTTTTCCATCAACAAAGCCCAAGATATTGGCCTGACAGAGCAAGGATTGGTCGACAACACCTGCGTCATAGATGTGGTCTCACCCGAGATATCTCTTAATGGGTAATTTCCATAACCATGTTTCTGCAGTTGTGTGGGGATTTCCTCTTCTTTGGTACCTTTCTATATTACTCAATCGAAGCCAGGGGTTATGTTACTTCTCTTATTGCGTGTATTCAAGACATGACTCTATTTGTCCATCAATAGATATAATAACAGTTAATATAATTCCTTATCAGAGATTCCAACTAGCAACAGTACGATAGATGAATATAGAGAATCATTCATAAGAAATACACATACATTCATTCGACATAAGAACATTCATGAAATATACAGATAGACAACATTTAACGAGGAAACTCATCCAAGAAAAACCATAAAGGCGCTTTTCATATGGCATGATAAATATATGGCACCTTTCATATGCACAATCATCTTGCATACCATGTTCTAGATATTCTTCTACACTCTATACAAACTTCTCTCTCCTCTCATGCTCTCTAGTCTCATATCTGTGAAGTTTTCCTCTCCTTCACTCTACTGTCAAAACACACACAGCCTAGATCAACTCACTCTTCTCTACAACCCTATGACTCTTCAACTCTTCAACTCTACAAACAGACACATACCAACTAGGAAGTAAGCAACCAATTAACTAACTAGGAAGTAACCCGCACACAACTTGGTTTCTTCCTTTTATAAACTCTTACATGTCATAATCAACCAACTTAATTATGTTAGCCAACAGTCTCTCATTTCTATTCTCATACATTTTTGTTACAACTGTCAGTAGGCAATATCGACCCAAAATACAAATATGCTTTATTCCCTAAAGCACGCGTGACTACAGTCGACTTCTTACCCACAATCTCTCGAGATTTCATATCTAACCATTGCATGCCTTCTATTGTTGTTCCTTCTGTCGCAGCTTATCTCATCGCATATTTCTCTTCTGTCAATAACTTATTCTCTCATAGTTGCTTCTGTCGCATCTTGCCTTCTACCGCTACTTCTTTTGTCATATCTCTTCTTCTGTCACTACTTTCGTTGTCGCACGATTGGACTCTTCTCATTCCGAGCATAATTCTAACTGAATTTTTCCTATCTTCTCCTAGGGCCAATAGGCCCCCAAGACTCGCCTGTGGCTCATCCCAAGCCACGCTATGGTATTCCGAAGAGTCTTCCATTGTGACGAACTTACTTTGAAAATCTTGGAAGATTTTCAATATTTCCTTTGTCTCCCGTCACACATCATCTTTTACCTTCTGCAAGTTTTTCACAAGGTCGAAATCAATGTGTTCCAATGTGGCAAGTCCTACAGACGCTACTGCTTGTCGTACTTTTTTTATATATAGTCTCAATAATGACTATAACTCTTTCTGCTTTGGCCTGGAATTCAACGACTTTGTCGGCCCTCGGTTGTTGTTGAGTGCGCAGCACTATGACTTGTTTTTGTATATTTTTCATGTTTGCAGCCTTAACCTTTTTCTTAGCTAAGGGAAACTTCTTCATCTCATTTTTCAGTTGATTTTCCTCAGTCTCAACAATGCACAGCTGATCTATGACTTACTCTAACTCGGCATCGTCTATCAATGCTTCCCATGTCTGAGAAACTTGCTCGACTTCCTTGGTGCCTAGTTCCTCTACCTCTTTTATTTTCTTGCAGCTTCTACTGGTGTCATACTTCTCTCTTCTAGCACCTCTGGGGTGTACTTGGTTTTACGTGCACTTTTAACTCTGTGACCTTTTTGCGAAGGTCATCTATTATTTCTCCAAGTTGAATGACCTTGGCCTCTATAAACATTTCCTCCATTAACCCTTCATCTAAAAAATTACTGCAAACAACTGTTACAGCATTTTCAATCTTGTGCATGTCCTCCTCCACATCTTAGTTTTCTATTTAGTATCCTTGACTGTTTTCTTCATCTTACTAATAGTATTATTCAATGCGCGCACTTTCTTGATCAATGCTCCTTCACTGAATTTCATTTTCGTGACTACGGCATTCTGTATCACATACACTTCATATAGGGGCATCTGCAAAAATTCAATGTTAACATGGCCTAAGTTCTTGGCCATGGTATTCAATTTTATTGTTCCCAGGTCGAGTGCTTCTCCCACTAATTGAGTTGTTATTGGTGGAATAGGTATCAACACCTTAGGCGTTTGCTCTTTTTATGGGCCAGTTAAGTCTTGCGATTCTGGCACTTGTGGTCTGTATTCGACCACGGCCCATACTTATTTGACCTTCGTACAAATCTTATGGAGTAAGTCTGTTATACTTATCGTAAGCTCTGTTTTTCGCTTGTCTACTTTCTTAAGGCTCCATGTGGTGACCTATGTCATTACTTATGTTTGCAGGGTAGCATCGTCACTGTCAAGGTCGGCAGCTCTTGTTGTTTTGTCTACCTTCCTTTTATTATGCCTTGTGTCAGGATACTCGGTCTACTTCCTCTTATCACCCACCACTAGATATGGTTGGGTTGCACTTGAATAATTCTGGGGATGGTTGGGAGAATTCTGTGGAGCTTGTGTTCCTGGTGGTGGGTCCCCTCCCTGTTCTCCATCCTTATGTGTTTCTGATTCATCTTGTCTCAGTTCTTCTTCGAAAGATAGTACATCATCTACGACAGGAACTCGCCATTTTTCTATCCAATCTTGGGTAATTTCCTCAACTTCTTCTTCATAAAACAAGAATTCAGTCGCTAACCATTAGTGTTATGGATCTTGTCACAACTGCAACAAGATGTGATGGGGCCTAATTATAAATTTAATAATGTTGTGAAATGCTTTAATAGTTTTGTCTATGATTTTTGCTTATTGTTTCACTTGATAGTGTAGGGACTCTCCATGCATACAAAATTGAACATTATTGTCCCTTTTTTGCTCCTTTTATCTTTCTTGAATAGAGATTCTGGTATCGATCTCCATGACAACGCACTAGTATATATACCCTTTGGTAGTTTGTTGGCTTGGACCATGCGACAAATGAAATCAAAATGAGTAGCCAAGAATAATGGAATGCAATACCTTTTTCTTGCGACTCTTCTGCATCATCTAATAAATCATTCAACAGATAATGTGACCAGTTAATTTGAACTCCCTTCGTATAGAGTTCAACCGTTGCAATCGTACCTATAGTACATTGGTTAGGTCGCATCTTCTACAACAATTTAGTAGCTAAAACCTTAGTTGTGAACCGAACAATATGGTCATTGATGGAGCTTATTAATAATCCTCTAGTATCTCTAAACAAGTCATACTTATCCTTTATCTTGTTCGTTAGCATAGTGTCATATTCTTTCTTGAAAAATGATTTTGGGTCTATGCCTACAAGTGGTAGTCTTGTAATTGTTGCTATCATCTCGATATCCACGTAATTTTTCCTATTGAGCCATAGGCAGCCAACATGGAATGATACTAATAACTTCTTGATACATGCATTCACTTCAATACTTCAGTCGAAATGCAGCATATACATAAATGTCAATAACCCTTCCTAGTCCATTCCTCTTGCCCATTCCATTGGAGCTAGGCACTTCGGGCTATTTGGTGTATCCCATAAAACAACCTTGTAGTTATTCATGTCCAAATATAGATATTTTCTTGTGTCATGATCAAAAAAGGTGAGCTTCTTAAGGTTTGGAAGAATGTTCTACGACACCTAAACTCCTTCTGGCACAGATAGTGCTACTAGTGGGTACTGTTCATTCTTCGACACTCTAATTCTTCATGCGTCAGATCATCTTGGTGGAAAATATGGTGGAAACATAGTCACAGAACCTGATTCTTCCTCCTCCTTTGGTGCTGGTGGTGTTGGTGCTTTCTTCTTTCGTCTTTCAGAACGTTTCCCCATTATTGTGCTAGACAGACCCGTTGGTTATGGTCATAACCTGACTGACAGGATAACTGGAACATGCTCAAATTCTTCAGTAGTCGTAGCCTACGATGGAACATATCCAGCAGTGTCTTCCATGATGAGTATGGGTGATGCAATCATGAGCTCATATTCTGCAGTTTTGCTTGTGCTAGAAATCGAAATAACCATGCTCTAGGGAAAAATAAGTTTGGCTCTCATGGTTGCAAATGATCATTTCTCTCTTGAATGTAACAAAATGAACTGAATACTCAGATGTGAATGGTAATAACATCTATCTGTTCATTATGTTAGTCCTTCACACGAGCAGACAATAAATGGAAAGGTAGTTTTCCTTTCTGTCACATGGGATGATCATCCGAATGATTATTAAGAAACTTCTATGCCTGCTACCACTTTCATGTCACATCAACGGTAGTTATTGTGCAATAAACATGGAAGTGACTAAAAAGCATGCCGCCAAAATCTCTTGAGCTTTTAAATTAATTACGATAGCCTTTAAATTAATTACGGCCATCTGTCATTTCTGCGACTCTATTTTGACTTGCGGCAGCATCACTCTTCCTGTGACCGGTATCCATCCTTTGACATTTTCATTTTCTTGAGACAGATGGATTGTATGCTCCCTTCTTTCTTATTTTCCGATAGACAAAGACTCTATGACAATTTTCCTTAAGCTGCGATGGTCTTTGCTTCTTCTTTGCGACAATTGTTCATTCGATCCAGTCTCAACTATCCTGATAAGGATTTAGCCAAAAAAAAATTACCGGTCCTTTGACAGGTGTTCCATCCAACTTCTACAATTCTAATGCACCTCCGTTAGTGATATGTGGGAAAATATACGATCCTAACAAGTGTGTTTTTAGCTTACCTAGATGCTTGAATAATTTTCTAGCATACAAAAGAACAAGTCGTCCAACCTAAAATTTCTTGTTCTTGATGTGGTGATCATGCCATACTTTATGTCTTTCTTTCTCAACATTTTGATGACATCTTGCAACAAAATGGTCTTCTTCCAACTGTATCAAATGTGACAGTTTTTCCTCGATAATACTAACGTCTGTCATTTCTGTGATCGTAGCAATCCTTAGGCTGAGTACAGTGTATTCCATCAACATCATAGCTTCTTATCCATATACCAAACAAAATGGAGTTCATCTTGACAACTTCTTACAGGTCGTGTGATATGCCCACGATACTGCAAAAAAAAATTGATCTCAGACATCTCTTTGGACATTGCAAATCTTTGTTAATTCATTCTACAGGATTTTTTTAAATGCTTCGACAACACCATTCGCTTGAGGGTGATATGGAGTTGTATTTATATGCTGGATCTAGAATTCTTGTGTGGTTCCTCAATCAACTAGTTGACAAAGTGTGTGTGTTGGTCACTTATCAAAAATTTTGAGCATCCAAATCTAGTCACAACATTTTCAAATAAAAACTTAGCAACAGTTGCAGTAGTACAATTGTTTACTAAAGATGCTTTATCCCATCTGGTTAGGTAGTCGGTCGCAATAATTATATATATTGCACCTGTACACTTCTCTGTTGGACTAATAGGGCCCACAAAATCAACGACCCATTTATCAAATGCATGTAGAGTTATTTGGGGCACTAATGGCATTTCATCTTATCGCGATGAATTTTTGGTTCTTTGACAGACATCACAGAAACGACAGTTATATTCTCAGTCATCCACATGCATGGTGGGCCACCACAATCCCACTTCTAATATGTTCTATACTATAGATTTTCTAGAAAACTGGCCTCCTGCGACACCATCATGTGCTTCATTTAGCATCATCGGTCACTCATGTTCCAAGATGCAACAATGAAGAATCTCATCAGGGCCCATTTTATATAACTGTCCAGCGATCAACTAGAAATCTACAACTCACACAACTAATTGTTTCTTCTATGCAATAGTAAATTGATTTGGTGCATAGCCCATACTCAAAAATTGTATGATGTCTCTGTAGTGATCATCAAACAATGTTATTGCAAATAGTTGCGCATCAGGGATACTAGCGTCGAGGTTACTAGGTTCGTCATCGCTTTCGATCCTCAACAGATGGTCTGGTCCTGAATTCATTCAACCCAGTTTACCATGACTTCAAAGTATAAATCCTAAAAAAAGGAGAAGCCACTGGCAAATATTCCCCCCAAACACTGACTTGTTTACGATGTATTTCAATGTTGGGTGATCTTTATACATTTTTAAATGTCTAACTAGCAAGTAGTGTCTGAATTTCTGCAGAGAGTATACCATAGCTAGTCCCTCTCTTGTTGTTGTGGTATAGTTCTTCTTTGTTGTTGATAATTTTCTACTAGAGAAGGCAATAGGATGATCAATAGACCCTTCGTCAAGATGCACTAGTGCCACGCCAAGTGCGACAGACGACGCATCGACATGTACATGAAACTCCTTTTTCCAGTCTATAAATACAAGTATGGGAAATGTAACCATCTTGTTCTTTAAAGTATCTATACTCTCTTGGAAAATTACCGTCCACTGGAACTTAAACATATTTCTTCAATAACTTCTCCATCGGAGAAATCACCTCCACATATCCTTTGATAAAAAATTTGTAGTATCATGTATCTACCAATGTATATCTCAATTGCTTCACTGTGGTAGGTAGTGGTAGGTCGACGATAATCACAATATTAGGAAGGTCAACCAAAATTCCTTCACGACAAAATACATGACCCAATAGAATTCCAAAAATGGCACAAAAGATACATTTCTTTAAGTTCATTGAAATTTGATACCGGCGACAGCGTTCTAGCATCTTCATGAGTCTCTCAAAAGGATCCTTAATGGGCTCAAATATTGTCCAATTGTCGAAGTAGATCTTAAGAAATTTATGAATAAAATATTTGAAGGAAACCACTACTATTCTAGAAAAAATAACAGGAGCATTCTTGAGTCCAAAGGGCATTACTGTGCATTGGAAACACCCTACTCTATCGCAAAGTTTGTTTTATGTCACTATTCCTTTGTGATTTTAAGATTATGGTAGCAAGAAAACCCATCAGTGAATGAGTAAATTTATTGACCCCCGACACTCTCTAGTACCTCATCTATAAATGGAGTTAGAAATGAGTCATGCAAACAAGCATCGTTCAACTTTATTAGGTCGATGCAAATCCACACTTCACCAATAGTCTTTTTATATTGCACTACTATGAGACTTATCCATTATGATTCTTCAATTTGTTCTATGATACATGCATCCAACATTCAGTCCAACTCTACCTTGACTTCTTATTTATACCGCAAATTCAATCGGTATGGTCGCTTCTTGATAGGCTTTGCGTAGGGATTTAAAGGTATATTCATTTATCCAAGGTCTCTGACAATCCCTTTCATCTCTGCAAATTTTGTAGGGAACAGATCTTGAAACTCATGCAATACACCTATGATTTTCCCCATAGTCTCATCATCCCAATAATCTCCAATATTGGCAAATTTTGGATTCTCCAGGGTGCCAATATTTACTTTCTTGAGTTTTAATGGATTTAGAAATTGGTCGCTAGAAATACCAAATCCTTCCATTGTGTGCATTCCTTCATACTCGGGTATGTTTACGTCAAGTGGATCATCATCATCATCAGGTTTTCTTGTCAGATTATAGCACTCCATCTAGTGCTGGATTGTTACACCACGTTGATTGAAGTTTGTCATTGCAACAGGGATATATTCACATATCTTTATCATGATCTCTTGTAATGTGGCATCAATTTATGGATGATCATCAACAAATTCAATTATGTGTATGAAGCTAGTATCTAATTCATCCCATTCAATAGTCCCTCATCTCAATTCAACCGATGTACACCAGTTTCTTGGTATCATGTCTAACGTATGTATGAATTAATGAACCCATTCCTGTCGCTGACATGCCTCCCATGTCACACAACAATACTCTATATGTTCGATATGATTAGTCAATCATGTATAATTTCGACCAATATAATTGACATATTCTCTAAACCTTATCTCCAAAAATGTTTGACATTGTGGCCATTCCAAGATATATTTTTTATGTGCAATCCACCATCTAGCGGGTGTAGCTTTCAGCACAAAGTCCAAGGTGGAAAAGCGCTACTATTCTATGCTTTTTTCTTCAAATTCTGTTAGAAAATATTGAAGGTTAGGTAAACCTTCACAGGTGGGTATCTCACTTGCCTCAATTCCTACCCATCACACAGACCATGTAATTCTTGTGCATTTTATCATGGATACTTCATGCATTTTCTCATGAATACTACCAGTTTTCAAATGCTTCACCAAAATATAATGTACAGGAACTAATACTTTTCCAACTAAGATTCCCCTCAGTTGTTGGATTTACATAATCGTCTCTTGCAGACGAGATGTTATAAATATGGTCAAGACAATCGACCTTTCCTTTACTATTTACTAGCTCAATGTATCTCTGACTTTCTAGCGGATCAATTGGTGCGACCACCCTTAACTCTAAATATTCAAATGATAAGATTCTTTTCTTAAAATTGATGATGTTTTGATTATCGATTGCCCAGTCGATCCCAAAAATTACAGGATACGATTTTGTTTCATCGACAATGTCAATTACTTCAAATTCAACATATGTTCTCAGGACTTCTACCTCAACAAGAACTTGAGTCAGTCAACCGATAGGTAGGACTTTCGACTGATTTGTTAATCTGAGCTAAATAGGATACCACTCCATTCACGATTTTCCCAATATCTCCCATGTTTGTCTCATCAGAATGTTGACATCAGATCCCAAATCTAGGATAATGTAATCCATATCATAATCTCCTATTTAGGCAGTCATTCTTATCTCGCGACCAGTCTTTAATATTTTGTCTAGTCGCACGTCTTCTTGATGTTCTTCTATTAGATTTGTCAATAATGTGATAGCATATTTATCATGTATTAGAGATAAGCAACTTTTAAAATATTCTTTAAGCTTACTAACATTTTTCGTCGGTTGTTTTCAGAACAGTTGCTCGAATATTTCATGCATCTTCATTATCGATCTTCTTGGCAGTGTAGGAGCATACGTCGAAGCTTGATTCTTGTCAATGAATTCTAGTTGTGCATCCCATAATACTTCCTTTTCTCTTTGGACATCGAACGACACTTTCTTTTGTGCTGTTGATCTCACCTGCGGTTGGTCATGCTATGTATCTTGGTATGCTCCAGTCGCAACACCTCCCCTTGTGACGAAAACAATATTTGGTTAACTCGACTCAATAGAAATCATCTGGATATTCTGGTTGGGATTTGGATTGGGATTCTGTAGAGGGTTTGTATTTCCCACATTTATAGCCTGCCACTTTGCAATCAACTGCAAACACTGTTTGACAGTATGATCAAAGGATTTGTAATACGAACATATCTTTGTAGGATTTGCACAATTCCTGGAAAAATGTCATGGTTGTCCACAATTATAGCATATTATTTGGCCTTTTCCATGACCAAATCCTCCTCCTTGTACTTGACCTAGAAAATCTCCATCCCCCTAGGTTGAGGGTATTGTTGTTGTGGGTATTAATTTTGTGGATACTGGGGTTGATGATACTAAGCTTGTGTATTTTTAGCTTGAGCCCATTCATCTTGCATATACTCTTCATTTTTCATTAAATAGGTGTCAATCATTTCTCTTGCATCAGCTGGAATGCTCTGTGGTCCTTCTCATCGTGGTCTACTGATTTACAAATTTTACAATATAAACTAGATGGTGTACTTACAATCTTCTATAAGTAAAAGCACTCTTTCGACTGATGATCTCTTGTCTGGAATATTCTAAACCAAGTCATCCCTTGTGGATTTATCGATTTTGGCGCTCCCGCTATGACATAGTTCATGAACGTAGAGAAATTGTCCTTGTGGTGTCCTTTAGTTCTGCATCTAATACACCAGATTTATTTTTGGAATTCCTTCCCTTTTTTAATGTCCTGGAGTTCCATTGTAAGGTTAGCTAGTTGTGACTGAATTTGCATCATTCCTACACCAGTTTATTCTACAGGTGAGGATTCTAGCTTCATGTCCAGCTCCAGCGCTTCAGTCTGTGACACAATCTTTTGTTGCATCAAGGGAATCCAAATGTGTGGTAACAATGCTGTAATGAACCACTCTTTGTGTTTTACGCCTGACACCTGAATCTTACTTTAGCCATTAATGTATTAAATCTATGGTCGAAGTCCCACATGGAATCCGTAGACAATTGCTTAATCTCCTTAATCTATGTAATATAGTGAGATTCAGATTTGGGCTTTATGAATTCATTTATAAGTCCCACTCAAATTTGGTGGAGCATTTTCTATGCAACTCCTGTCAGAACCACAGAAAAATTCATATACCAGTCCAGCACACGACCCCTTAGAGTTGTGATCATCTGCGCCTTCTTTATTGCTTCATAGTGGACATGTTGCACAATCCATATGGATTCACATAAAAACCAATGTTTCTCTTGGTCTTCTAACCCATTTCCATTGAATATCGACAGCTTAATATCATTCCCATCCATTGGATTGGTCCTTGGTACTATTGGATACAAATTTTGGCTAGCAGGACTCCCTTTTCTGCTATTCCCATAATTAGTATTACTTGTATTGACAAATCTACTGGGAGATGAGTTTCTGTACCTTACGTCCAAAGACGTACTCAGATTCGTAGGTGTGTCATATTCGTATTCTGGATATGGGGCTTCTTCTTCTTCTTCTTCCCTTTCGAAGATATGTTGATATTCCTCTTTTTCATCGCAAGAACCTTCGTCAAAGTGAAACATCAACTCATAGTCTTCTCTTTTGGTCATACTGCAAATTCCTCTTCTTGTCACAGTTCTTCTTCTTTTTCCCGACCGAAATCTCCTTCCACTTATTAAACGTCCACCTTCTAATACAGTTTTTCTATCACTAGGGAACAACTCAGCTTAATTTACTCCATTTTTCATGCACTTCTTCTGCGACACAACCCGGGTATTTATATACAGTTCTTTACTCATCAGACTCTATTCTTATGATTCCTTTTTCACATACAAGCATCTTTATCCAAGTTCTTAAATATGTCAAGTATCTTCCTCGTGGTCCTTGGAAAAATTTTCTTTCTACCTCACTATATGATGTTATTGTGTCGACAGCAAATTCAATAATGTATCCCTCCAAAATACTATCTACCCAAAAATCGACAACCCTATATACATGGTTGCTAATATTCTTTAGCTATTGAATCAACTGAGGACTCCACTTTGTCGGTTCTCCTCCTTGGAAATTTCTTCTTTGGGTTGCTAACTTCAACAATCACTCATCCAACAAAATAGGAAACTCTAAAAAAAATTCATGGGTATCTGTATAGAGGTATCACTCGAACCACTTTGTTGGATTCAATCATAATCCTTCACTTTCTTCTCGTGCAAACTCTAATGCTTTAAAATCCACCCAATCCTGAATTTCCAAATTCCGAGGATGCTAAAACATATCCCACACAAAATGATTCAGGGTCCCGACAATTGAACCATTTGTTGTTGTTTCTCCCTATGACCCATGTTCAGTACCTAGTTTTTCCATCAACAAATCCCAGGATATCATCCTAACAGAGCAGGGTTCAGTCAACAGCACTTGCGATGCAGATGAAATCTCACCCAAGATATATCTTAATGGGTAAATGCTAGAACCATGTTTCTACAGTTGTGTGGGGATTTCCTCCTATTTGGAATATTTCTATCTTGCTCGACCAAAGCCATGGGTTATGTTACTTCTCTTATTGCATGTATCCAAGATATGACTCTATTTGTTCGTCAAGAGAGATAATAACAGTTAATATATTTCCTTATCAGTGATTCCAACTAGCAACAGTGTGACAAATGAATATAAAGACTCGTTCGTAAGAAAATACACATAGATGCATTCACAACATACATTCATTCAACATAAGCACATTAATCAAATATACACATAGAAATAATTTAACGTGGAAACCCATCTGGGAAAAACTACAAAGTTGCTCTTCATCTGACATGAGAAATATATGGTACCTTTGTCTGTGCACTCAACTTGTAGACCCTATTCTAGATATTCTTCTACACTCTATACAAACTTCTCTCTCTTCTCGTGCTCTCTAGTCTCATATCTGTGAAGTTTTCCTCTCCTTCATTCTATTGTCGATCTGCACATAGCCTGGATCAACTCACTCTTCTCTACAACCCTATGAATCTTTGACTCTACAAACAGACACAAACCAACTGGGAATTAAGCAACCAACCGACTAAATAGAAAGTAACCCGCACACAACTTGGTTTATTCCTTTTATAGACTCTTACATGTCATAATCAGCCAACTTCATTCTGTTAGCTGATAGGTTGTCATTCCTATTCTGATACATTTCCATTACAACTATCAGTAGGCACTATTGGCCCAAAATACCAAGATTATTTCTTCCCTAAAGCACGTGTGACTCCAACTGACTTCTTACCCACAATCTCTCAAGCTGTCCTTTTCAACCATTGCACGCTTTCTATTGTGGTTCCTTCCATCGTAGTTTATCTCGTCACATCTTTCCCTTCTATCTTGATCTTCTTCTCTTGCAACTGCTTCTATCGCAGCTTCCCTTATACCACTACTTCTTCTATCATATATCTTCCTCCGTCACAAATTCCTCTATCACGCAACTGGACTCTTCTCATTCCGAGCAGAATTCTAGCTGAAATTTTCCTATCTTCTCCTAGTGAATCACCATGACTAATCCCTCACATGATCATGTCACCTAGTTGATTCCACGAAGTTAATTACCCAATGTGCACTCTAGTGAACATATTTTTCACACAAAAATGAAATTAAAAATATAGTTTTGGAATTGTTGGATGCAAGAGTGATACATCGTAGTACCAAAATCTACTCCCCCCTATTCATCATGATTTTAAATAAAGAAGGAAACAATCACATGTGCTTGGACTTTTATGATCTTAATAAATTGACGATTAAAGATAAATTTCCATTTCTCATCATTAATGGCCTCTTGGATGAGATTCACGGTGTGTAGTTATTCACTAAACTTGATCTCTATATTGGTTATCAACATATTCATATGAAGGGAGTAGATATTCCCAAGACTCCATTCCATGCCCAAGAAGGACATTGATAGTTTTTGGTGATGGTTTTTCATCATGGCCAAGATCTTTAGAAACTTTCTAGGTAACTTTATGGACATATTCTTTGATGATATTTTTTTACGCAACAAATTTGGGAGGCATATGTGCCACAGGTGGATCAAGAAAAAACACTTTTCCAACAAATGTTCTAAATGTGCTTTTGGCACTTCTAAAGTGGAATATTTGGGTCACATTCTAAGTTTGGAAGGGGTGTGAGCGAAATTATAGCCCCACTAAAAGACACTCAAAAACTTTTGTGTGGTCCTTGGCCATACTATTTACTATAGGAATTTTGTGTAGAAATAGGGTAAAATGTTGGTTGATCTTTCAGATTCAGAGATGTTATTATTCAGTTGTGTTTGTACCCCAATTTTACTGTACACTCATCTGAGCTAGGGAGTGCAGGGCGAATAAATTTTTGGGATGTTTTTTGGCCAACAGTTTGCGGACCCATGGTATTGGGTGACCCATAGTATTTTCCCATGGTATTTCCCCTATAAAAGGAAAGCATTGTAGTATGGTTGTGTATTGTATGGTAGTATTGTAAAGCAATCTATGTGATTATGTGAGAGAGACTTTGAGAGAGTGAAGAGGAAGTGCAGCGGGGTTGATGCAGGTTCTATCATTTATTTTGCCGGATGGTATAATAATAAAGGACTGGCAATTTCTGTGTGGATGTATCCCATCTTGGGTGAACCACGTTATATCTATGTCTCTCTTGTAATGTGTTTTATATTTGCATCGTATTTAATTATTTAATTGTTATTGCTCTGCGGTCCTGTTTTTCTAACAAAGAATTGCAACCCCATTAACATCCTTGATAATAATAAAAAAAGTTTTTGTGTGAACTAATGTATATGAGAATGCCTTTCATGAATTTAAGGAAGCGATATACACTACTCGAGTATTAATTATGTCAGACTTCACTAATACTTTCATTTTAGAATGTGATCCATTTGGAAAAGTTATCAGGGTATTGTTGAGTGTTCACCAGTAATCAATTGTGTAATAAAAAATTGGATAAATCTATTGAAGAGAAAGAAATGATGGCCATCCTTCATGTAGTACATATGCGGTGTCATTACTTAATTAGGAGACATTTTTCATTCAAGGTATATCATTGTAGTTCGAAGTACTTTTTGGAGCAATATGTGTCTTCACTAGAAAAACAAAAATGGGTCACCAAGATGTCATGCTACAATTATGAGTTCAACTGCAAAAGGAAAGGACAATGTGATGGCTAATGCCTTGTCTCAGAAAGATAAAGAGGAAGGATCCCTATTTTCCTTAACCTTGTTAATTCCAAATTGGATTACAAAGGTGTGTCATGAATGGTTGGAAAGTGGCAATGTTATTTGACTTCTCGGAGGATCTAAACCCCATATAGGGTATACCTGGTAGTAAAAACCTTAAAGTATAATGGGAGTATTTTTTGTGCTTAAATTTGCTTTAAAATCATGGATCTTAGCATAATTTCATACCCCTCACTCTATCGATCACTCCATTATGATCCTTAGTAGATACAAGATAAAAACCCTTAACTTCATAATAACAGATACATTTACACATTAACAAATACATGAATATAAAGAGGACCTTAAAGGTAGGGTAACACTATCAATTACTCCTCATCGAAGGAATCACTCCACAAGCCATGCTTTTATAATGCAATCCTTGACATATCCAATACAATGATTCTCATGTGTATCCATACTTTATCACGGGTATTCCAAGTGGTCTATGACAACCATCCCTCATTATTATAGTATTCCCTATAACTACCTAGTGGGCCTATTTATTACCCACCAACTATCAAATGGGTCTTACTCCATGATTATGACCACATTATTTTAATTATTCCCCTTAGCTACCTCCCTAAGTACCTAATATTATATTATTTATGTTTCCTAGATACCTGAATCTAATACCACTTTTATGATCCCTAGTAGATAAAATTTAAAACCATTAACTTCGTATTAACCAAATATATCCACAAAAGAATAGACACGAGAATATAGAGAAAACCCCTAAGGTAGGGTAAACCATTAATTACCCCTTAGGGAAGGAATCACTCCACAAGTCATGCTTATACAATACAATATTCATCATAACCAATGCAATTATACCCATGTGTATATCTACTTTCTCATGAGTATTCATAGAGGTCTATGTCAACCACCCCTCATTATTATATTATTCCCCATAACTACTTAGTGGGCCTATTTATTACACACCAACCACCAAGTGGGCCTTATTCAATGATTATGGCCACATAAGTGAGTTATTCCTCTTAAATGTCCCCCTGTATATCTAATACTATGTTGTTTATATTCCCTAAGTACCTCACACTCCGGTTTTGAGAAACATATGAGCATGTTAAGAATATCTTGGGATGTCATGTAGAAGAACATACATACATGTGTAGTTGAATGTGACACTTGTCAAAGGAACATGGGTGAAAACCATCACTACAACGTTTGCAAATCCCTAAAACAATGTGGGATAACATTTCTATTGTGGAAAAAATAGCTCAATAGTGAGAAAGTTTTCCTTTCCTTGTACATTGTGTTACCCCCATTTTGGTGTGTGTCTTCATTTGAGGTTATTTTGGGAACTTTATAGATTTCGAGTGATGTTATCGTCACTTACAACCTTACATTTTCATTATGGGTAGATGTAATAATTCAAGCAAGAACTTTTCAATCTTGCACCAAATAACCAACAACAAGAGAATGTTAAAGCACACAAGTAACCATGATTCTAAAGAAAGTATTTTTATATAGGAATGTTATTGTTATATCCAGGATAGTTCAACTAAATAAATCTATCTCAACAAGCATAGATCCTTGGCAGATGAATTTATTAAGGGCTCAATTTTATGGTATGTTTATTTTCAAACAACAATATAAGTGTCCATACTGAGGTAGAAATTATGGTAGATTCAAGGTGTCATTATATGCACTTTTAGGTACAAGGAGGGCACACTGAGAGTCTTCAAATCTATTAGTTGAATTAAAGAAAATCTAGTAGCGATGGAAGCCACATAATAGAGCAAACAATGGAAGAAGAGAACCATCCGACAACTAGGTATTTGCTTCAAAATTTAAAATATGTGTTCTAGATGCAATTGGTCAACACTTATTACAAGCAACCATGGACCATTAAATGAATAAAGTGGATCATTTTCAATAGCGTTATTGCATGTTTCTAAAGGAGACAGTCTAGATTAAGAATTTGATAAGGCAGAATTGGAAAGAAGAAGGGATGTTGTATTAGAAGAGAAACACCTGAGGTTGCAGGAAGCTACTGCAAGGCCAAACACCATCAACGATAGCATTGAATTCATGAATCATGAGAGGACACTTGCTATGAAGGGAATTAGAGTGATTAAAGAAGGAGATGCGGTATTGGGTTTGGGTGTTGATGTAAATCTTGAATCATATCATCCATATAAGCCTTAATACTTCAACAAAGTAAGTACAAGGTATGAATAAAATAAAGGATAATCCAAACGATGGGCACCTTTTCTGATTCTATGATGGAGCAGGGAAAACTTTTCATGTGTAGAAGGGTTTCAAATTGTTGTATGAACTTGTTGCCGACTCTAGACTCCTATGATTATCTCTTGTGAGCATTTTCAGCCAACAGGTGTCCAATAATAATATCGATTAATTATACTTCACAATTAGGTTTGATATATCGATCCAGGGAAAGATTGAACTTTCTAGATTCGTTGAAAAATTGTATGGATCCTCCACCCTCATAGCATGGTAATGTAAAATATATTGGATAAATCACACCCAATTTGTAACAAAGAATATCGTCTTGTAGCATATTTTTGAGATTTATGTGACAAAGTACCTTCCTTGGATCAATTTGCAATTTGAGGGGCTAAGGCATGGATGAAGGCAATATTGAACCAGCTCTAGAAGGGAGGAGAGGGGACACACATCTACGACTACCAAATATAGAGAAGCAGAAACACAACAAAGCTTCGACTCTAAACCCACTCTCTACTCAACAATCCAACTTCTATAAAACCATAAAGATGGATTTATATAGTGTGGATTATCTGGAAAGATCTAATGTCTAGAAACATATCTAGATTAGATTGGCTTCTCGAAGAATCAAAATTACATAAAAATGGCATTAACTAATCCAACCACTACTTCTACTAAATGTACAGAAAAATATACATGGAAGAGAAATTACTTTCCAACAATGGAGGGGCCACGATTTTCATAGTGGTCTCCCCTTTGGCCTACACATGACATATAATTAGAGACTAGGTGGTCATTATTTCATCCTAGGTAGTAAATTGAATTGATCTTGTATTACAATTGACGAATCGTCAACATGTTCTGGAGCTATGAGATTGCATCCAATACTCTTCAAGGGTTTCGAAAAAAAATTCCCACTTTGATGAGTTCAATCCGTTGTGAGATTCCATGAAGGATATCAAGGGAGAAATATTAATTGGATGTAGAACCTTCTTCGTGGGACATTTCGTTGCATTTTTGTTGTGGAGTTGACATCAAGCTCTGTCGTGGACTCTACCTCTTGGTGGGAAATATCTCACTTGGTATGTCATTTGGGGGTGATATAAGAGTAACCTCCTTAATTAGTTTATTTAGCATGGTATTTTATGAATGTGGAGTGTACTTTGGCATATCGTTGACTTTCATTCCATGTTGATTAAACCCTAATTCAAACTTGGAGAGCACAAACTGTACCTTTATTCATATGCCAGGTGGTCCACATCGAATGCACAATTCTATGCTTGTTGAATATGGAGTTTATTCCTATGCTAAGGATTGATTAAAAAGCTTCAAAATAAGCTCTTTGAAGCCTTGATGTAGTTGCTATGTGGAAAAAATTGTCAAGACAATGGATTTTGGTTATCAAGTGGACAACCTCGAGGGTTTCCAACCTTTTGTGGGGGGGAATACTTTTCTTGAAGAACAAGTTTTCTTGGAAGGGCCTTTGAAGGCAATGTGGAATCTTCATTGAATGTTGATTCTTTCTTGTTGAAGAGATTCCCCTTTTTTAGGTGCCCTATGTATCTCATATTTGTACAAGTGGCGTTGACCACCTTATTTTATTGTTTTATTAAGGTTTAGTTGTTTGTAGTGGTGATTTTGTATTGTTTTACCCCACCTTAGGCTAATATTAAGGAAAAAATAAATATTTTATTATATAAGGAATTTGTAGCCTTTCCTATAAATAGAGAGGCACTTCCTCTTTTCATTTTCATGGTTGGACTTTGAGAATGCTCTCTCTTTTGGAGCTTCATCAATATATCTTTCTTTTGTGCAATTTGTTAAGGGTTATTTCTATATGATGAAAAGTGTTTTCAAATCTTGAAGCTTATTCTTCTTGGTTCTATTATTGTGCTTAAGGGTGAATGCTGGAATTTTCAAGTTTAATACAAACCTCTTTAAGAATAGTTGGAAGGAGGGTGTCCTAAGTCATTGGCTTGCACAATATCCTTTGTTGGTTTGGGTGAGTGTTTTAGACTGTGTCTTCATATGTGTACAGGATCCTTAGCAAAGGTTTTAAAGTATTTACCTTCTCCATAGTTAATCTTGGTGTCCAAAGACTTTCCTCCATTGGAGATCCAACTTGTAGTAGATCCCAAAATCCATTTGTTTACCTTCAATTGGGTGAAGTGACTGGTGTGTCCTGACCCGTAACCTTTGAAGAAAATATAATAATTCTCAAAGGACCATTCTTCTTAACCTTGCTTTCCATATGTTTCACCTTGATTCCATTTCCCTAGTCGGATATTGGCACTAATATTTGGGTATCTCTATCGCTTATTAAAAAAAACCTAAAAACTACAATCGCCTTTTTTCTAAGGCTATCTCTTCCAAATCACCTTGTGCCCTCATTATCATATCCTAGATATCTTACACAAGGATTATTCCTCGATTTGGAGAAGAGCTAAGCAGAAGTGCATAGAGGTAGTTATCATGGTGGTTGTGGGTGACACCTATCTAGTTACCCTGAACTAGCAACGATCTTTAAGGCTTTTAACTATAGGTGCTAGTTTGTGCAGTAACAGATTGCAAACAAGACAATCGATCATGAGATGGTTAGTGTGAAAAATATTGATATGTTGAAGCAAATAAACAAGTAAATCCAAGCATAGGAGCTAATTTAAGAACTAAAATTACTAAAAAAAACATGAAAACAAGCACAAGAAACAAGGTTCAACTAAATTGCAAATGTCTAATGGAAAAACATGTATAAAATGTTATCACCTTTAGGAATGTAGCTTACAAGAGGGAAACCAAAACTCCCGTTTGGAAGGGTTCTTTAATCTCTTTAATTTCTCTCAAACAAACTTGGGAAAGATGAATTAAAACAATTGCATCTTAGGGGAAGAAGCCAAACAAGAATGGAATCTTATGAATGACAAGAGAGTGAGGAAGAGAGGTCTTCCAATGTAATTCTTGCAGCTTAACCCTACTCGATTTTTCTCTTATGGAATGCATATCTATGGCTTCCTTTTATATCCAAAATGGAATTTTTTAAAGAACCATCCCTGAATGAGAACTCTTCTCTTCATGAAGTGGTTTCCAAGCACAAGAATGGGGCTAGTAAATGCCAAAGTACCTGGTAGATGAAGCCAATTTGAATCCCTTGGGGACCAAATTTATTTGGGGAATTTAAATGCACCACGAAATTTATGAGTATAAATTTTTACCCAGTCATATGGATTTCAAATAATATCCTACACAATGTTGCCAAGGTCACACTGTTGTGAGGTCGCACAAACTAGTGAAATTTAACTTTGCATTAATTCCTCCATTCCACATGTTGATTATGTATAAAAGGAGGTTTTGTGAGCTATTTATATTGGTGATGTATTTTAATAATAGATGTAGAAATTTCACAATTTTGTGAATTTAGGTGATAATAATTTCCCCTTGATATGTGAGGTTAATACCATACTGTATAGTCGAAATACATCATGATTTCTTTTCCTCATACTAATATTTCATAACTAAGAGAGTGAGAGAGAGATTTTTGAAAGTAAAGGGGAACCCACTAGAGAGAGAGATTTTTTTCATATTCCTAGCCCTATAGATCTCACCAAAAAACCCTGCTAAATTTCTCTGTTTCAGAAAAAAAAAAAATTCAAAATTTTCACCCGCTGCATAGAAAAAATTTTAGACTTGCACCCACTACAGCGCCTCAATCTTCATCTTCCATCCACCGTAGTGGCTCCATATTATTTTCTCATTCTTCGCTTTGTCGACTTCATCTTATTTTTCCCTCCGCCGTTTCGTTGGCTCCATATTATTTTTCCTTTTGTCACCACCTCAAAAGATTTTCCGAGTTTCATCCATTGTAACAGCTCCTTCCCCGTCTTCCATCTGCTATAGTGGCTCTTTCCTCTACTTCCTTTCGTTGTGGCGGATCTTTCCCCAACTCCAACCCGCAACTTCGGCCCCGATCTTCTTTTTCCTGTCGCATTATTTTTCCCAAGGAATAAGGAACACTGGCAGACTTCCCCCATAGCCAAGGATACAATAAAACTTAGTCAAGCCAACACAATTAGGTTTATCAGACTTACATAGGTAGTGGTTTACACTTATCCAAAATTCACATGAGTCACAACCAAGCCAACAGATGGGTTTATCATGCTACTAGCCAAGACATCCTTCCAAATTGGGTTTATCAGGCTGCCAAGGAGGTGGAAAGACTGACTGCTAAGCTAGTGAGCTCATCCCCAGAGCTATGAACACCCACACCGGATTTGTCCTAACTTATAAACAATTACACACCCAACACAAGGAAGCATTCCCTTCTCTGCTACATAGTCCCTCAGGCCATGCCTTCCATTCCAGTGCTATTAAGGGCATGCAAAGAAGAAAACCGACCTTCTAGATTGGTCTATGAGGTTCTTTCACACACTAGGTTTATCAAGCAATTCTAGACTCCATTTACATTCCTTCAATCAATGTAGATGCCAAAGAAAGGATGTGCACACATTTATCTCAGTATCGAAATTAACAAAACGTAGCAAACACCAGGGATTACATACACACACAGTAATCAATAATTTCTAAACATTGTTGGAGCTAAACCAACTGTTGTCATTACCAAAAGAAAATCATTTGCTATTCCATTCAATCAAAACACCAAATCAGATTTAGGGCATTCCTGTTAAGTAAAACGACTAGCAAACTAGAGAAAACGTGAAAAGGGAAAGACTCAGCACATGATAAAACAAAAATAGTGAAAGGAAACTGCTCCACACAGGAAAAACAAAGCGTGAATGGTTTAGATCGCCAAACAGGAGAAAATCGTGATGGTTCAGACTCCCAGTAGTTTTTTTGCTTACTGGGTGAATGAAGATTGGGATCCAAAAACATTACAAACAGTCAAAATCGTGAGGGGAAGGTGAAATGCCCATGCGTGAGGGAAAAGAAGATGTTTTCGGTATTTTCTTGTCCAAGAAAATTTAAAAAACGTTTTTCCCGAAGTAGTGCTCTGCCCAATTCGAATTTCTTCCCACTCTTCCAATCCCCCCCCCCCCCCCCCACCCTACCTTTATGAAAATCATGCCCCCATCTCATTTAGCTGCGTTGACATAGTTGGCTGTAGGTTTTCAATTATTAAATTGAAATTTTAGCATGATGTCCAAAATAATAATGTGTCAACTAGCACAAAATACCATCGACCTTACCTTAATCGCTGAAACATAAATACTAAATCGATGGTGGGGATTTTGCCTTGAGCTCTGCAGCATGATTATTTACATAATTTATTTAAATGCAACAGGGTCAAAACCGAGGTGTTGCATTCCCCTTCCCCTTCAACAGCACTGTCCTCAGTGCTTTACAACATTGAACAAAATGCTTGTTGGTATTGCCCTTAGCAATCCGCAAATTCGAACAAAAATGGATGTGTCAGTCACAGGGCATCCTCTAGCTCCCACATAGCTTCTTCAAGACAGTAGTGCTCCCATTGCACCTTCACCTATCCTATTGCTCAGTTTCGGAGCATTGTGACCTTCCTGGCGAGGATGTGCATAGGCTCGATTTGGAACTCTCCCTCTAGTTCCACATGTATCACATCCCAATTTATTACATGGTTAGGATCATGTACATATTTCTTAAGCAAAGAAACATGAAAAACATTATGAGCTCTAGTGCTAGCAGGAAATGCAATTCTATATGCAAATGGCCCTATTCTTTCAAGCACTTCAAATGGCCCACAGTATCTAGGTGACAACTTGGAATAACTTCCAAGATTCAAGGAACTCTTATCTTCCTTCACTCTGAGGTAAACATGATCCCCAACACTAAACTCTCTGTTCACCCTATGCTTATCTACATAACTTTTCTGTCTGTCCTGGGATTCCTTCAAATTTTGCCTGATCTTTACAACTTCCTGCTCCATCTCCTTGAGCAATTCTGGACCAAGCACAACCATGTTCATTGGATTATCCCAAGTCGTTAGTGTCCTACACATTCTGCCATACAAAGCTTCATATGGACTCATCCCTAAGGACGCTTACTGTCCATTGTTATAAGCAAACTCTACCAGCTGTAAATAGTCTTCCCACTTGGATGGTTTGTCCATCACATACATGTAAAGTATGTATTCCAGCACTTGGTTAACTCTCTCGGTCTATCTATCGGTTTGAGGATGGTAGGCAGTGCTGAAATTCAACTTTGTACCCAAATCTGCAAACAACCTCTTCCAAAAATTGGAAGTGAACTTGACATCTCTATCAGAGACTATTGCCTTAGGAAATCCATGCAATTTGAAAATCTCCTTCATGAATATCTTTACAATGTCATCAGTCTTATGTGTAGACTTAACCAATATAAAATGTGTTGCGTTTGTCAAATTGTCCACCACAACCATGATGGAATCGTGTTGTATCCAAATCATTGACAATCCTGTAATAAAATCCATGGAAATAACTTCCCATTTCCATTCTAGAACTAGAAAAGGATGCAACAAACATGCTGGGTGTTGATGCTCAACCTTCACCTGCTAACACTTCATGCACCTTGAAATATATTCAGGTATGTCCTTTTTCATTCCTGGCCAAAAGTACTGCTTTTTAGCTATAGAAATAATCTTTTGATATCTTGGGTGACCAGAATATGGAGCTTGATGGATCTCATCCATAACAACCCTCCTCAAATCTACTACATTTTGAATATAAATTGTGTTCTTATAGGTAAGAAGTCCATCTTCTTCCAATTTATATCCCTCATACTTGGTTTCAAGGCTTTGCTACTGCAACTTGTCCTTGACCTGTGCATACAATTCATCTTCAGCAACATGATTAGCAATCTGCTGCCTCAAATATGATTGGCAAATACTAATGGATGCCACATGCATTTCCTGCACCTTCCTGCTGAGTGCATCAGCTACCTTATTCTCTTTTCCTTTTATGTGCTTGATTTCAAAATCAAACTCACATAAAAACTCCAACCATCTCGCTCGCCTAGAATTCAAAGTCGGTTGATCAAACAAATACTTCAGACCACAATGGTCTACCCTTAGCTTGAATCTTCTGCCCATCAAGTAATGTCTCCACATCTTGAGAGCATGTACTATGGCTGCAATTTCAAGATCATGAGTGGCATAATTCTTCTCATGCTCTTTCAATTTTCTTGATTCATAACATATCACGTGGTTGTTTTGCATAAGAACTCCACCAAGTCCTTGACCGAATGCATCCGTACATATCACAAAATCTTTCTCTGGGTCTACAACTTTTAAGATCGGTGCACTGGTGAGAAGATAATTTAACCGCTGGAAACTTTCTTCACACGTCATGGTCCATTCGAACTTTATACCCTTCCTTTGCAATGAAGTGATAACATGTGCAACCTTGGAGAATCCTTCAATGAATCTCCTGTAATATCCTGCAAGTCCCATAAAAGATCTTACCTCTGTCACATTCTTTGGAGTAGGCCAATTCTTAATAGCTTCAATCTTCTCAGGGTCTACAGACTCATACCCTCTTCTGAAATAATGTGACCCAAGTACTGAATTCTATCCTTATAGAAGTCACACTTGCTCAGCTTTGCATACAGCTGGTGTTCTCTGAGTAATTGCAATGTTAGTCTCAAATGTTCTTCATGCTCTTCTTCATTCTTAGAATAAACAAGAATATCGTCAAGGAAAACAAGAATGAATTTGTCCAAATACCTGCTGAAGACACTATTCATAAGGCACATAAATGTTGTTGGTGCATTTATGAGACCAAATGGTACCACTACAAACTCATAATGTCCATACCTTGTTCTGAAGGCTGTCTTATGAATGTATTCATCCTTGATTCTCACTTGGTGGTAACCAAACCTCAAGTCAATATTGGAAAATACATTTGCTCCTTTCATTTGATCAAAGGGGTCATAAATTATTGGAAAGGGATATTTGTTCTTCACTGTGACTTTATTCAGCTGCTTGTAATCAATACACAATCTGAGTGTACCATCTTTCTTCTTTACAAACAGAACTGGTGCTCCCCAAGGAGACACACTCGTCCTGATATACTTTTTCTCCAACAATTCTTACAACTGCATCTTCAACTCTAACATTTATGGTGTACTCATTCTGTAAGGTGCTCTTGACACTGGTGTTGCTCCCGGCACAGTTAGTTCAATTATGAAATCTATGTCCCTCTTTGGAGGAAGTCCTGGAACCTCATCAGGAAAAACATCCCTGAATTCTTGCAACACATGAAAGTCCTCCAACCTAGGAGTTTCATTCTATGTTTCCTCCTCAATATGTGTTGCATACAACTGACAACCTTGTCTACAAAACTTCTTTAATTGCATTATGGAAATCTTCCTTACCGAGATTACCTTTGGAATTCCTCTTACAACTATTGGGTTCCCATATTCATCCATGCATTCAAAAGTCTTGTTATCACAGTCAAGCTTTACTCTGTGAGCTTCTAACCAATCCATTCCAATTAGAACATCATAGGAACCAAGTGGTAGAACATTCAGAACTACACAAGTGATCAATCCATTCATCACCAATGGACATTTCTTGACCACTTCATTAACTTTTCTCTTAGTTCTAGTGGCTAGCTAAACTAACCAAGACTTGTTATGCTTTGCTTTCTTAAGAGCACAAACCTCCACTACTCTAGGATCAATATAACTGTGAGTGGAACCAAGGTCAATCAAAATAGAAATAGATTACTCAACAATCTTACATGTAACTTCAACCACTGTTGACTGGTGATATTTCAGGCGGTCTTCCAGTGCTGCATAAATTCTAGGTACGGCCCTTGCAACTTGTCCCACTATTTTTTCCTCTTGAATATTGTATGTTGGCCTTGCATTCTCATTCTCAAGTGGATAGTATCTATGCATGTGGGTTCATCCACATTTCCAACATTGGAGTGATCCTCTGTTCTGCTGTGGATATTTTGGCTTCTCTCTCGTCGCTCTCGATGGTTGCTTCTCAACTTGTGCCGGTTGCTTCTGTTCATTCTTGAAGTTAGAAGGTTTGAAACCTTTCTTCCTTTGGTCATACTTCTTACTCCTTTTGTCCTTCCATGTTTTCTGGTATCCGATTTTTTCTTGCTTTGCTCTTAGCAATACTTAGCTTTTCTTATTGCTTCTTCCAAAGTTCTAGGATCATAAAACTCAATCCTGTCTTTGTAGGACTAAGGCAATCAACTCAGAAAGCACTGGATTTTTACCTTCTCATCTTTAATGTACCTGACATACCTCAACACCTCCAAAAACTTATTGGCATACTCTTCCATAGTCTGTTTTCCCAATCTCAGCTCATGGAACTCTTTGATCTTGTCATCATAGTACCTATCAGAGAGGTACTTCTCCTTGAAATACTTCTGTAACTACTTCCACATAATATTCCTTTCATTGATCTTCCTGACTTGACTGAAATTCTCCCACCATATGGATGCCCTTCCAGTAAAATTGAAAATGGCCACTCTAGCTTTCATATTTCCAGAATAATCTTGGACTTGGAAATATTTCCTCATTCCCAGCAGCCAAGCTTCAGCTTCTTGACCAGTATTTACTTCACCATTGAAGGTAGGAGGCTTTGCCTTCTTGCATTCATCTCGTGAGTGGTTCTAGTAGTGCCTCCTTCTCTGATTCTCATGGGAAGAAGAACTTGAATCTCCAGTGGACCCTTCAGAGTCAGATGACTCACTAGGCGATCTCTTTCTTCTTCTAGCAGTGTTCTTACTCCCTTCTGGATTTTATGTTCGGTCCTCAAAGTTCATCTTTCTCTGAATATATGTCAAACTTTGCAGCATGGTTGCATTCAGCTGATTCTGCTCCTCTTGAGCCTTAACCAATCTTTCATTATCTGCCTTGTAACTCTCCATCTCCACCATTAGGCTTCTCATTGTGGCTACAAAATATGGGGGAGTCTCTTGTAATATTCTACCATTAGACTTTGTCTCAGCATTTCAAACTTGGAAATTTTTCCCCATAGCATCTTCCTCGTACTCATTGGGGTTCTGTACATCATCATGCATGTTGCTGGTTCTCATGGCTAAACCACAACTCACTTTACCCAACTGCATTATCTGGAATGTTGCTTTTGAAGGTGGCTATGATTCTGTAAAATGTGTTAATAACATAGTTTGTTAAATTATAATTTATAGCATTCTTAGAAATTCATAACTACTTACCTTCATCTGGAAAAATATCTTACATTGACAACTTTTCCAAAAACACAGAATTTTCTTTCACAAAGAACGGCTGTCTCAGTGGGACAATGGGGGTCAAGGGGGCAACGCCCTCATTTTTTTTTTGTAAATACTTCAATTTCACGCAATCTAGTGCATAAACAGGCTGCCATTTTTCATCTTCCTAGCCCTGCAGATCTCACTAAAAAACCCTACTAAATTTCTCTGTTTCGGCAAAATTTTCAAAATTTTCACCCGCTGCATTGGAAAAAATTTAGACTTTCACCCGCTACAGTCGATTGATCTTCATCTTTCATCTACCGTAGTGGCTCCATCTTCTTTTCTCATCTGTCGCTTCTTCAGCTACATCTTCTTTTTCCCTCCGTCGCTTCGTCAGCTCCAACTTCTTTTTCCTTCTATAGCTGCATCGGAAGACTTTCTGAGTTTCATCCGTTGTAGAGGCTCCTTCCCCATCTTCCGTCCATCGTAGTGGCTCTTTCCTCTACTTCCTTCCACCATGGCGGCTCTTTCTCCAACTTCGACCGGCAACTAAGGCCCTGATCTTCTTTTTCATGTCGACATTACGGCTCAAAACTTGTTTTTCCACCCACCGCCAAGCCAACACTTAGACGGATTTTCTTTCTTCCTTCGTCTTTTATCTTCAGCGGCAAAAATATCGACATCCACCCGCCATTGCAGCTCGAGTCCTGGCTTCCACCCGCCATTGCGGCTCGAATCCCAACTTTTGCTTGTTGTTGTGACTCGAATCCTAACTCATGCCCATCATTGTGGCTTGGTTCTTAGCTTCCACCCACCGTGAATCGGTGCTTCTCAGTTGACATGGAAGAATTTTCATACTTAGAAAAATTTCCAGAAATTTTTCGTCGGTTCGTCTCACCCGACGCCCATTCTGTACATCATTAAATTAGAGGAAATTTCAACTCAAAATGGGCGTTTTAACTTTTATTCAAATTCCATGTCATCATGTGTTAGCCAATGAAATTGCTTTAAATTTGAAATACCATATAGGTCTTAAACACTTTTTTAATATAAATTTGGGGATAGGTATCATAAACAAAACTACTTTTTTTGTTTGTATTTTTTACATATCTCCCTGTGTTTTTACTCAAATTTCGATTGGGAGAGATCGTTGGATGTGAAATTAAATTCCGCATCCAACGAGTACCCACTCGGTATACTTTTGACGGCCCCCGCTACCACAAAAACAAGAAATACCAGAAAAAATGAAATGATGATGTCATCATTCCATTTTTTCAGGTATTTCTTGTTTTTGGGGTAGTGGGGTCCATCAAAAGTATGCCAAGTGGGTACTCGTTGGATGTGGAATTTAATTCCGCATCCAACGAGCTCTCCCGATCAAAATTTGAGTAAAAACACAGGGAGATATGTCAAAAATACAAACAAAAAAGTAGTTTTTTTCTTTTCTTCCTCCAAAATTAATAAATGTTATTTTATTATTTTAACTATTATTTTACTAGTTCATTTTAGGAGGCCCATTTTGAGTTGAAATTTCCTCTAATGCAACTTGTCTCATCCGACACCCATCGGCTCGACTCACTCGACATTTGTCGACTCCTTCCGGGTGACCCAGCCGCTACAGCGGCTCACTCTTTTTTTTTTGTCGTTGCAACGGCTCACTCCTTTCCTTTCTGTCGCCGATGCGGCTCAATCAACAAAAATCACCCGTTGTGTTGGCAAAGAAAGACAGTCATAGCCATCGTTGCGGCTCTCTTCAGGTTTCTCATCTGCCACACAAAGAAGTATTTTCTCCAATACTTAGAAAAATTCATACTTAGAAGAATTTTAGAAAAAAAATTTCCTGTCTGCCTCTTCTTCCTGCTGATCACAGAGGTTGGTTCTTCATGGCCCATTAAGGCCTAAAGCTGAAACCAGAGCTCTGATACCACACTATCACGTCCCCAAACCTTACTCAATGGAGAGGACGCGACTAACATCTATCAACCTAGGAAATCTAATCCCCATGAACATATATATATATATATATATATATAAATGCATTGAACTTAAAACATACACAAAGGCATAAATTATTAACATATAGCGTAAGCAAACTCATTCATTCAAGCATTCATCATGTTCATAGTAATTCATAAAACAATTACAGTTGTGGAAAATAAAATATAAGAGAATACTTATGTTTGAAAGAAGCTTGTCCCGCAACCAGCTATGTCACTGCAACGTTCCACCCAACCATAGACTAGTGTGCTCTTTAATCCCTCAGCAACACTACCACCCCCGAGCTGGGCATGATTTTCCCCAAGGAATAAGAAACACTAGTAAACTTCCCCCATAGCCAAGGATACAATAAAACTCAGTCAAGCCAACATAGTTGGGTTTATCAGACTTACACAGGCAGTGGTTAACACTTAGCCAAAATTCACATGAGTCACAACCAAGCCAACAGATGGGTTTATCACGCTACCAGCCAAGACATCCTTCCAGTTGGGTTTATCAGGATGCCAAGGAGGTGGAAAGACTGACTGCTAAGCTAGTAAGCTAATCCCCAGAGCTGTGAACACCCACACTGGATCTAGCCTGACTTCTAAACAATTACATACCCAACACAAGGAAGCATTCCCTTCTCTGCTACGCAGTCCCTCAGGCCATGCCTTCCCTTCCAGTGTTATTCAGGGCATGCAAAGAAGAAAACCAGCCTTCTAGATTGGTCTATGAGGTTCTTTCACACACTAGGTTTATCAAGCAAGTCTAGACTCCATTTCCATTCCTTTAATCAATGTAGATGCCAAAGCAAGGGCGTGCACACAGTTATCTCAGTACCAAAATTAACAAAATGTAGCAGACGTCGAGGATTACATACACACACATTAATCAAGAATTTATGAACATTGTCGGATCCAGACCGACTCTTGTCATTACCAAAACAAATCATTTGTTGGTCAATTCAATCAAAACCCCAAATCGAATTTAGGGCATTCATGTTCAGGAAAACGACTAGCAAACTGGAGAAAACGTGAAAAGGGAAAGACTCGGCACAGGATAAAACAAAAATCGTGAAAGGAAACTACTCCACACAATAAATAAATAAAACGTGAAGGGTTCAGATCATCTAACATGAGAAAATCAAGATGGTTCAGACTCCGAGTAGTTTTTTTGCTTGCTACTTGAATGAATATTGGGATCCAAAAACATTACACATAATCAAAATCATGAGCGGAAGGTGAAACGCCCATGAGTGAGGGAAAGGCAGACGTTTTTGGTGTTTTCTTTCCCAAGAAAATTTAAAAAACATTTTTCCCGAAGTGGTGCTCTGCCCACTCTTCCAATCCCCCCCCCCCCCCCCTCTTACCTTCAGGAAAATCATTCCCCTGTCTCATTTAGTTGCGTTGACATAGCTGGTTGTAGTTTTTCAATTATTAAATTGCAATTTTAGCATGATCTCCAAAATAATAATGTGTCAGTTAGCACAAAATACCATTGGCCCAACCTTAATCACTAAAACATAAATACTAAATCGATGGTGGGGATTTTTCCTTAAGCTCCACACCATGATTATTTACATCATTTATTTAAATGCAATGGGGTCAGAACCGGGGTGTTACAAGGCCTATTTTAAAACATGCTAAACAAAGCTCATTCTCATAATTATTAGTTATCCAATGTAATTTCAATCAACCTCTAAATAATAGAGATGACGATTGATCTGCAATTTCATGTTGGTGTCTGTTTGTGATGGCATGTTTTTAAATAGCTATTATTTCAATGCCTTCATTTTCTTTTATAAGAACGAAATGGAAACTATAGTTAATAAAAACAATACAACAATAACATTAACAATATCAAGCAACATGTTAAAAGAATCATACTATAAGAATGCTTTATCGTTTCGAACGAAAAAATGCCTCTCCCATTTGTCTTTACATGATATTGAGAAAATATATCTCCATCTGTGTTAGAAAGATGCTATGAAGACTCACATGGAGCTCTTTGCATAAATAAATGCTAGATAGAAAGCAAAAGTATTGATTCTTTGACTCATTATAACTCAACAAGTTCAAAAATAAATAATTTGAACCAAGCCTCAAAGAAAACCAAGTGTTATCCTCCTCTATACTCTCGATTAATAGAGGCCTAAAAATTTCCACCAGAAAATTCCAACGATAGACCATATTATAGCATTGATTATAGCACTGATGAGTCCCATTTTGAAAACATCTAGAAGTTCAACAAATCCGGATGCAATCACCATAAAAAATTCATATCAGTACAGACAAGAAAATAATGTGAGAATTGTGATTTTTGTGTAAAAGAAAGGGAAAAGAAAGATATAAGATGTATAAAGAGGCCAATTTTATATAAAAGGGTTAAAAAGAACATTACCGCCATAGTAGACAACTTCCTTACCATTGTTGTAGTGTGTAAGAGCTCCAAAGAGATTTGTGTTATAAGCCAAAGCAAGTGCTGCAAGAACCCCATGCACTCCAGTTGCTAAATGCATAGCTAGAAAGGTAGAATACAAAGCCCCGACATGCCATGTCTGGCTTGCAAATAGATAATGTATCAAGAAGTACGCTGCCTGAAGGATGCCAAATTCTGTAGGCCATCTTAACAAGAATGATGCAAGAGACGTAGCAACACAACCTGACATCCACTGCATGATGCCGAGGTTTGTTATTCGGCTTTCCATGCTTACAAGAAGTGAAAACCATGCTAGAGTGTCCCAAGTAGACTTTTCACTCAAACGGTCATCCAAATCCAAAACAACCAAAAGTAAGAGAATAAAGAGACCAAGCATTGTTGCCGCAACCTTTGCAATCCCAAGTGCATCCTTGCAAAATATGCTAATTTATTAGCACTGAGAGAAATTCTAATGAATTAACTTGGGACAAAAGCTTCACCATAAATCGATCCCAAAAAGTACAACATTAATTAAGCAGATTTCAATATTTACATATCAGCCAAAATCCTTGATCAGTAAGATAAACATCAAATTCAATGATTTCAAAGGCATATCTAGAACACACCAAGACATTACACATAAGTACTTCAAACCTGAAAGCGTCATGATACATATACCATTGAAAACTACCACTGCATTATGCCTTTCTAAAATTTGTATATGAAGTATCATACATTATGAAGGCATAACATAGTGTACTCCAGAAGTTTTCCATTGCAGCATTTAAAAGAAAAATTTCAACTCTCAACTACTACTACCTTTCTTGCCATATTACTGTGTTCATCAATCTTGTCAACTTTTGCATAATGCATTTTTCATCTTCTAAATTTGTTACAATTAACTATACACCTTAAAAATGTGTGTAGATAAATATGGAATATGTTACAAAATAATTATATAGAATCTAGATGAGCAGCTTGAGTTGCTTAGGGCGGTGGAGTTGACCAGCTAGGGCGGTGGAAAGGGGCAGCCTTTGAGTACCCCAAATGCCAACCTTTAGGGGCCAGCCCTTAGGGTGGCCTTTGGGGGCTGCTTAGGGAAGCCACCTATGTTATTTAAACAGGCCCTCTCACCCCCCATTTATTCATTTTTTTTATTTTCATTGAGTTTTGAGAGCTAAGGCAAGAAAGATTTTTGTCGTAGCTTGTTGTTGTCATGTACCTAAGTTTAGTACTTCAGTGAAGATTGAAGAAGGTTGTCCTAAATTCTAATTTTGCTGGTCATACAGTCAAGTATTTGTTTTCTTGGAAAAACTCATTGAAGAGCAAAGTTCATGGTGATTTTGTAATCTGGGCCTGATATACTGTTTATATAAGATTGTTTGTTGGATTTTTCACCCTTCTAAGGGTTTTTACCCTTTTAAAAAATTGTTCTCTTCACCAAGTAGGCAATACTTTGATCTATATTGGTCCTCCAGTTCCTGATTGCACCAAGAAAAGCGGGTCCTCTAAAGATTGGGTGGGAATGGGGGGTCCATCCATACTTTGTGTGCTTGTGTCCAACAGTGCATTGAATCTAGGTGGTACATTGGGCGCATTGAATATGGACACTGGAACAGACCCATCCTATGTTACCAAAAATAAGAAATGCGAAATTGATGAATGCTACCATCATCATGGAAATGTTTGATTGTATGTCATTTCTATTATTGCCATGAATGATACAAGGACAATTTTTATGAACTCATGCTAGTGGCTAAGAACACCCACACTAGTGATTATGAACCCACTTCACGTTAGGAACTACACACACAGGCTACAGTAATCGCATCTTTTTAACATTTAGTTGCATCGATGACTCGAAGAACATGCTCATGAACTATGACCCATGATGATATTTGTGATCTAAATTGGTGACTTTGACCTGCATCTGTGTGTGAATGATTTGTACCTGAATGCTTGCAATTCTAAACTCTACGATATGCAATTGAGAACCCATGCCATTGACTATGTATACCTATGAACCAATGTTATCATAACCACTCCAGTTTTGCCAACATGAACTATGAAACTTTTGAACACAAGGTTGACAGCGAACCCCCACCAATGATTCTACACCAAGGCCAATGATGGTGCACCTTGAACAACATTGGTGGTTGTAAACCTACCATTACAATCTACAACAATTGCTTTTGCACTTATGGCCAATGGCTATTTGTCCATGACTAACTAAAACACAAAAACAATAATTGTGTACCCTGACTGTTGGTATGCTGACACTGACTAAACTACAATAAAAAAATCTGTTGTTTTGGTTCAAATTTTACCCAAGGTGCATATTTTCTCAAAATTTTGTTGCAAAAACACTAGACCAAAATCAAACATATTCAATACCAACAATCAACAATGTGTACTTCAGATAGGGTTTAATTTATGGTTTAGACAAGTGAATAACCTAATATGAATCTACTATCAATTCGGGTTCTAATACAACCGATGCTATTAGATTCCTTTTTATCCTGCTTTTTGTGATATATTAGCCTTGATTGACAATAAATTTATGAATTATTCAGGCTCTCAGTCTCATATGACATGGACAATAACTTGAACAAAGTCTCATGGGAGATCCATTTTTTCGGCCTCTTTCCACGTCTCTCTTCAATATCAAGTTTTATTCTCTTGTTCAGGGTGCCTTTCACCTCTAGAACCTCAGAGAATGATTTTCCAATCGGTTGGCAATTTAAGTACTGTGAAGTTGGAAGGCCTTGTTTATCAAACTACAAATGCTGGTACATACAATCTTATTAAAACAAAGTTCAGCAATCTCAGGCATCACAAGTAAATATAGACACCACAGGTAAATCTAATGGCAGAAGCAAATGAGAAGCAATCAAAGCCCTGGCTATTTTGCTTTCATATTTCGTCCATCTAGATTTTTTCATCCAAAACTGTAACTCAACAAGTTAAAATGATTTTTAAAATGGTTCTTGAAAACAAAGGAACCATAAAGTGAGAAAATATCCATACAACAGTTTTTGCTTTTGTCTACCTCCATCCTGTGTGCAGAAAATGGCATACAAGAAATATCGTATTAATTTAAAATATGATGTTATCAAATAAAAATAAATGAGTGTTATACTAATTTTTCCTACCCTATTCTCATACATTATTTATAAGCACTGACAAAAATAAAAGTGTTGTCTCAATGCTTGACAAAAAAAGTACAAAAGGGAGAGCCTAAAAAACATATAGAATACAATATCCTTTGCAGCATACATCCTTAATCAAGATTCAAAAGCTTTGGACCAACTCCAAAAACCTTGCACTAGTGGGCTTTGTATGTACAAATCACAACATTTTGTTTTTGTTCCCTAGAAATGAGATGCACAACGCTGAAAAATAGCCCACTTTACCTCCAACAGTTTTTTGCTCAAAGTAACAATTAGTTATGTATATTTCTCAAAATATGATGTTAACAGGACTGACTTATTCCTAATTCCCTACTTCAAAGACATCGTAGATAAGTCTGTATAGGTCTATAGATACACCATCCCTGCATGGATACAAAAACTGAATCTAGCAAGTTGTGTCTCATTCAGTTATGTTTCAGATAGTAACATATAATATTCAAGTTAGAAAACAAATCATTGCACAAGAAGCATCAACATCCACTTTTGATCCTATGAAACCCAAGCAAAACATAAGCATAATAATCCTACAAAAACTAGAAAGATTTGCAATCTAGCCAAAGCAAAAGCATAAGAAAATTTTAAACTTTAACATCTTTATTCAAGTTAACCAACTAGCAAAGAAAATTAAAATCACTTACAGCCTGCGCCAGAGACATTCATCTGATGATGCATAGTTCAAATATCGACAAACTAAATCACAGGTTACAAGATCCTGCAACCAGTCAAACTTTGTCAACTGCTGGCCCCTGGGGCATGTATTTGGAAGCTTTATTTTAATTGTCACATATTAACTAGTTCTATGAACTCAAATTCTTCTTGCCATCAAAGATATTTTCTAAGCAACCACTCCCCTCACCTCTAAAGATAAAAATTTAAGAACTTTTGGAAACAGCTCAGCAGGTCTCTTGCTGAAAACTCCATTTTCTATGCTAGGTTGAACTTTAGGATCCCAACTACTTCCACAAGTTTCTTTTGGACTTTGAAAAGCTAACCTCAATTTTGGAACAATTTCACTTGTATTGAATGGTTGATTCCCATCTTTAGTGCAGTCCAAGCCTTTCTCCACAAATATTGTGTCTTTACCACCTTTCACTTCTTCCTCCACACACATCCTTTTAGATGTCCTTGAGACCATATCTTCCCAGATCAATAAACAATAAGCGATCACTTCAAAGACAAATTAGCATAAACTCAAATTAAAAACATATTTTACTCCCAAAAGTGCATTTGCAATTTACTTTATATTTGTTTTAACATTATCTAGAATTCCAGGGACATTTTCTGCTTCGAAGAGAGCACAAACCATGACAGCCTCACTAAAAGAGCAAAAAGGTAAATGAAGGTTTGATTAAATAGATAACCAACAGCAATCCCTCTTGAAAACAAAACAACCAGAAAGTGAGCAAATCTCCATACAAAATTTCTTGCTTTTGTCTACCTCCAACCTGTTTGTAGAAAAGGGCATACAAGAAATATCATATTAATTTAAAATATGACAGCTAATAACTATGGAGGTTACATTCAGAACTCAGTCGTGAAAAAAAATTTGGTTTTTTGTGAAAAGCAAGGAACCCAATGACAATTTTCTGCACCTTATACAACACAAGAAAATGGGGTTGTGGAGAGGTGGAACAAAAAAATTAATGTGATGTCAAGATCACCATAGGGTGGTACCAAACAAATATATGCTTGAAGCACTACACATTACAGTGCACTTGCTTAATAAAAATCCCTACAAATACAATAAAGGGCATCCCACCAAAGGAGAGTTGATCCATGAGAAAGCTAAAGGTTTGGCATCTAAAATGAGATCAAAGTTGGATCAAATTTAGATAGTTGCAGTCCATTAGTTATTGCAAACAATTCAACACCTACAAATTGTTGTATATCACTTCTAAGTTCTAACAAGGTCAATATTAGCAGAGGTGATTATAGATTAATGTTCAAGAATTAGTTAGCCCAAATCATATCTAAAAACTGGGGATATTGGATGCTTGAATGCTAAAAAAGTTAACCCCCTACCTTTCAAGGAGATACTAGGATGAATAATGGACCTCCTAATGAAGCTTTTCAATCAACACCTAACTGCAATGAAGTACCCAAATGGTGAAGAGAAAAAATTTCAAAGCCTCACTAGAACGCAACAACCCATGATGCAAGGTATAAAAGATCAGAAAGAAAGGGAATCATCTAGGGTATATGTGCAAGTTGCACATGCTAGTTCAAGGGCTGCGATAACTCCAAATTAGGCAGCAGAAAACACTCAATTGAAATGAAGAACTAAAAATCAAAGACCAAAGCAGTACTACAACACTTTGGAGGATGTGCGGTTCGAGGAGTTTCCTTCACTAAAAGCGGAATGACCAAGTGAGATACCTAAGAGAAAAGGTAAGCAGTAGCATAAGAAGGTGTATCTCTGTTTATCTATTGTCATAGTAGACTCATTAATACATTGTGTTGCTAAAAAGGATGAGTGAAGAAAGACTTTGAGGAGGGTTCGGGAAAAATTGCTTTGACAGAGAAGCAAGATAGATAATTACTGCCCATTAAAAGAAATATTGGTTATGGACAGATGTAAAGAACAATGAAAAGTCAGTGGTTGATTAGGTGGTTGGTTGGTTAATTTGCTCTGCATCAACCATGGAAAATAGTGATCGTCAGACAAACAGAAACCATAAGATAGCCTTTTTCTCTAACGAGATAGACCAATTAATCAATGTCCCCTGTTTCGATTCGATCTACATTAGCTATATTATGCCAACATGTAGAATATTAACCATATGACGATGTAGATCCAAAATTAATTCTATTTTCTCAGAGGCTATGCTTTGAACTATAAAACTCAAAATGCATTCTAATAAATGACAGCAGACCTCCAGGGCCATAACAACCAAATGCTTTTCCACACTGTAACAAACCATTATCAATGCCACTGTAACCCTAACCAAAAAATGGGAATCTACCCTAATAAAAAAACTCTAACATTTCTGTAAAACATTATAAACAAGCAATTTGAAAGACTTTACTACTAGAAAAGTACCAGACCAATACCTCATCATAATCTACAGCAATTACCTCGGACTCGAGAAATTGAACAAGCAAGACGTCCTCGTTATCACTATCGTCTCCGAAACATAAAAGAGGGCCCTCCTCCTGCTCTCCATCTGAACTCAAAATATCTTCAAAACCCACCATCTTGAAAACCCTAAATCAAACCAAACCAAACTCTACTCACTCTCTATGAATTGAACCAATGTCATCCCAAATCCTCAAATTCAGTGACAATTTGGAAGCCCTTGGCGATTGCAGTGTCGATATGATGAACTTATGATGTTGATAGCATGCGCACCTATGGAATTTGATGGCAGAAGTGAACCAGACGCATGGCAGACCCTTGGGTGGTGAGGCGGTCATCTTGTTGTGAATGTGAGAAAGTAATGCGGGGGGATAACTGGCCTTCCATTCCAGGGTTGTTTCGTTCTCTCTCATCATCAACAATTTGGAATCCTTGGTAATTGCAGTGCCAATATGATGAACTTATGATGTTGATAGCATGCGCACCTGTGGAATTTGATGGTAGAAGTGAACCAGACGCATGGCAGACCCTTGGGTGGTGAGGCGGTCATCTTGTCGTGAATGCGGGGGGTGGTAACTGGCCTTCCATTCCAGGGTTGTTTCATTCTCTCTCATCATCAAAATCTTGGTAATGTGGATGTCTAAAAACCTCTCTCATCAAAATGTCCTGGGCGAATAGAATCGATGCACCTAACTCACGCGGTTGGTTGTGCCTATTGACATTTACATACCATTTTACTCGTGACTCTGCTAGTTAATGTTTATCTCATATTGATGGGTTAATCAATCATACATTTAATAGAAATTAATAAAAATAATATTACAAATTTACAATTAAAATTAAAAATACTATAACTATAATTATTAAATACATTTATATTAAATTTTATACTTTATATTAAAGAGATTATAGAGTTTATCAATAAATTATTAAATGGAGATAGTGCCCTCCAAATTTGTATTGTATAAGAGTTCCATGTAAAGCGAGTTAATAAGAGTTCCATATAGTTGACAAGTTAAGAGTTACATATGATTAAAAGGAGATAGTATCAAGATAGTATTGATAGCTTTAGAGTGCTTGGAGTTGAACTTTATGTGTTTAAATTTATCGATCGCATAAAGCAAAATGAAAATTGATAGGGCATTTAAATATAAATATATAATGAAATATACCCTAGGAAGCACCTCGGCAGATCGTTAAATATGACCATGACTTTGAGATTTCTATTTACATATAATTATTTATCATTGTTCATTAAACATGTACACAACAATCCCTCGACAGTTCGTTTCTATTGCGGCGAAAGACCAAGAACGTCGCTAGTGGACAAGACATTATAGAGGCAATGGGATTGTTCAAATGACCTAAAAGTTCTCACAAAATGTAGAATCAAAAGTACGGTTTTGGATGCAAGACAACTACCACGCAGAATCATGCAATGGTCAAAATCAAACATTGGTCAACACAATATTCCTTTCACAGTTGTCACGAACTGCTAGGATCTTGATCAAAGAAAGACCAAAGCTTCACATGCATTTGGATACCATGTTAAAAAACATGGTATATTCACACATAGGTCAAAGAACAGGACATCAATGTTTACATGGTTAAAACATTCAAAGAG